>CM031861.1:58074808-58178694 GCA_018697195.1 Certhia americana
TGTGTGTGTGTGTGTGTGTGTGTGTGTGTGTGTGTGTGTGTGTGTGTTGTTCTGGACAGAACACTAAAAATTTGGTCTTGGATTTAGGAAAGCAGCTGGGGACTATCATGTGGACTGCTAGTGTTCTGTCCCTCAATTCTGTGATTTTTAGGATCTGTTACAATTTCTAGAACCCTTCAATCATATTCAGATCTTTTTGGTCTAAGTTTCATGACTCTATTTTAACATTGCCTAAAGTGATGCTAACATACTTGTTTTCATATGGTGGTCAGAGAAAATCCCTGCATATATGTGTGGACTTTGTCCCTGTGTCTGTGTTTCCTATCTTTATTCCCCTAGGACAGTAGAGGCAGGAACTTTTCCTCACAATTGCTAATCAATTCTCAGTGATGCAAAGAGGATTCAGTAGGTGCTTTTTTGCCCTCAAGACACTGGTGCCTTAGGCAGGAAAAACAAAAACACGGCGGCGCCTCTTGAGAGTACTGTTGGTAAAACTTGTGAATCTTTCTTTAAAGCTGATTTCTAGATATGGGGAGATGTGTTCAAGGTAAGAAAGTTTGGGGGATGGTAGGACTCGGTTTCCAATGTCTTCCAGTCACAGGTGTGTTGCTGTATTTGGGCAATATTTAAATTGTTATGTTAAATGTGGTATATGGGGCTCTCCTCTCCTGGGAAAGGAGAGCTGATCCATCACTAGGAGAATCCACATGAAACCCACAAGACTTCCACGTGAAAGCAGCACATTATCAGTTATCAGAAGTGAGCTGAGGGGTGTGTTGACTGGCTTGGTGGAACCAGAGCATCCTCACTGGATCCCTTGTGTACTCCCAAGACACATTGGCTGGCAGGGAAATGATGTGGCAGAGCATGTCCACTGGTACAGGGACAGCTTTCATAGCCCCAGCTTGAGATCTTGGCAGAGCTTGACATCACAGCATCACATTTGTACCATGTGCCAACTCAGAGGCACCTGGCAGTTGTTTGGCACAGGCCACACTCAGCCAAAGTGACAAGAACAGGGGAGGAATGGCAGTGACACACAACAGAGGTGCAGCAGAGTGTTGTCATCCAGTGCAGGAACAGTCATCATTCACTAATTAGGAGAATTATCTTAGTCATAGTTATTATCATTAAGAGAATACTAAGATGCAACAATGTACTTGCTAAATATAGAACTCAGATAAACATTGATTGTTTCCTGTTACTTACTTGTCACACAAGATCAAATGAAGCTGTTCAACACACCTGGCTATGTTTTTGACACCCTGCTGTAGATCTTTCTGTGGCCCTTGGCCAGCTCTTTGCCAGGTATATGCAGTTTAAAAACAGTCATCCATCAGTTTCAGTGTAAGCCTTAACTATTTCACAGCGTGGTACTGTAATCCCACCAGGTGCTTTTTCACCCCAATCCATGGCATTAATGTATTTTTCATTGCTCATCAGCAGAGTTTGTTCTGAGCTGATGAGACAAAAATTGATTTTGAGCACAGGAAAGGCTGTGCAAAGGAAAAGCCCAGCGTTCAACCTGAGCCCAGGAACAGTCTTGCTGGTTGTGTTGCTGCCAGCCTGTGGGCTCTGGACCTCTCTGGTGTGTCTGCTGTGCTTGCTGACACCACGGCCATCCCCCTGAATAACAAGGTGGAGCACAGCAAATGCGTGTGTGTGGTTTGCAGAGATCTCTGCTTAACGTCTATTGCCATCCAGTGGCAATAACAAAAACGGGCAGTGGCTTCCCATCTCCATTTTACTGGAGCTGCCAGGGTTTGATGGAGTGGAGCTATTCCCACGCTGTTAATCACCAAGCAGCCTCTCCCACTTTTCTGCATGATCAGAACGATGGCTTTGTTTGATGCACCCCAGGTTGGGCTTTTGCCAGAGAAGTGCAGTTTTTACCTGTGTTAGTGCTCCCAACTCCTCCTCCTGCAGAGCTGCAGCCAAGCAGCTGCTGTTTGACTGTTGCTGCCCTCACATCACTGCTGGCATCTCCTCCCAGGGGTGGGCACAGCCCTTACACAACAGGACTTGGAGCATATCTGACTGTGGCGCTGCAGGAAGGGAGGATGCCAGCTCAGTTTCTTCTTCCTTTTCGTTCCTTTTTTAAAATTATTATGTTCTGGACTTGCACATGGCTTAGGCATACAGGGAATTTCAAGAAAGACCTACTGTCCTGCAAAAGTGAATCCTTTGGCCTGGGGCATTTTGCAAGAAGCCCAAAAGAAGCCTGGATCAAGGCAAGCTGAGAAGGAGCTCTTTGGCTGAATCCTTTCCTGCCTTCTCTTGTGATGCCTTTTGGCCATTCTCTGCCAGGGTGGCCTGGCTTACCTTGTGCTGGTGTCCCACAGCCTCAGGACCTGGTCCTGGGAGGAGATCTCCCTTATGCTGGAGGATCATGTTTCTCCCCAGCTCCTCCTTCAGTGACAGTATTAGAAGATTCCTTCTTCTTGGTCCATTTAAAGAAATATGCAGCAGCTTGTCACCTTTCAGATCAGATGCCTGATCTCAGGATATAAAAGAGATGTGGGCATTCAAAATGATGGTTATTTTGATTTTCTCTTTGCTTTAAGGCAGAATTTCACTTGAAAAAGGGAAAGCTCAGCCCTGGGGCTGTGGGCTGTCACTCACAGTTTAGATGACACAATGGGCAGAACCCAGGCTCCAAGCAGGATCCTCCTGGACACACAGTCAAATAAAACTAATTATTTCAAGTGCATTATTCTGCAGCACAGTCCTGTGCTAACCTGCCACAAATCATCTTGATTTTGGTACTTTATAAAAGGCTTTCACAGCGCTACTCCAGTCAGTCCCCTACAAGCCTACACACCCTGGGTGGCTGCTGTGGCTCTTAGCATCCCGTGAGGGACACCAAGGTTCAGGGTCGCCCATCTCTGTGTGGGGTCCTGGTGTCTCTTAGGGAGTGTCACAAGCTGCAGTCAGGATCACTTCTGGTTTTGGAGTGATAGAGTCAAATGCCCTGGGTTGAGGAAGGTGCTTTCCCTCCTGCCTAGTGCCTCTTGTGCTGTCCCATGGTGTCCAGAGCTATCCCACAGCTGACAAACACCAAGCAGTGTGGGTTCTTTCCCCATTTGGTGTCACAGACAAACTGATTTTACAAAGTTTCTCAGAGAAATGGTTTTCCAGCAGAGATCTGGGAAAGACCTGAATTTGTTGGGAATGCTTTTTTGTTCAGCTAAACATTGTCTGCATTGAGTTAGCACATCCCTGCTGTTGGAGGAGCTGCTAGTGAGGCATTTTTCCGTGGGAAGGGGATGTTTGGTTGGGTGCTTTAGCAATCTGAGGCTCGTTTCTCATCTGTATGCTCTCACCAGGCTGGCTCTGCAATCAGCAGCAAGCCAGGCCAAGGCTTAAGCATACGGTAATGTTAGTTTAATATTTTAGTGCCATCTGCTGTAAGTGCCTCCACACTCTGGCCCATCTGTTTTCTATGCTTCAGTTTGCTTTTTATGGGGCTCCGGTAGCTCTGCATCCTTTGGAAAGCCCCTGCTTGGAAAAGGTGCAGGGGAGAGGGATGTCCTGCCTGAGGTAGAGTGTCTGCACTTTGTGATGCTGTAGGAGGAATGGGATAAAAACCTGTCCAGAGAAGTAAACACGTGAACCTAGTCCCGGTCTTTTCATGAAATCTTGGAGTACCTTGGTGAGCCCCTATGGGCTTTCCTTCCACATAGAACAATTCAGGTGGGAAAGGGCCTGTGGAGGTCACTGGTCCAACCCCTTGCTCTCAAAGCAGTTTGGTCAGGTGGCTCAGGGCCTCCTCTGCCATCTCTGTTATCTCTGGCCTCCTCTGCCTCCTCTGTTCATCCTCTCAGGAAAGGCAGAGGTTTAGGGGAGCTGAGAGTTGGAGCCTGCGTGTCTGGGTCAGTCCCCTGCTAACGCCTCGGAGCAGAGCAGGGTAAAGGAGAGATCCCACTCAATGCAGCTCAGACAGTGGGCTGGAAGGAGCTCCATGCGGTCCCAAGAGCCCATCTTCTGGCCCACAGCCATGATTCCTGGTAGAACACTCCTGACAGATGCTTGTGACTCATTTGGAAAGGCCTCTGTTGGCAGATCCTTCACTAGTTCCCAGGTGTCTCTCAAAAACTGTTAACACTTCCTTCCTTCTTTACTTTATGCTAAGCAATTCTGGTTTCTTAACTTTTTTTTTTTTTTTTTTTCCTCTGTGGTTATGTTTTTAAGCTTCCTGAACTGTCTTGTTCCCTCTGTTCTGTCCTACCATTGGAGCCCAGACATCATCTCCAGCCACTATGATTAGAGGAGTTTCCCCACACCAGCACTGACTCTTCCCCTGCCCATGGAGGAGGAGAAAGAACTTCACAGATACACATTTCTGCCCCACCTCCCCACTTCTGGCCATTTCATGCAGTTCAGCTGCCACCTGACAGCTTGTCACCCACCAAGCTGTGATAACTCAGCCAGAGCTGAGCTGGAGAAAGCTGGAGATGTGCTGGCCATGGTGGTAGAAATGAACAGTTTGCATGCCAGAGGGTCTGTGCTGCACAGGATTTATCCTTCACTCCTTTGCTTTTTCAGGAATCAAGGAGTGAGTTTGGCCCCTTCTGGCCTCAGGAGTGGTTGCAGTGTTACCTGTCCCCTCTGCAGAGGGAATGCAGAGAGCTGAAAAATAGTCAGGTGCTGACTCTGGAGTTCTTCCTGGAGTCCTGGTTTGATGGGAGCATAGCAGGGTCTCCTAAGTGAGGAGCAGTCACATAGAGGAGATGCCTGCACCCTGGAAAGGATCAGAACAAAGCAAAGAACAGGGGATTTTCTCCCTAGATAAGGGTTTGCTTGGGCAGTGGCTGGGATCAGTGGTGATTACTGCAATAATCCCTCTCACAGTGAGCACCATGTACATACAACAGAGCATGACCTTCCTATGACCTTCAGAAATGTCTCAGTAAATCTCACCCCTTCATTCCACAACCTGTGTTATCCACAGTCTGAGTATCTGGCCTGCTCCATGTCTAGCATCTTTTTCCTTCCCTGAATTTTTTCTCTCTTGGTGAAAATTACTCCCCATCTTTTGGGTAAGGTCAAACTTTTAATGCATGTGTGTCAGAGCATCTCAAACACAGCAACTGGATGCTCAGAGGGGCTTTTAAAATTGGTTATAGCTCTAATGTGGGAGGATCACATGTCTTCTCCTGGGACTGCTGTCTACTCCACTGCCTGTGAATGTTAAGTACTGAGCTATAAAAAATTATAGGCTTTATCCTTCCGTTTTTATATATCCTCCCTTTCAGAGCAAGGGACAGCCTCTGAAGAGCTGTCATCAGTTGCAACATTCAGACACAAGTGTACCTTTCTGACAGATATGACACAAGATGGTGTTTATAAAATCTTCCTGCCATAGTGACCAGCAGAAAAAACAAACAAACAAACAAACCCCAGAAAGCTACTTGTTTAACTGTATGCAGGGACCTGATGGTTGTGTCAAATGTTTAAGTGTCAAGGCCACAAATAGCAAAGTCCAGGCCAAGCACAGATAGTTGGGAGGTATCTGTAGACAAACAAGAACCTGCAAATGAGATGAATGGAGGGAAAAGATGTGTTATGTGCAAAGACTTGTCTCTGTGAGTCCACAGCTTGCTATACCCATGTCTATGTCTGCGCCACACCAAGCTGAGCACCCAAAGTTGGCTCAGTTCTGCTCCTAGGAAAGGCTGCAAGGAGTCAACTGCTCTTTTCATGAGTGATTTTTCTGTTAATTCAGGCACACACCAAGTGCAGAATCACTCATAGTTTAAACACACATTAAAATCCAAAATTTTGGCAGAGTTCCCTTTCAGTGTCTCTTTGTGTCAGGGATCAATGAGTCAGCTTTCAGGCCAGGCTGTGACCCTGGCAATCTGATGGTGGCCAGATTTTGCAGATGCCTGGATTTAGGGATGCTTTGCCTGGATATTCCAGCAGATCTGAGAGATGTCATGGACAGGGGAACATCTAGCATCTATGAGATAGCAATGATAATTCTTCTGTGGTTGACACAATGTATAATGAGAGGCAATGTTTACTCTGGGCATACAGAAACAGGAAAAATCCCCAAACCCTAAGTCATAAATAATGAAGGGGTGAAAGTTATACAACCTGTAAGGTTTCTTTTGTCATTTATATTAAAAGATCTTTCATAGAATTACAGACTGGTTTGGGTTGGAAGGGATCTTAAAGATCATCTTACTCTAACCCCCTGCCTTGACAGGGACACCTTCCACTAGACCAGCTGGCCTTGAACACTTCCAGGGATGAGGCATCCACACCAACTAAAGGTTTTAGCTCAGAAGTTGTTTAGGGAAGTTTATACAGTAGAATACAGATTAGGTGAAGGGAAAATCAAAATACAGTTCTTTTGTTAGCACAGACTATTTTTCTTATTAATGCAGTTTTCTCATAAGTTTAGTGTCTTGCAGGGAACACCTGGAATGTTTTTTTTTTCTGATCTAGAAATGCTGCTTCATAACCTCTGCAATGCTCTGTGAGCTGGGAGTTATGTTTTTTCACCAGTTTCATTGCTTAATTCATTTGAAGACTTTGGACTCATTTCAGGTCAGATTTAAATTTAAGGTTAAGCCCCAGTGATACAAAATATACTTCTAGGTCTCAATGAGAGGTGGAATACAAATTCCTGAACCTGTTGGCTCTAATTCCTCAGATGCTCAGCAGAATAAGGACTTCCTTGGATATTGCTATTTGTGTCTGGTAGATACCATGAAGTTAAAATTAATGTATTTGACTGTAGTGAAGGGTCTCAGGTTTATATAAAATATTTTTGCATGTTTTTCTCCACTGGCTGTTTTCTGTGACCTGAGAATGCAAACAGAGTCTTTTTTCCCCAGCCAGATATTGAAGAAAAGGGTCATGAGTCGTCTCTTCTGATGTTTCATTCATTGTTTATTCTTTCTTATCAATACATTCATTTCTGACCAGCAGAGCTTCTCTCTGCAGGTCAGTTCAAGGCACAAAACCCTGAATCCCACCCACACAGGGTGGTGTGTATTTTTCATATTAGAACCCAAGTAAGCAATATTTATACAAAAACTCCAATAACTATTATTTGTGTTAGAAAGTTAGACTCTACTCTAAACCAACTGTAATGTGCCACCTTCACTGCAGAACATGGAGGCAGATGAGGAAGAAGGAGGAAACCCAAAAGCCACGTGGACTTCTCCATCTTGTCTTCACCTGCTTACCATCCTAAAACCCCATATATCTAAAATCCTTACCCTGTGATAAAACTACACACTATTCCACTGTCTAATACACATTCTTGAAAACTCTGCTTCATTGCAGAGCTTAAAAAGCCCTTTTTCCATGAACAAAGGTTAAAAAACTCTGTTTGTCAGAGATCTTAAAATCTCTTAAACATGCAAAGAAATATTTCTCAGAATTTCTGATTCTGACAGAAGGGTGGACATGTGATAGATTTCCATTGGGAATAAAACCTGGAGATGGGTATTGATTTTCCTGGTATTTTTCCTTAGCATCCGAGGGTATGCAGCTGATTGGGACATAATAGCTATATTGATAGAAAACGGGTTTTGGTTTTTTTTTTTTTCTTTGGGGAGCTGCTGACTTCATGTCAGTCCAGAACAATATAGAAATTAAGGGACATGTAATGATCCAATATTCTATCCAAAGGGCTTGAATTCCCCCCTGAAGGAAGCGTCTCGTGTCCTTGTCACTTTAGCTCTTAATCCTACCTTGGTTGCCACATTCTCTTGTTTTATTCCTCTGCAGTATATTTTTTTCTAATTCTCTTGACCTTTACCCAACCTGGGAAATTTAGTCTGCTATTCTTTTCCAGATAAATATCAAAAATACCCTCTTTGCCCTCTGGCTCTGAGGTTTCAGGGGCGGTGAGAGCTCATTCTGATGTTCTGGTTCTGCTGTGTTTCATTTGTGTGTGAAGAATACAAACAAGTTTGGGAAAAAAACCCAAACCTCTAATGCCACAAGAAGATTTATTGGTTTGGATGCCAATAACCTTCTGTCCCCGCCACAGGTCTGTCAGATGCAAACCTGCCTGTGGTAGGGATATATGGGGATGTCAGGGTTGCTTAAATCAGCTGTAGAAATGAAGGTGAAGGTTTGTATTTTCAGTGGTGATGACTTATTTCACAAGTGCTTGGAGTCTGAGAGAGTCCAGCTGAGTCTTGTTTCCAAAAATTTGGCATACAAAGATCCATGTGCTTCTGAAATTGGTGTTTCTCCACTCAAGATGGCTGAGCTATTGTTTCCTGCATGTTCAGGGCTCAGAGGACACAAAACATGACAGATTTGCAGCTACCTTACACAGCAGGGAATTTTTTATGGGGAAAAAACTTTGCCAGTTGGGTTACTTTGGTGCCAGAATCCTCTGTTTTTGGGGTTTATCTTCCTTGCATCTTCTACTTGACTCACTGAGTCTATGCACTGAAAGCCCTTTGATATCACTTGCTCAGAGAAACCCTTTCCTAGCTGGTGCCATCAGATTTTATATGGAATTAGTTCTCCAATACTTCCCTGCAACTCTCCAACATCACTGGAAAAGATGTACAAGATTTCTCCCAGTTCATGTTGAAATAATTCACGACTCAGTCCATGAGGGAGTGCAAACTACAGAGAGAGGTGACCTCAGGAGTCCTCTGAGCTGGGGTAACTTGAGAGGTACTAAAAGGATACAGATAATCAGTACCACCTTTGCAAAAAAGCCATGTGTGAGAAAGGCAGATATAAGGCTTCCAAGGCAGCAAATTGAGCTTGCCTTAAGGATTTGTCATTAGACTGTCCATGCTGCCAGGTAATGCAGAAATCTCAGTAAAGTCTGCCCTCTTTCAAACTGTATCCTAAAGAATAATTTGCCAGGGAAACAGCTTTTGATGTTGCCACATCATCCATCTGGGATGAGAGCAACACATTTCATACAAATGAGCAATATGTAATTTATTTTTTTTAGTACCTTCTTATCTTTTGAATAGAAGGTGCAATGAGACTGTAAAATTCAAGGGATAAAATCAATTCAGATTTCCAAGGTTTGGTACCACAATGGCCTGGCTGGTACAAGCTCTTTGCTTTGCTTGGTGCTGCTTGGGATTCACAGTGGTGCAAGATAAAAATCCAACCTCTGACAATCCCAGATACACTGTTTTCTGAACAGCTCCCATAAAAGCAGCCCAGGACCTCTACTCACTCAGTGTGTGCTGTTGGCAGAGGCACGCATTGCACAGACAGGTTTTCCTGCTCTCTTTAGGAATAGAGACATTTCTTTACAGAGGAGTGTGTGAGGGGGTCCTTGCAAACATCCTCATAGAATGCTAATAGCATCAACAAAATGAGGTCTGTATCTGAGCAACAAACAAGGTAGGGGAGCCTGAAGAAAAGCCAGCAGAGATTAATAGCCAGGAATTCTGAAGGTTACTTTATCAGCTAATGTAGCATTGAAACACTGAAACACAAACAGCTGTGCTTACTTGCTTAGGTTAAGTGCAAGAGTCGTTCCAAAGAATTTGAAGTTAATCCCCAAAGAGGGAGAAGAGGCTGACTTCACTGTTTGTGTGGAATTCCTGCACTGGAGCTTTGCTGCTGCAAAAACAGGGCCATGTTTCACCCTTAGCTGAAAGTCAAAGCTCCAACAAGGGAGTGATAAAATGAGTGGGATTTAATAAAAGCCATAGTAGCAATTGTGCCTTCTGAAATGAACACTCACCTTACCCTTCATGTGCACGATTATTGCAGCTGGATGCCATACACTGACTCCACTACACATGCACACCCCTTTTGTCTTGAAAAGCTGCTGAAAAAGGACTGATATTTGCTAATTTATTGTGTGAGTAATTGATTTGTGTGGTGTGATGAATTGCTTTCACTGCAGTAACACCAGGAACACACAGCAAAACTGGGAAATTGCCTCAGTTTTTTTCTGAATTCTGGTTTGTGAGATCATTCTTATTGCGTGGTTGTTGAAGCTTATATCCAATAGATGTCTGTAAAAAAAAAATAATAGCTGTTTTTTTCCATCATTAATGGAAGCAGTGAGCAGGACCAGCAAGTCATCCAGCAGAATGATTAGCAGCACACCATTCCTATCAAAGAGGGAATTTCCATATATATTGTTTTATTTCCATATAACTATGGCAGTGTGCTTTTTACTTGTAGATCTTGCTCCCCCAGCAGCAATGAAGGGGAGATTATGTTGGAATGAAGTTTAAATGGAGAAAACAACCAAAGAACTGATCCTACTAAGAGCTGAAACAACTTAGGCAGGTGTTTAACATTGCTGAATTATTCATTGAGCTGGCTGGGCAAACTGACATTGCAAAAGGAAATAAATGAGGGCGCTGGAGGAAAAATGCTGAAGGATGTGTTAGTCAAATGTCCCGGTGTGACAGAGCTCACAGGGAATTGGGGCAGTGATCCCACCCTGAGGTTCCAGAGGCTGTCAGGTGCAAGCCTTTTGTAAAGGACAGAGTGGATGCTTTGGCTGTGCACACAGCAGTGACTTTAGTGAGGTTTGTGGGCCCAGATTAGCTCAGTTTGGGATGTGAAACCTTCCCTTTGAGGGGAGGCATTGCAAATATGCAATGGCATTGCAATGGCTAGCAGGTCACTGCTTAGGGTCAGAGGGGTTGAAGAACAACTCATAGAGCATGTAGAGTCATGCAGAGTGAAAGATTAACCTTTGTCAAACACACCTGTCTGGGGAGCGTGCCATCTCTTATCCCTTTTAAAGGACTCTTGCTTCCTTCTCTTCCTGCACCCCCTGTTGAGTTGTATCAGTGCCTTCCCTCAGTGCCTCTTCTCCAGGTGAGAGGACCTTTCCCTGACCAAACTGGGCAGCTGTCTGCAGCTATTCTCCCTTCCCTTCCCTTCAAATCCCACAGAAAGAGAGCAGCAATGGTTCATCAAATTGTTCTGCATTTCTCCACTACTTGTGAAGGAAGGGAGGGAACTGGAGCCTATTCCTTGGCATGGCTGGGATCTGGCACTTCTCGGGGACAGTCTGAGCTGGGGCATTGCCTTTCTCTACAACCCACAGCAGCAGCTAAAAGGAGTGCCTGGATGAGCAGTGGTCACTTAGCTCATGCTTGATGCTACATGGAGGTGGGTTAAAAAGATCAATGTGATAATCATGGCCTCACAGGCCTGTCTGTGCTGTGGTTTGAATTCTGCCTGCGGAATAGAATCATTTCCTGGCACCTCTGTGTCTGCTAAGAGTAGAAATGTTGCCTCAAACACTGTGTAAATATCTCTGTTACATATAGCTGTACTCTCCTGGGTATTCTGCAAGGAAAAATTCAGAGCACTTGGCTTCAGCTCCTGTTGCTGTTGTGCTGGTTTGGAGATGCTGACAGATGAGATTTACAGGATTTATTCAGATGAGAGATTTGCTTTTGCCCTGTGGGCAAGGCTGGAGTTCAGAGCTGCAGACTCTATTTGTGGATTTGAGTCAGTCATAGACTCACACCATACCTATGTGTATAACCCTCTACCTGCAGCTTTTAAAAATCAGGGTTAACTGTAGGGGTTTGAATCTTTCCAGAAAAGTGAGATTGAAACACTTTCAGCTGTCACCCCCACAGGATCTCACTTTTGCTGACCAAAGTGAAGAAACTGTAAAATGCTGAGGCATCCACTATGCATCCTTTTAGCGTGTTTCGACCCAAAATAGGAAGAGAGGGGATGTAAATATTTACTGGAATTGTGTATCAGAGAGCACCCAGGGATCTGCATTTGGATAATCTGCATTGCAAGGGAAGACAAGGGAATAACAGATGACTTTGAAAGGCTGCAGTGCTGGATGTGTCTTTTAACATGCACAAATTGCTCCCTGTTTTCTCAGGAAAAAGAAAGCTCTGGGCTGATTATTGTTTTTAGATCTTATTTTAGATGTACTGCCTGGAGATCCAGTCAAGATCAGGATCTTTTGTTAGCCAAGATAAGAGCAAGCAGTAAGGTCCTTTCCTTGGAGAGCTTGCAGGGTGAATTTGAGGAATAACTAAATGAAGGAATTGCCACCTTTTTGTGTTGTCTGAGGATCAGCTCTGCTTTGCCTGGTGCCTGTTCCTTTTTTCAGCCCCCTCACAATGGTGTTACCCTTTGGGTGAAATGGTGGGGGGAAAGGTGAGGGAGAGGGGAAAAAAACGAGGGGTCTACTCTGCTTTCTTATCAAACCTTTTCCCTACTTAGATGCGTTTGAAAGGTGAGAATTGGCAAACTCATGTGTTAGTGAGTCACTACATGCCTGGCAATGCCAGTCAGCACCCCAAGAGCACCCATCCCATCACAGAGGCAAGATGAGGAATTGTGCCTAACATTTGCTTTATAGCACAGCCATACAGAACTCTGCCCACTGATGCTGAATGATGATGAGAGATGTGTCCCTCCTTCTTTTCAGGAACTGTTTTGGCCCATTGTCTGCAGGTAACATAAACACAGGAAGGACATTATTTCCAATCCCTACACCCCAAGTCTTTGATCAGTCTGATTTGAAGCTGCTCCCATTCTCATTTTATTTGAACTCAGCTTTAAATGTAGCTTATGGAGAAGGATGCAGTGGGTTTGGTAGGAGATGAAGCAGACCCAGTCCCTGTGATCACAACATTGCTCCTGCCACATGCAATAAATGATTCTCTGCTGTGCATTAGAGGAACGGAACTACTCAAGGGCCTGAGGACCAAGTGCTCTGCTTTAATTATTCATCCTTAGCCATAGCTACTATTATTTAAGAGCCTGACATATTAACTGCTGACCAGTTTCTTTCCTTGATTGTTCCCATCCAGTGTCCTGCTCTTTTTGCTCCGGGGCCAAAGCAGAGCTCTTCTCCATCAGGCCAGCTCCAACCCTTTGCCATATCCCACTTAACCTGGACCTCCTTTTCAGCTCTTGCTTACAATTATTCATACCAAGCCAGACAGTGCTTTGCTTCTGGTGTTAATCCCAAGTTTGTGTTGGGTTTCCCATCAATATCCCCCTGAGTCTGACTCAGATGCTTCATACAATACATTCACGGGAACAGTTCCCACTGGCAGTGCCAGCACGCCTTACTATCATCCCCATTTCTCCCTGAGAGGCACAGGCCTTGTTTACTCCTCTTTTAATAACACAGATGGTTTTAATAGTTCTCTGCCTTCGCCCCCAGTTCCTTCTCCTTGTCTGAAGTCTGTTTAATGCTTCCTTCTAAGTGATGGCTTTGTCACTTAATCTCATTAAAACTTCTCTCCATTGAACTCTGTGAGCTGCTTATCAGACCGTAAGCCTAATCTCCCATTTGTAATTAATTTGTTCTGTGCCTCCTACAATTTGGCATCATTAGATAACGGCATCACCCTCAAGGTCACTGATACACAGCATGAGGTAAACACCCATGGCTGCAGCACAGGCTGCCCTGCTGGCCTCCTCCTTCCTCCTCCTCCCTTTGACACACAGCTTGATTTTATTGACATGTTTCTCCCTTTCCCTCAGCCAGTTTCTGATGATGCTTCCTGTCCAGCCAGTGCTGCTGTATGACTGCAGATCAATATCTCTGGCTGTCTAGAAGCAAATGATTTTCTGAAATCCTCCCAGTGCAGGCTCATCTGCACCAGTTTTCTACTCACCTTTCAGTAGCTTCCTACATGGTCCAAGAATTTTTTTGCAGTGTTCTTCCTATCCTTACATGCTTTTAAAACTTGCAGAGCCCTTTCATAGGATCCTAGAATTACAGAGTAGTTAGGTTTGGAAGGAACCTTAAAGATCTCCCAGTTCCAGCCCCCTGCTATGGCCAGAGACACCCTCTAGACCAGGTTGCTCAAAACCCCATTCAGCTTGGACTTGAACATCCCCAGGTATGTCCTGGTGGGCTTGGAGTTGGGAATAAGATACAGGAACCTTTCATCGTTAAGCTTTTGGACCCAGTGGACACTCAGTGGCTCCCTTATCAATAGCATAGTTAGAAACAACCCACAAATCACTATTATAGTTCAATCAAATCATAATACTGAACAAATCATTATTATGATTTGACATCAGAATTCTTGAAAAAAAAAGGAAAAATCACAGATTATCACAGTTCATGGCATGAGCCAGTACCACCAGGCAATTTCCACTGGTGAGTTGAAGAATATTAAGCACTAGCCAGAGATGAAAACCAATGCAGTGCACCCTCCCTTTAAGCTAGGTGTTCACAGGCTTCTAAAAGAAGGAGGAGACCTTCTGTGGTACTCCCATCTACTCACTGGGATTTGCTGGTATTGAGTTCTCTGGGACCTTTGCAGGCTCTGCAAATAGGGTCAGTCCAAGTACAAACTCAATCTCTTCATTTTCCCCAGTAGATTTATTTTCATCTCTCATATTTCCCCATTTGGATGTAGTTTCTAAGAAACTCCAATGGATTTGACCCATTCTTTCAATTTTTGCTGTTCTCTGCCTGAAAACAATCTACTAAACTTAAGTCCTAGATGCACACAGAGCTGTCATTAGATCATAGGTATTGTTATTCAATAGAGTATTGACCACAGTATTCAGAAACTCAGCATTCAGGCAGCTACAGAGAACAGCTCCAAATCCATTGCTCACAGAGTTGTGAGGAGGAAATCTCCCAAACACTAATAAAAAAATCAGGATTTTTAACTCACTGGAGTTTGAAACTCTGTTTTCTAATTGGCAGTTTTTGTAAGTGTGCCTAATTTTTCTGGCCTGATAGTCAAGAAAGAAAAGAAACCCAAACCTACTGGTGAGAGATTCTGCAGCCTTTCGGGACAAGGCAGGCTGCTGTAAAAGAGATATACATTTTTCTGAGGGGGGGTAAGTGCAGGAAGGATATTTTGCACTTGATCCTGTAGTAGCTGCACACAGATCAGCCCTGATGCCTTGCTGGGAGCTGGCATGAGGCCACCAGGTAGATCCAGCTTAGTCACTTGAGAGCAGCTACAATCAAGTCACCCAGTGCCACATTTTGGCCAAGAGGCAGCCCTTACCTGGGGATAAATGGTAATTACTCCCAGTGAAATGTGCCTGGCTCAGCAGCAAGATATATTTGCAAGTGGCTTGTGAACTGTCAGGAGCTGTGTGTTTTCTTTGGATGTGGTGATGCCTCAAGATGCTCGTTTGAGGCCAGGAAAACTTTATGGTCCTAGTCAGAAACAAGTTTATGCCCAAAGGACGTGATGATAAAGCAAGTGACTGACAGGTTGACTTCAGGAGACTCAATCCTGAGAGCAGAATCAGGTTTGATCAACAGATACATCTTTCCTTTTTCTAAGCAATCCATATTTCCTAATCCACCCTTTGGTCTCTCTCACTCTTCCAAACCATGCTGAAAACATGTTTTTATTCCATTTATATAACTGCCTTTGTGTGCCGTGCTGCCATTCTCTGTGCTCACACAATCACTACAGCAGTGTGACCAACAAAAGAGCAAAAATCATTTTATTTGGCGTATACTCTGTTTCCTCTGAGAATGAGCCCAAGTTTGGTTTCATTCAACTGTGATGAACTTGAACCCCTGTCTCTGAAGAGAATATTGCAGCACTAAATACCAGCTATCTACTATCAAAAGGGATGTTTAAGATTTCAGGTGTTTTTTATTTTTAATGATCCATTTGTATTTTCAGGCTTGTGAGCAGGCAGTGAGATTGCTGTGATTTGCAGCCACAGGCTGCCCGTTTCCTCCTCTGCTTCCATGGAAACACATGTTGGATGAGGCAGAACCAGGCACAGACTTAAAGTACATGATTTCTAAACTATTTGCTTTTCCTTGCAAGGAGTTCTTTACCTCCTGTTTTCACAAAACTCTGTGTGAGGAGGAAATCTCTCTAGGGAGAGACAGCTTTTTGAAGTGTGTGATTGGTGTTGATGCACAGGTTTCAGAGTATAATCCCTGAGCATGTGCATGTGCTGCTTAGAGGTGAAATGCATGAGAAAGAGCAGGGACAGTGCATTTTGGACCTGCTGTCACTTTGGCTGTGGCATTTGGGATCAGAAGAATTCTGCTTTCTTGTAAACTCCTTGCTTTACTTTCATCTCCTCCCTGGAGAGGTGAAGATTGCACCTTCTTCTGCACTTCAGGACCCCAAAGATACCAAATTTGCACATATAATAGCTCCATGTGTTCTCTGGCAGCCCTTCTCCTCCTTAGTAAAAACCTCTCTCCCTCAGGATAAAGAACAGATTATTTTCAGTTTGATGGTAAAATGAGGGAGAGCTGGGAAAAGGGCAGCAGCTCACACACAGAGCTGTGTGTCATAGTACAACTCTCTGGTGTGTTTTGTGTGGGGAATTGATTCAGAAATGGTAGGACAAAATGGACCTAAAGTGACAGCCACCAGCTCTTCCTAATCCTCCCATGAAGCAGTCTCTTATTAGAAGGGTTCTCACCCTGCAGGGACACCAGCTTGCTCTGTCAGCCACTGCCAAACTGGAATCTCACTGCCATGGAAGCCAGATCCTGCTCTGGTGGCTGAGTTTGCAGGATCTGAGCCTCACCCCTGGCAGATGCACACCTGGTATCTTCTAGTTGACTCCTCTTTTTCAGTAAGAGGGGAAAAAAGACCTTTTTAGATGTGGTGACTCTAATGAGGCACTGAGGGAAATGAGTTGCTGGGTGCTACGTTTACAGGATTTCTTTCCTGCATGGAAAAGAAACATATTTTATCTTCTATCACTTGCTAAGCATTCATATTTTGAAGGCTGCTGGTGTCTGTGGCAGCCTAAGCACAAAGCAGGGCAGAAACCTTTTCTACAGAACAAACCCCAGGCTGCACCCTTTCAGCTGCAGGAAAGGATGGAAGCCTCCTCACAAAGCCTTGTCTCAGGCATCAAGAAATAAAAGTAAATGTCACTCCATGCTGTCTGATGACTCCACCAGATTCACACTAATCAGAGCCCTTCATTAATTATTTAGCTTCAGGGAAATGTGCCAAAAGGTTCTGACACTTCGGATGTACAAAGTAATTGCCACATTTACTTCCCACCTAATGGGGAGGCCAAAATAAATTGCACCAGGCTGAGTGGCTGGGGGGGTGGGGGAATAGGGGCAGGACCTTCTTGCCCTTGTATATGATTCCATCCATACCCCAGAATCCACAGAGCTTCCCAATGTCTCAAAGGGCTCAGGGCTGTCCCCCTGTGTGTCAGCATGGGTTGGACATGTCACCATGCTCAGCCACAGCCATCTCCATCCTTCCCTCCACACAGTCTGTCTCCCTGCATCATGTTTCCATGTACCTTCTGCCCACTCCAGGGCTGCTCTGGCTCCTCCAGCCAACAAGGGGGCTGCAGGTGAGCTTGTTCTGAGTTGCCAGAGCAGGACTGGACCCTCTGTTGGGTTAGTGCAGAGCCACATCCTACACGGAGGGCTCTGCTCCCTCCTGCTGCTGAACACACAGTGACAAATCAGCAATTCCCCTGCTCTAGAATAAGTAGGTCTCTACTGCAGGTTTGCAACCTGAGAAAAACAAACAAATGCAGAGCAGCATGGCTATATTTATCTGAAATTTAGAAGCTGTGGTTCACAGGGAACTTTGATCACTTTAAATGTCAGGCAGTCTGGGAAAAGAATGAGGGGGGAAGGAAGCACAGTTAAAAAGTGTTTTGGAAAAGGTAAGAGCTGCTGCTGCTGCTGCTTCCAAAATGAAGTCCTTCTCTTCAGGCCCCCAGTATTAATCATCCTAATCTTTAGGGCTGATGTCTCTCAGCTTCAAACTGGGAGTACTCAGAGGCTGAGGTTTCCAAAGCCCGGCCCCAGAGGTGCTGAGGACCAGCTGGATTCAGAGCCCTGCCCAGAATTCAGCAAGAGCTGATCCCATCAGCTGCACCTGTGAAAGAGGAGATTCATCCAAAACAAAATATGACAACTGAGCTTGGGGTTTGGGTTTTTTTTTTTGTTTGAAAACCAAAATAAGGTTGTGCTTTTCTTGAATTTATAATAATTTGAAATTAATGTCATGCTATTATGTTTTATCACTGATTCATCTGCAAGACATTAATTTTAAGTACCTGACATTTGAAATTCAAGGACTTTACATGGGGCACAAGGGATATTGTGCCTGGATTCCTGGGTGGATTTATTAAGAATGAACTACCTGATATAATACAATGAGGTATTTGGTGGTACCTGTGACAGTCAGGGTGTTTCATCAAAGTCCCATGTATTTAAATGTTTACAAGGAGAGAAACACTTAAGGAAAGCAGTTCTGAAATCCCAGCAGACCTTTTGCGAATCTTGCCCAGACATATTTTACAGTTCTCTTTGGAAATCCCCCATTTCTGCAAAAGCCAAACCTGTTGCAAATGAATTCACTATCCATACAGAATATGTAGTATGCTTCCTTCCACCTCACATTGCTCATGTGCAGTGCTCTGGGATACAGCTATTTCTGGATTTCTGCAAATCTGCAGTTACCCTGAAATTCCTGATGCTTCTACCATATCCACGTGCTGTTATCAGAGTAGAGTGGTTAGATGTCCTGACAATAATACCTTCCCTTATTTAGTTTTGCCCACTGGACTTTCAAGCAACTTAGTAATTGATAATTATGGAAAAATAATTCTATTTTTCATATATATATTATTATATAATATTAATTATATATAATTTTATTTATTTATAATTATATATATATATATATATATAATATATATAAATCAACTCTATACCTTCTATTTTACTTACACTCATCCCAGGATAGAGCGCTATCAGTCCTGCAGAAGTAATTAGGAAAATGTGGTTTGTGGTGTTGAACAATATCGTTGAGGAAATCTGAATTCCTCAGGGATTTTCATTTGGTTTTCTAAATGTGAAATAGTTTTGCTGGTCTATCTTTAATCCTTTAGCCTTGAGAATGGGAAATTAAATTGTCTTTTCTCAGATACTTGATGTCAGCATCCAAATCAGGACTTTCTCACTGTGTGCAGAGAGGGAGTGAGGTTATGTGATAGTCAAGTGCTCAGAGGTAGGATCTGTTCTTCAGAGAGAAACCCATTTCCACAAATTCAGCTGGTTCAACTGGGTTCTGCATTTTTTTCTTCTCATTTTCTTCATTTTGCATCTGTTTGCATAAGATAACTGGTTTTAGGGATGACTGATCTTAAGTTCCTAATGAGCTGGCTCCAGGGTGTGGATTTTCATGGCATATTCTGCTGATTGGATGCTGGAAGCCTGTTTGACCTTGCTTATGGCATCTCCCATAAGATACATACATATGATCTGTCCTTTTCCTTCTGCCCCATGTGCAGGGATGTGCTGGGGCCAGCCCATCACTATTCAAACCATTTCTGCTTTTCTGTGTTGCTTCACTTCCAACCGATGTCCTAAAATGCCACAGAAAACCATTTTCACCGTTTGTTTCCCAAGCAAACACAACTCTGACCACTTTTCAGCCAACACTTCTGGCACATCATTTTCTGATCTAATTCTTCTAATTGCCCTAGAGGCCCATAATAACATTTAAAACTCAGAATGCTGCTTTGCCATCCAAAGCATTTCTCCAGCCAGTGCCCACACAGACTCTCAACAGAACCCTGCCCTGTTCTCTCCTTGTTTTCCCCTTCTCACAGCCTTGCACTGACACTTCTGCCTTACACATCAGTATTTTATGTCCTTCATCGCTCCTTTTGGGTTCCTTTCCCCACTCTGTGCCACACAGCACAGCTGGCATTGATGCAATAAGCAGCCACACTGCCTCTTCCATCATTTTTGCAAGGCTGAGTTTGCTCAGGACAGGAGCAGCTGCTTCTTCACCTCCCCCTGTCCGACCTGTCCTCCATCTCTCTGCAACCTCAGCCAGGATTTTCCCATGTTAACAGCCAGCTTCCCGGCCTGGGCATGATTTGAGCTGTCCCTTTGCAGAGAGCATCTGGGTACCCAGGTGTCTCTCTTCCAGGGAGCAGGCTGTTGTATCCAGCAGTGTGTCAGAGATTTGCTTCTGTTTTCCAAGGAAAGATGGGGTTGCCATGACAATTGTGTGCCGGCCGAGCCGGTGCATGGCTGCAGTATCCACACACCTCCAACACTGATGTGTTTTATCCTCCCTGCAGGGCGGGGTGGGGGACGTAAAGATGCCCATGGAGAAATGCTTGAAGCAGGTCTCCAGCATGGTGAGAAGCTCAGGCTCTTCTGGGGAGCACCTTTCCCCAAAGAATATTCTTTTTTTGGGAGCATCTGAAGCTGGAGAAAGGGGCTTGATCTACATTAAATTATTCTTCACTTCTCCCCTGGTCTGAATTGGGCTGGCAGCAAGAGTACCAGGTACAGGAGCAGTGGAGCCAGCAGAAATACTGCAAACCACAGCTCATTCTCAAGCAGCCCTGGCT
Source organism: Certhia americana (assembly GCA_018697195.1). Classification (NCBI taxonomy): domain Eukaryota; kingdom Metazoa; phylum Chordata; class Aves; order Passeriformes; family Certhiidae; genus Certhia; species Certhia americana. The sequence goes on from CM031861.1 coordinate 58,095,086, forward strand.
GCTTTTGAGCATCCCAAACTCAATTAAGGGTTTGTAGCACTGCTGCAAATGTGGCCTCAGTCTCCTGAGCCTCTGCCTGCAGGCTGTTGGTTTCATTTGCAGTCACATTTGCAAAATGTGTACTTGCATTTTGCACTCGGGCAGAGCATCCCAACCTCTGAATCAGCACCTGGAGCTCCAAAACTTGGGTGTGATCCCAGCAGAGCTGGAGCAAAGGGTGGCCCTGCAAGCTGGAGGTAAATCTTCGGCATTTTTGTGGAAACATTTTTTCTGGGAGTGCACCAGACCTGCCTGAGCTCAGCACCTGGATGTGCAGAGGAGCAAAGGGCAGGACAGGGCCTCTCCCTGGTGGCTTGTGGCACTGCCATATGGCACAGCCTCATTTCCCCAGCTCAGGCACTGGACACCAGACCTTGCTTCAAGAATTTGCTAAAAATGCATCATCATCATCTCTTCAGGGCATGCTTGGCCAAAGAGGAGAGTCCTCTGTGCCCCTTACACATCACCAAGCAGGATTTCACCATTTCCAGGAGCAGTGCAATCCAAACTCATCTTCACAACCTCGCTTGATCTCCCCAGGTCCAAGAATGACAGCCACTAACAGCAGCCTTGCAAGCTGTGTTGCAAAAATGAGCAAGGCTCCTTTGTTGGAGCCATGGATGTTGTGCTGGGTGCTGCAGAAACAAAGCTCAAAAAACAGATGATGCCCCAAATTTAAATAGACCAAGCAGATTCACAAGGTCACGTAGGAAGCCTGTGGCAGACATGGGGACTGAACAGAGATCTCCTAAGGCTCATCCACACTGTGGTCTCAGGACTGTCTTCTCTTTTGTCTTCCAGTACATTAAGAAGATCAGTTAATGAAATGGAATTAATAATGCCAGCTGCAGCACCAGCAATGCTGTAGGAGAGAAAAATTTCACAGCATAGGTTTAAAAACAGAAGACTTGAAAATGGTAATAAAGCTGCAAGCACTTCCCTTTGTAATGGGGGAGTGCAGAAGGTCAGAGAAAGTTTTAGGGTCTCTTCAGCTTTACTGATCAAACCTTAAAGGAGGAATGAAAATGTAGCAACTACCTCCCCCAGAGGAGACAAACTCATGATTTTAAAGTTCCCAGCAACTGAAAAAAGTAGTCCCACTGGAAAGAATCAAAAGACTTTTCTAGGTCAATGGCAGGAACAGAGCCTTTATTTCTATGAATCTCACAGTTCAAAAATAACATTAAAGAACCAAGAGAAATTATCCACCTCTGAAGAACCAGGAGTAAATCAAATCTGACTGTTATGTGTTAGTTGTGCTGTTGTCTGCAGTAACCAGGGAGCTCAAATGGCCCACAAGAGTCCTGGCCATCTCTGGTATGGCTGCTGAAGACCTGTTCTGTGTTCTCTGAGGCACATCAGAGGCTCAAAACCCAAAAATGTTTCTTAAAAACAACATTGAATCTAAGGAGTTCCCTCAAAGGTCTCATTTACTAGGATTCAAGGAAAGGCCACCTTGTTCCCAGGGAAGGAAGCAAGCACAAAACTTGTCTCACCTGGATCCTTCACCAACTCATTTGGCTGGTGTCTCTGGCTTGCTGTTGAAAATCTTATGATAATAAGGTCTTATTATACAGTTATATACTTATTATACAGTTATATACTTATTATACAGTTATATATGGTTATTTGAACTTGGAGAAAGGCAGACCTCAGAGCACCTTCTAATGCCTAAAGGTGGCTGACAAGAGAGCTGGAGAGGAGCTTTGGACAAGGGCCCAGAGTGACAGGGTATAGGGGAATGGCTTTATCTGACAGAAGGCAGGTTTAGATCAGATGTTTAGAAGAAATTCTTCCCTGTGAGGGTGGTGAGGCCCTGGCACAGGCTGCCCAGAGGAGCTGTGGCTGTCCCATCCCTGGCAGTGTTCCAGGCCAGGTTGGATGGGTTTGGAGCAACCTGGGATAGTGGAAGGTGTCCCTGCCCATGGCAGGGGTTGGGAACTGGATAATCTTTAAGGTCCCTTCCAATTTACACTTCTGTGATTAGATATATCCATATATATCTATATCTCTATATATAAATATATACATCTATAATCTCAGCCTTTGAGCAAAGATGAGTATGAAGAACAGTTTTGTCAGCCTTTGAGCAAAGATGGGTATGAAGAACAGTTTTGCTGAGCAGAAACAGGCAGCAGAGCAGAAAATTAGCACATCTCAAAATCACACTTCTTGTCCTCATGAACAACCCAAATATTTTGACTGATGATTAAAAAAAAAACCTATAAATCCAGGCATTTCAAGACTTAAAAAGAAATTGCAGGGGGGCTGGAACATTATGTGACGTGCCAGGACATGGGGCTTCTTTTGTTGCGATTATTCAGCTTCTGACTTTAATTGTGGCAGTTTAAGACCATATTGTCTTTTTTACCAGCTTATTGATTCCTTCTGTGGTCTGAAGACCTGAGAAAAAAGATAACTCATCACTAAATTACATCTTCTAAGAGAAAGCAGCAAAGACCTGGGGCAAAAGACAGCAAGGACAGAGCTGTCTATGTGCTTCCTGTACTGTGAGAAGTGATGGACCTGAAACAGCCATCAGTATCTCCCAACTTTGTCATTTGAGCTGCCTCAGAGCAGCTCTGCAGACCAGAAAATGTGCAAGAATGAGCACAAGACAGTGAAAAGGATGGAAGCAGAGCCAGGATTTGGCCCATCCTTCTGCTATTGACAGCCTCCTCGCGAAAATGTAATTGCTGGCTGCCCTTGCTTAGAGTGCTCAGGCAAAAATTCCCTGTTGCTCTTTAGAGCTTCAAGACATATTAATGCAACTTTTAAAATAGCATCCTCTCTATTTTTGTTGCTAAAGCTAAGAACAAATTAGCTTAGGAAAAACAACCCAAATGATCTCCTCTAATGCTATTGTTCTCCTAAAGTGCTAAGTGTCAGGATCTTTCAGCACCACGTTGCAGATCTGGCACTGCCCTCAATGTGTCCCACGGAGTCTTGACACAGAGTGATGCAGGAAAATGCAATCAGACCAAAGTGCCTTCAAAGTCACTGCTCTCCAAGCAGTGGTTTCAGCTCTGTCTTTGGATTTTTATTCATTCAATAATCTTTGAAGCCAACTGAAACCAGCTGACTCCCACCGCTGCCCTCCAGCAGGGTCATTAAGGGACAGCCCCAAAGTTTAGTTCCTGTGGTAGAACAGTGGGTGCTTCTGAGCTCTTATGGACTGTTAGGGTCCATTCAAGTATATTTACCTAGAAAGGTTTAGATGTTGCTAACTCTGACCTCATCAGAGCTCATCAGTGGTGCACAGGTGGGTTGGGTGACTGTGGAAGGACCTTTGGAGGGAGGAAAGGATTGCCTTTCCTGCAGGATTCCCTGTGCCCCTGCAATGAGCACAGCCCTGGTGCCCACACACCATGGCAGGGTGTCCCTGTCCTCTGCAGAGCTACAGTCTCATTTGGCCATCCAGAGGTGGGTGCCCCATGCCTGGAATTTTTCAAGGCTGGACTGGATTGGGCTTTAAGAAAATTTGTCTGGTGGATGACATCCCCACCCACGGACAAAGAGTTTGGAACAGGATGACCTTTAAGGTCCCTTCCAGCCCAAATCATTTTATAATTCTGTGATCTCTGTTGGAGTTGGAGGGGTAGAAAGAAATGAGGCTGACAGCAATACCCTACACATTGGCCATTGGTGGTTTTCTGTAATGATTCCATGGGTAACTTTGTTTTACTGTGCTTACCCCACACATCCTGCATACACAGATCATTATCTCCAGCAGAACTACATAGCAGGCAAATATTGATGAGCCCTCTTGGCTTGTGGCTGTGCCATCAACACTGAGTTTCATGTGGCCTCACTAACTCACCTTAAGATCTGTAATAATTTCTGTAACATCCATAGCAGAAGAAAGCTTCCAATGGATAGTGACGCAAATTCCACTTACTGCTTTTCATCCTGCTCCTATTCATGACCACAGGAAAGCTCTCCTCTGACACTGAACTTTCCTGCAGCTGGTGTCAAGATCTCTGTGCATGTCTCACCCTTATAAGAACCAGGCAGTGCAATTTTTAATTGGGCCTTCCAGCCTGTCTGGTTCTGTGGCAAAGAAGCAGTTCTTAACCTCAGGACTGATGCCCAAGTGCTCAGTCCTAATTCTGTCTCACTACTTACTGAATGCATAATTTAAAATCTCATTGTGAAAATGCATTTTTTATCAATGGCCAATTTAGTGCTGGATCCACCCAGTGCTGATTGGGATTTTGTGCAATTTCTGTAATCTTACATAGAGTTGCTTCTGTCCCCCACCTGCCTTAGGTCCTGGGACAAGAGAGTGCACATTGGAAGCTCTTCTTAGCCCATGTGCATTTTCTAAGTGTCTTCATCTCACTGTTCCAGTTCAGTTCTGTTTCAATGTTAGAATGTAATGTTCTTGTTACTGCTGGTAAAGCCATGGGTTCTGGTGCCTGTGGATTAAAATAGTTCTGGAGGCAGTGTGGGAGAGTCCAATCACATGGGCCAGGTCTGAAGAGACACTTTTCCAAAGGGGAGTAAGAATTTAAACTGGAAGCCTGATGGTGTGGTTCATTTTGGTAGCTTGGAAGAGGGAATGGAGACATCAGTCTGAGGTGAGAAAAACTCCTACAAACAATGAGGGCAAGGAGAAATCATTAGTGAAATGTTAAATGTACATGGACCACTCTTCTATCCAAAGGGAATTTATTCTTCATGCTTTGGTCATAGCAATTTGGGTTATAGTGAGACCAAAAGAGATCTTTCGCCTTCTCTCTGCTGTGTTGCTGGTGGTATACACCCAGCAGCCACGAATTTGACCTTTGCACTGTGTTTGGGTTGTCTATGGCTATTCCAGGGACATGGACATACAAGTTTTATGTGGATTATGTCTTTGTTTTGTACACACTTCATATTAACTTGGTGCTGGGAACCTCATTGCAGAGCTGCAGAATTCACTGGGCAAAATGTATCAATAGGGATATTTTCTGCTCTTGCAAAGGATCTAAACCAATCAGTCCATGCTTAGAGAGTGTCCCTTGCAAACCTCTTTCTTCCTTTTTTTTTTTTAAACAAAGCCACAAAGAACATAAAATCCAGATTTCTAATATTATAGATGGTTTAATCTTACTATATGCAATGACACTTGAAACCAGTTCTGCCCCAAATTAGTTAATGATTTCTCTGTTAGGGGAATGAAGATGCTGGGTTCAAGCCTAAAGCAACTATTTTGGGGGATCTCAGGGATGGTTTATAAACATAAAAAATAGGTGTTGGCCTCTGTAACCCCAGCAGAGATTCCTAGGTAAAGAGTAAGATAATATTATGGTGAATCTCCTTGAATTTTGGCTTTCTTCTATAAGATGAAGATTCGTCTTCTATAAGATGAGTTACCTGAGGAAAGGATAAGTGACCTACTAGTGCAAGTTGGAGGAGATACCTGTTAACTCAGGTATTAAAGACTTTTTGGATTCAAAAGAGCAGAGAGGTTCAAAGTCTATTCCCCATGTTGATGAGTATGTGACCCATTGCATCTGTGTTGGTGTCTGTTTCCACATAAAAACGCAGTTAAAGTGAAATTATTTCATGAACTTCCATGATCCAAAGGTTTAAATCCAGCCTCAGAGCTGAGAGGTGCCTAGCTGGAGTCATTCAACCCAAAATGACTGGACATAGTCTGATATACCGGTCACTTTTCAGTGAAATGGGGTGACTTTTTGTGGAGTTTCTTAATATTCCTTGGCACCCCAAAATCTGAAAATGCAAAGAGTTAGAGTGGCAAAGGAATTTCTTTCCCAGTGTTTGCCAAGTATGACCATTGCATGGTTATGATGTCTCTGCAAGGATATTTATAAAAGTTTATTGGTGGGGAAACTGAGGCAGAGGCTGTGTCCTGCTAGGGAAGGAGTGGTGGGGCCACATGTTAAAATTCAGCTATTGGTGGGTCTTTCCCAAATTGTCCTGTATTTCTGCACTCTTACATCTCAATTTATGCAGTATTTTGGGTGAGGAGAGGAGGTAGCACTCGTTTCCTGCACACCCAAACCAGGTGCAGCTGGGTGTCCTCAGCATCCTGGTGTGGCAGGGCTTGGCACAGGGGGCCACACAGGTCACCCTGTGCCTGCAGGGTTTCCCAAAAAAAAAAAAAAAAAAAAAAGAAAAGAAAAATAGCAAAATAGGGGCTGCTATGCAGGGCTTGGATCCTGACCTTGTTTATTTTCCTGCCTGCTCCCCGACCCCACCCAGCTGGGCAGAGGAGAGGGAGGCATGAAAACCTGCAGGGGTTGCGTGAAATTTAGCCTTCACCGAAGGGGGAAAAAAAATAAAAGAAAAAAGAAAAAAGAAAGAAAATTTTAAAAAAGAAGAAGAAAATACCAGATTCCATCGCTGTCAAGAAATTTCTGGAACACGAACAGTCACAACCGTACTGACACATAGGAAACACTGCTCACCCCCCCCCCCCCCCCCCCCTCCTTTACCCACACCCAATTTGTTTTTATTTCTTTGCCATCAGGTTGCCTTAACCATTTCCATGGCTTAGGAGGCTAAGCCGCCCGAGCGCAAGCTTTTGATTTGAAAAGGGACCGCATCCCCTTTTCAAAGGAGCCTGCTCCCTAGGGCAACCACATCACACTGCTGATTTGCTGCAGTGGAGACCGCAGCGCGTACAATATGCCCTCCCCCTCCGCCTGTGCTGCTTACAGCATCAGTCCGGAGCCGAGCGGGGAGACGGCAGAGATACCCACGAACCCACCCATGCTCGGGAATGCCTGACTGCTAACGCAGTGCCTCCGACGACAAGGACCGGCAATCCCTCAGCTCTCCGAGATGCAAGCCAGTGCCGATTCCACCAAGATGGACTGTCTTTGGAGCAACTGGAAATGTCAGGGTATTATATCTATTCTGGTGTTGCATGCTAGGACTGCATGGCAGAGGAGGCAAAGGCAGGATCCATCCATTTTTGCATTGTTCACCTGTGGGCCTTTGCATGCTGTTTCCTCTCCCTCCCCGCCAAGCTTTTCTTTGGGGGTAATTTAAGGAAGAAAGATTAAAAGCCCCTATTTCTGGTCTCGGAATGCATTTCTCCCGTCCCCAGGTGTCTCACCCTGAAAGCATCCAGCATACAGGTCCTCCCTTCCCACCTTACAGCTCATTCCCAAAGCATCCGCCCTTGCCGTTAGCGGCGTCATTCCTCATCCTCGCCTCTCTCCGTCGGGATATCGCTGGCATGATTTCCTACCTTTCGGGCTTTAGGGAAGCCGGGTGACGGTGCACTGGTGCCCGCTGGGGCTGGCCAGGGGTGGAGGTTTGTGGCTCCTGGGTGCCTCCTGCCCACGGACACACCCAGAGCCGGGTTTAGCCTTGTGTCACACAAAGAAAACGCAGCTTCGGAGAGGAGGGCGACAGAGCCGGGGCACCGCGGGATGGCCCCCCGCTTCCTACTTTCCTCTAGGACTGTTTTTTTTAAAAAAAAAAAAAAAAAAAACACATTAATCCTTTCATTATGCTCCCGAGCACTCCTTCGTGGGGTAAAATATTGCGGTGATGTCTGGCTGTCGCGTAGGCGAAGGGAACAATGGCATCTCCCTTTTGGGCTGGTTTTCAGCGTATTTTGAGCGGGTCGGTGTCTGCGCTGGGTGGGGCTGGCCACCTTCCCGGGTGCCTTGGACAGCTTTTCAGCCATTTTTAGTCGGCTTCACACTTCCCAGCCAGCATCCAGCCTTTGTTTTGATAAAAGACAGTCTCTGTGACGCTGCTCGGTGGGCAGATTAGAGGGAGGAAAGCTAGCGGCTGATCCTGCCGGGCAGACTGGGGCTGCTTCGGGCAGGCTTTGTTTGGATGTATTTTTTTTTAATTTTAAGGTGCATGTTTATGCTGAACAGTCAGTTCATGGTGCCGATGCTCACAGCAGGGTCCCTGGGAGAGAGATTACTCCATAGCATCATCTCATTAAAGGGTCCAGGATGCTCGTAGACATAGTTTCATAAACGCAGCTCGACGCAACAGAAGCTGAAAAACCATCCGAAAGTGTTTTTTTGGGGCGGGGTGGGGATGGAGAGACCTTTCAGACACTTGTCTCTAGGGATCTTGATATTTTTGCAATCTCAATTCAGCATCTAATTGTATTTAGGAACTGAGGGTTTTTTAAGGAAGATGAGTAGCTGGAAAGTAAACAAATGCACCTGTTAAATGCCAGGCTCCAGCAGCTCCGGCTTTCCACGCCGAAATGAAGGGCAAGGGCTTTCCATGCGTTTGTGGGATTCATTAAGCTTATATGAGAGTCACAACTAAACTTCAGGGTCTTCTCATCTGAGCTTTGCAGAAGAACTTTCTCGTAGGGTGGGGTTTGGTTTGGGTTTTTCTTCAAGAATGCTCAGTATTTTGCTGATTCTTATAAAAACGTTGACTTGCCGAGTCAGATTGCTGAACCACCTGTTTTGAGAATGAAACTGAGTATTTTCCTTCTCATCCAAAAAAAAAAAAAAAAAAAAAAAAATCAGTAAAAAAAGGGGAATAACAAAGGCCATGCTGCTATTGTTTAATTAATAATAATAATAGTGGATAATTTATTCCACTATTATTATATAATTATTATAAATGAAATATTAATTTAATAAATTATATTAATATTATTTTAAATAATAATAAATCTCTCCTTCAGTGCTTTCCTTTTTGAAAGTGGGGTAGATTTGATGAAAATTGAATGACACAATATGTCCTATGCTGATTTGAAAAAAACCCCTCAGGTCTGAAAAAAACAACGCAGTTAAAATAAATCACTTGCCTCACTTCCACAGCATTTGCATTTTTTTCTCTTCCTTGGGTGGTGCTTTATGATTCCAAAATGATCCTGCAGAAAACATGAAATAGCCATAGAATATTATTTTTGTCATCAAAATTCTTTGATCAGTCACAGATAAAATAGAGGAAATTTAAAATTCAGGAGAATGAAGACTAAAGACGATTCATTGATTCCTTTAATATCTATTATTCATGTTGTCTCTGTCTCAACCTGGAATATCAGTTTTTGCAAATCTGGAGTTGTGTAATTTTGCCAGCTTGATTGTCAATGGAATTATGGTTCCTCCCTGAAAAGTCTGGAATGTGCCTGTGAGTGTAACAGATGCAGAGAGAAACCTCAGTAAATACAGAGCATATTTTTATGGAAATGATGGAGATTCAACAATGAGGTTAACAAAAGTTTTGATTACTCAACAACCAAGCCTGCAACTAGCTGTGTCATTGAATTGCTCCTATAGTACTTAGAACTGGTGTAAAATTGGGCAGGGATCGTGAGAAGCTGCAAAGATTGTTGGTGAAGCTTTGACTTTGCCCCACTCAGTTAAGGTACTGTTATTTCCCTTGCAGTGAATCACCTGCTGCTGCACGCATTTAGAAATATTGGTTTTTACCTGCCCATCCTGCAGGATTTGAGCAAAGGTGGATCGTGATCCAGCCCTGGGGTGAGCAGGACAGTAATTTGCCCCTGCTGGGCGTCATTCAAAACATCGACATGGGTGGCTATGGGGAATTGCAGTGACTTCCACGCCCAAGTCAGCTCTGCACTGGAAGGTGATGCATTTGAAGCAGGCTGGGATGGAGCCATGCATAATGCATGAGTGTGAGGAGAAATGTCCTCGCCTGGGCATGCTGGGTGTCTGTGGGCCTTGGAGGAACAGCCTACAGCCGTGTGTGTGACAGGGAGAGTGACAAAGTGCACAGCTTCCCTCTGGGAGCTGCTGGGTGAGGGCAGCCTCCAGCTTCAGGTGAAGGAGCAGGCACCCGTGCCTTCCCCAGGGACTCAGCTCAGGTCAGCAGGACCCAGGTTCACACCCTGCTACAGAGGTTCTCTGGATTAGGAAGGACATACAACCACAGAATATCCTGTGTTGCGAGGGATTCACAAGGTTAGTCAAAGTCCACTTTCTGGACAGGACACCCCAACAATCCCACCCTGCGCCTGAGAACACTGTCCAAACACTTCTTGAACTCTGTCAGGTTTGTTTCTGTGACCACTGACCTGGGGAGCCTGTCTAGTGCCCAAACACCCTCTGGGTGAAGAACCTTTTCCTGATATCCAGCCTAAACCTGCCCTGACACAGTTCCAGCCATTCCCTCAGGTCCTGTCACTGGTGACCAGAGAGAAGAGATCATGAGATCAGTGCCCAAGTTTGCACCCCAGCTTGAGGAGTTGTTTGGTGTCAGTACCCTGGTCCTCATGAATATTCCCTTTCCCACTGCTCCTTCTACACACCAGCTCTTGGCTGGTCACAAGTGTCAGGCTTGCTCCTGCAGCTTCAATCTTCTGCAAGACTTACTAAAAAAGAAAGATGTAAAGATCCAGGGACACAGGCTGGTGAATTGTTCATAGAAATGATCCTAAATATTATACACATTATAATTATAACTTAATGTGGAAAAGGACTGCAGACTTCATCAAATCCATCTAGTTGACATAACTGTGCTGGGAATGCAATTATTGATTATCATTTTCTTGGCAGCTGTTTTCAGAGAGCCAGCTTCCTTACTTGATTGAAATCCTTTGGTTTCCAAAGGGTGATGGGAAGCTGCAGCAGCTGTTCATGGCAATGTTCCTCCCTTTAAGAATGATAAAGAATTTCAATGGCAACAATACAGTTGCATGCAGTTAATCTGTAATTTTATTGACAGTTGTGAAGTCTGCCTAATTACAGCTTTATAATGAGAATAAAACTTCAGTTGGTACCTTCAGTGCTTTGCTGAAAATATTGTAGGCTGATCTCTCAGTTGGGATCCACTTGATAAAAATCTGCCCCGGTATTTTGTTCTTATGTTGGATCTTGGTAAGGCTAAAACCCTGGTACCAACTCAACACATGAAGTTTGAAGGAAATTTATCAAGCTTGTTTAACACTATGTGCTCTGCACACCTGCCGTACCAGGGGCACCTTCCACCAGACCACGTTGCTCAGAGCCATACCTTTTAAGAACTGATGGACAATATTCTTTCATTGCCAGAACAAGGTGAAACCCCCCCCCCCCCCCCAAAGAAAGAGTATATTGAGGTATTCCCTGATGATTTATTTAAACTCCATCAAGGGGGTGTTGTCAATAGCTGAAGGCAGTATTGGAGGGCTGCTTTTGTTTTCATTGGGTCTCTGGGAAGTGAGTTCTGGTGAGGCTTTTTTGATGTCAGAAGAGGTACTTTCTCCACATCATATTTAATTATAAATAACATAAGTATGAACCACTCATTTTGAAAATCTGCAGATTTTTGAATGTTTGGATAGACTCTAAGAGAGAGTCCAGGTCTATTCCTTTAGTCCAGGAGCATTTCAGGAATATCTTAACATTTCTATAGAGTTATGTGCACTCAGAGCCTGCTTTCAGGAATTCTGCTTGGTCTCCTTGGTTTCTGCCCAATTAAGGTGAGAGCCATAACCTCCTCCACAGAAACTGGCCAAGGCAAGCATCGGTGAGCAAGAGATGTGTGTTTCTACTAATGCTGTGCTCAATCCTGATCTTAAATCATTTCTCACATGAAAATGAAATTACAACAGCATAATCGTTAATAGCAGCACCAGTCACATAATAATTAATAATTAATGATAATAAACGCTACAATAGACTTGTGGGTGGTATGGTTTTAGGGTTGATTTCTTACTGATAATCCTCTTTTACTGCCAGTCTTCTCCTGTCTACCCAAGCCTACTCTGATGCCTCACATAAGGCAATCCTTCAATATGTTTCTGGTCACATCTTGATCTTGAAGGTGTTGTAGGAGACAACATGCTGGGCATCCTGTATCGAGGCTTTCCTTTTCCCTGATCCTGTTCTTGTTCCAGGTTTACTCTCATCAGACTCTGGAGACCAAGAAAGTCTGAACTTTCAAGTTAAACCTTGAAACAGGTGGATGATAAAATTGTAAAGCTTTATCAGGAAGTTAATGGTCGGAGTGTGTACAAGAGGTAGAGGTATGGAGATATTCCTCAAGGCTGGAGATGAAGGATCAGGAGACATGCCTGGTGAAACAGCAGAGATATTGTCTCTTGGCTCTGCTGTTCATCACAGCAGTCTCCTGAAGGCAGCAGACTGCTCATTAAACTGTGTATCCATCTGTATTACGTTAGAATCAAATCTGTTGTGAGGAGGGGAGAAACATGCCCATTGGATCCTTCTTTGGAGAGGAGAGGGAAAGGCTGGTCCTGAAGCCTGTGGTTAAAACTGCAAACTGGGCTTGCTTTGAGTGCGAGCAGTTCTTATTTCTACTCAAAACCTACAGCATTGTCTCATTTGTTGTCAAATACTTTTGTGACAGAGCTGTAAACAAGATTGTTCTTCTTAAATTGTGTTTCTTGTTTTTCTCACTCCCAGAAGGTCTGATAAATGCCTTATGAAGTCATTTATATTTATGAAGTTGTAATATTACACTGTGTACAGAAGTAAATTTTGTGTACAGAGAGATTTTTCTCACTTCTCTTAGAAACTATTATTAGATAGGGAGTGACACAATACAACCCATTGATTTTATCTCCTAAGCAGACTTGGTAGTACCCCCATGATGGGAAGGGCAGTTTGATCACTTCCAAAGGTGTTAGTGGTGTGTATTACAGAGCATACAACATTTTATATAATCATCAAGGCCCATGGGTTTCATTTGAAAGCTGGGTACCAGGGGTTTGCTCACACTTTTAGTACTAACTTCCATGGAAATGCTGCTTTTTGCATGTTCATTTTTCACACAGTTGTTGCAGTAGAGGAAAAACTTGCAAAGTCAGAAGGAGAGAACAGAGATTTTCAGAGGAAAAACTGTGGAAGATTTGAATTGCCCAGTCTCTGCTTGGTTGGTCATTAATTTTCATTCTAAAACGCTTCCTTTGAGACATGCAATGGAAAGATCCCCATTTTTCCTACAAAAGTATTTTTTGAAAACAAACTGTGCAGGAGGACATTTTAGCTACAAGCTGGTTTGGATCCTCTATTCTCCCTCTGGGATCTCTGCTCAGAAGGCTGGGCCTGCAGCTGCCCCACACCACGAGGCTTCTGGGGACCACAGAAACCCCCAAAGCCCAGCCCTCATGTTTCCAGATCCTAACAGAAATGGATTCAGGAGCATCTTTCATCAGTCTGCCTTGGCACTGCCCTTTCCAGCTTCCACATCTGTCTTCTGGCTTTTTTGATACCAAGTAGTGAGGAGCAGAAACGTTTTCTGCTGCAAGCCATAGTAAAGACTGGGAGAGTTTTCAGGGACTAGTGAGCCAATACTTGCTGCCACAAGCACTGCCTGCTGCTGCTGTTTCTTTTATTTGTGAGGTTAATTTTAGCTTGCCCCACAAACATGGGTATTTACCAGCTGTTCATATTAGCAGGTGGTTTCTTGTACCGTAGAGTTCACCTTTGCGAGTCTGTGACTTTGTCCCGAGTGCAGGATCCCATTAGTTTAGTCAGATGAGGTTCTGCCATAAAATATGGCCTTAAAGTACTGTTTTGGCACCCTTGAAAAATCTTGCACTAGAAGGCTACTTGAGTAACGTTTTGCAAGTTCTGCTGCAAGTTAAAAAGCACAAGCAGGCCATACTTGCAGATAAACAGCTCATCAGACACGCTTCTCCAGAAAAATTCTTCAAAGGCAGTGGAGGTGACCTGCAGCACTGCTGTCTTAAAGATGGCTGGTAAGTCTTCTTTAATAGATGCAAGTAATTTTGAGTCTGAGGCAGTTCTGGCAAAACCCAGAGTCCTTTTATACCTCCACAAATGACTCAGAGCTCTGGTGAGTTGTACTGTTAAGAGTGCAAAGTGAGTGATGTTGCTTCCCTCCTTCCAGGAGGCTAAAGGGGGATCATGGAAAGCTACAGTAGAACAGCTTCTGCATGTTAATGGGCATGGGCAGGATTTTACAGCAGTGATTTTCAAAACAGAAGGAGCCCGACCCTCAAGTGAAGCCAAGACTGATTTCAATGCCCAAACCCCTTTTGCAAATCCTCGCTGCAAACTGGGTGGTTGGAAGTTGGCGTTTTGGCTCTCGGAAGTGGATCTTGCTTAGCCAAACAGACTGAGCCCCTGTCCAATTGCATGCACATCACACATCGACAGCCTCACGTGGCACCAGCCTCCTGCCTCATGAATATTCAGTGTGCATTGCTCAGAATTGTGCTATTGTGGTGGGGTCTGGGCAGCACGGTGCACACACACACCCCTTCCCAGTAAAACACCCGGCGCTTGCAGGACCCTGCACCACACTGGGACTTTTTATCCTTTCCTTTCTGATTGACCAAATCACACAATTATTATGTGGTTAATTCATGCTCTGAGGTGTCCTCTGTCCTTTAGTTTATCTAGGTAATGCTGTACCCACCTTAGAGCTGGGCTAGGAGCTGTCTCGACCTGGCCGAGCATGGGGCCGGTGTGTGCTGGCGAGTTCATCAGAGAGCAGAGCAGTGTGTGTGAAAGCTGCAGGTCCAGCTCAGCTGCTGGCCCTGTCATCCTCATTCCCACTGTGTCCCCATGTGCTGGAGAGGCTGCTCTGAGCCTGGCTGGTTGTCTCTTCAATATGCCAAGGAAGTGGTACAGGCAGGAACAGGCAGCTGCCCCTCAACAGAGGTTCAGGCACTGGTTGTACTCAGTGACCTGTTGAAAGACATTAAACCTGTGGGGTCAGAGAGTGTTTGGGAGGAGTTGTTTGATATCTTAGTCAGTTTTACATGAATATAGGATGAGATAAATCTCAAAGCAGACATGTAAATGGGGTGGAAAACCTCATCTTTAATTCCTGTTTAGAATAAAAAAGAAAGGGTATGCGGAGGACTAATTCAAGTCTGGGTTCACCTGATGGTCAATGAGAAAATTTCTTATTCATTTGCTCCTTGATCTCTATTTACATACCAGACACTGATGTGACAGGTACTTTGGCTCTGGTGTAAACGGTTACAGGAGAAAATGGCACTCTGAGGAAGCCAGGCAAAGGATCCCAGCTGGGGCATTCTGCACCCAGAGCGCTTCTCCCTGCTTTTAAGAGGAATCTGTTTAGATAAGAAATGTAGGAGAAAAATGTGGTTGACTACTGTCTCAGCAAGGAAATGTTTCTTTATCAAGAGGGTGGTCTAACTCTGGAACTGGCTTCTAAAGAGAGGGTCAATGCTCCAAACTTGTCAGTGTTTCAGAGGCATTTGGAAAATGCCCTCAAAAACATAATTTAGCTTTTGTTCAACACTGAATTGGTCAGACTTTTAGAGAAGTGATGGTTGTAGGTGCCTCCCAACTGAAATAGTCAGTCCTATTCTATTCTATTCTAGTCTAGTCTATTCTGGTCTAGTCTAGTCTATTCTCTCCATTCAATTCCAATAATGTAAAAAGTGTCTTGGAAGTGACTGAAGCTGCAACTGAAAGAGAAAACCTGGCTCTGACAAGTGTAGCTCAGGTGTTTTTAGCAGCATCTAAATTCCAGAGGAACTGATATTGCTCAAATCCCTGAGGCCTGTCAGACAAAATCTTCCGTAGTCTCCACTGTTTTCTAGTCTGGATTCCTCTTCTTTCCCTTCCCTGGCCAAGGAGCTGTGAGGTTCACCTCCCTCCTGTATCACCTTTTGCAAGGGGGTCTGGCTCAGCCCCTTCTCCTTCAGGGAGAGGAGGAGGAATAGCCACAGGAGCATCAAATCCCACCCGAACAGCTGGACGGAGGAGCACTGCTGCAGCTCCCTGTTCCTTCAAGGGAGATGAGGAGAAGGCAGATGTTCTTCCTGCCCTTGAGAATCCTGACAGACCCTGCCATGGGTGGGGTGAATGTACTCCCAGGCTGGACCTGGGCATTGGGAGAGCCATGTAAAACTCTTTCAACTCCTATCTCCCTTTTCTATGCTGAGATTTTCCAACTAGCAGTTGGCACGTTTTTTTCCCGTGCACATGGGAATATTTGCCTCAGGTCTAAAAGACACAGGATCCCTCTCTCCCAGGCCTCCTTTGGCTGGAGAAAGAGGCCAGATGCTTTTTCATCTCCTCCCTCACGCATGCACTTGTTCCCAGAACTGTGTCACTTGGCCTCTGTCCATCTCGCTCTGATCTTTTCCTTAGCTGATACAGATGAGTAAATATCCCTGTCATTCCATGGCAGGAACAGATGACTTTCAGGATACACACACACCTGGTCAAGTCTATCTTGAGTAACTCGGTATCTTCCCTTTTAAGGGAAATGAGAAAATGCAGTTTGGCATCTCTCTGCATGAGAATGCAGCCCACTTCCAGGCTGCAGGAGTATGAGTTTGAAAATCATCTTTGAAGAAAGATCATTTTTGAAGAAAAAGGCTTAGTTGGTAATTCTGGATCTTATAATTAATTGGGATTGACTCAGGGAACTCTATTGGAATTTGATTTGTATTTTTTGTCTCAGTTCTCATTTGTTTGCCTCTCTACTGCCTGTGTCCCAGGGAGTGTTTTCCAATGGCACATGTCCTTTTTCTGCCATCAGCAGATAATGTACCACGTACACCAGCTTACCTGTGTTTATTTAATTTAATGTTGAGGGTTTGTATGATAGAAAACTTAAGTATCTCAAAGTCAAATTTGCATAAATTTGCTCTGTCCTCTGACAGTAATTTTTGAGCACAAAAAATATCAGGTTGTGAATAATCACAGAATCTTAGAATGGGTTGGGTTGGAAGGAACCTAAAAAATCATCTTTCCACTCCTCCTGTGATGGGCATGGACACCTTCCACTTGTTCCAAGCCCCATCCAACCTGGTCTTGAACACTTCCAGGGATGGGGCAGCCACAGCTTCTCTGGGCACCCTGTGCCATGGCCTCACCACCCTCACAGAAAATATAACACCTCCTGTCCAAATGCTCACTGGTGACAGCACCCAGCTGTTGTGCTGCAGGATTTTAAATTAGGATTTACTTAAAAAGAGTATGAAGAATGGCCAAACCTGCACGCTTGTGCTCTGGATGCCATTTTGTATGGAGGGTTTGCAAGGATGGAGTTTCATGCTCCAGCACCTCATCACTGTGAGCAATCTGTGGAGCTCCAGCTGTGTCCTGCAATCCATCTGTGTCTGCTGCTAAACCTCCTCATCCAGGTGCTCTGACGATGTTGGAACTGCATTTTGGAGGATTCCCCACCCCCTTCCCCAGGGTTTCTGCAGGAAGCAAGCATGGACATGTATCTGTAAAAGACTGTTCCCTGTTTTGTGGAGTCCCCAAACAGGCACCAAGGTCCCCTGTCCCTTGGGTTCCATGCAGCCCATAGGATCCAGTCATGTGTGCTCATGATCACAGGTGTGGTGCTGAACACTTAAAAACAGTGAAAGGTTATTATATAGTGTATATTGATGGAGAATATACTTGGGTGTGAATGATGCACAAAATGAGGAGAGCTCAGTAATACAACAGCAATTTTTGCATTCAAGCCCATTGCTGTAAAGCAAGGCTAATATGTGTAATAGTAATGAGTAATATAACTCATTGACTCAAGGCAAACACGCTGTGATGACTCACAATTTTTGGAGATTAGATGATAAGGACTAAGAGGCTGGATTAATTTTGTCTCTTTTAGTATCGGTGACTTTTTTTTTTTTTTTGCCTGACAGATTGCAGTTTTCCTGAATTTACTCTTTGTTCAGAATGATTTGACAAGTGGCATCTCTCAAATCTGTTTGGCTGGTGGTGTGTTCAAGCTGTTCTTGAGGACTTGTGCAGTGTGTGAAATTAAAGCTGTTTTGTTTAGGTTGTCATGAGCACGTTCTCTGGCTGGATGAAGAGTCCTGTCAGAAACAGGTTGTGGGTGTAAACAGATTAAATTCACCTTGTGGACTGGATATTCCATAATCCTTTTGTAAAATTTTGCTATTTTAGTGTCTGTCTCTGATGCTAAATTTTTTTTGCTGGAGAGGTTGAAATAAAATGTACTAAGTGGGTGGAAAACACTGTAAAAATTAACTGCTTTACAAACATAAAAATGCACGAGTTGAAAATTGGTCTTACACACTTGTTTTGTTCTAACCAGCACCTCCCATGGACAGGGGAAGTTATATAACAAGCAGAAAGGGGTTTTTTGTTTGGTTTTTTGGGAGGCTGTTAAGTGTTTCTGAGATGGTTGGACTGAGTAACAAGAGAGATTTATTCTGTATTTGAAGGCCTTGTCTGAAAAATTGTTTCCTACTCGTGGAACTATTAAGCAGTGGTAAAACCAGGACTCTTTTCCTTTCTCAAAACTTATGATTTAACAAAATTAAATTATCAAAACTTTGAATGGGAAAGTGGCTTATTGTGGCTAGCCCCAAACTTTCTCATCCATTTATCAACAACCAAAACTGGAAAATGCTTCAATCAAGCATTTGGCATTTGAACTTGTGGGGAAAAAAAAAAAATATTAAAAATCGGAATTTTCAGAGTGAGTAAACGCAAGGTAGGTTGAAATCTTCCATACATCCCTAGCAACAACACAAACCCCAGCTTGCACTTGCCTTGCCGCTGCAAGAGACCCACCCACTGTGCTGCGGTTGGAGATATTCATCCATTTTATCTAACCCAGGCACTGGCACGAGAAAAACAAGGATTTCAAGTAGGTCATCGGTGGTAACTCCCTCAGCGCGTCGCTCAAGTGCCTTCGCTCCTGGTGATGTTGCTGTGAGCAGGGACATCCCTGCTGTCCCTCGCCCTCACACAGGGTCCACCGTGGCCACCGCCTCTCCAGTTCCTGCCTTTAACGATTTGCTCTTCTCCCCCCAGCTATCGACCTGCTGTACTGGCGCGACATCAAGCAGACAGGGATTGTGTTCGGCAGCCTCCTGTTGCTGCTCTTCTCCCTGACCCAGTTCAGCGTGGTCAGCGTCGTGGCCTACCTGGCCCTGGCCGGCCTCTCGGCCACCATCAGCTTCAGAATCTACAAATCGGTCCTACAGGCTGTGCAGAAGACGGACGAGGGCCACCCCTTCAAGTGAGTGGCTTCGCAGGGAGGCCCCAAACGCCGCTTTTGTGCCCGGTGAAATTCTCTTCTTGCCCATAAAGAGGGAAATAATGGCGTTTTTGCAGTGTCTCAAAAATTGTAAGGCTCTGTCGGCATAGATCATGGAGAGAGGAAGAAAAACAACATGTGGAGAAAATCATCATCTTCTAAGACATGGGATTTTTTTCTCCAAAAGACACAGGAAATTTTAAGCAAACAGAGAAAAGGAGTTTCTTTAGAGCTAGTGATAATGCAGCATACCTGCAGGAGAAAAGAGCATTGTTTCTGAGCACAGTCCTTTAGGTATAGAAGGAAACTATGTCTTTTCTCCAGGAACCTGATATCTGAGTGATGGTGCCACTCCCCACTTTCAGCAGGGTCTGGGGGGTTTGCTCCATAAGAACAGTGATCCTTTCTCCTCTGCTGTGCCAAGCAGTTGGTAAACCAGGTCATGGAACTGATGTGGTTTACAAAAAAACACACTCTAAGGAAAAATCTTGTTGGGGTGCTGCTCCTTCTTCTTCTCTTGTGTCAGTTCTGAGCAGCGAGTCAGGATGGGGGGGCATAGCTCAGAGAACAGCACAGAAACTTGTGGGGAAAACTCCCAGGTCAGATGTGTATCCTCCTTTGGGTGAGAAAAAGAGAAATCCCATGAGGCCAGGCTCTATGTGGAAAGAGGGCAAGGCTGGAGATGAACAGCCCCAGCTCAGCATCACCCAGAGAGAGGGGCCATGCGGGGTGAAGAGGGTATGCTGGTGGCCCTGTGCCTGAAGGAAGAGGAACGCATTGTTCCAGCACAAGGAAATGAGGTCTGGGAAGAAGGGAATGATGGGGTGGATGGGTATGAGCATGAACAGAAAGGGAAACTTCCCGGGTTTGTAATAGGACTGTGTTTCTGGCAGAGCCTACTTGGAGATGGAGATGAATCTTTCACAGGACCAGATCCAGAAATATACAGATTGTCTCCAGCTATACGTCAACAGCACGGTCAAAGAGCTGAGAAGACTCTTTCTCGTTCAGGACCTTGTGGATTCTTTAAAAGTAAGATTGCTTTAAATATTTTTAACCCCTCTCTAGATGATCAATCTAAATTTCAAAGAGCTGCTTCCCATGTTGGCAGGGTTGTCATGAAACCCAGTTTTGCGTAGCTCCAAATATGAAAGTTTCTCTGCATCTTGATTTAAATACTGTTCCCAGCACTGTAGAGGTTTGGCATTTGAATTTATTGATAGGTCATACAAGATGTATAAATTTGCAGAGCCAGTTAGCTCCACCTCAGTTCTAGAAGTATCCCAGCATTATGCTTTCTATTGCTTTGCTATAAAATAATGTTCCCCTCTGTTAATCTGAATTTCCTCTGGTGGCATTTCCTGCTATGGAAGAAGATCCTTCACTCCCTGCTGAAATAACTATTGATTTTTAGCCTTACACTCAAGCAGGTGTCCTTTGGAGCAAAGGGGAGATCATTAAGAGGACAGACATAGGTCAGGCTCCTAAATTGGTAAAGAATTTAAGGAAAATATACCAATCTTTCAGCCTCAAGTGTTATCAGATCCTGGCATTATCACTTCAGGGCTCTTTTTAACCTGTTTGGGATGACCTCTGCCATTATAAAAATTGGATGCACAAATCTGCCTGTGCCATTCTCAGTGCAGAGTCCTCCATGGATTAAATTTAAGCCCTAAATAGACATGAAAGCTGAGATAAAAGTGTAAGAAGCAGAACGGACAATGAGGTTTGTACATTTAGAAAAAGTACCTAGTTCCTAATGTGCCTTAACCACTCCCTTCCACATTAAAAAAGGCTAATGTGCTGTTGTGGTAGCTAGTTAAGCAAGCTACTTTCTTCTTATGCTGGCACTAGAGGTGATGTAATGATCCATCTTTAATTTAGTTTGCAGTACTAATGTGGCTGCTGACTTACGTGGGAGCCCTCTTCAATGGCCTGACTCTTCTGATAATGGGTAAAAATCAACATTTCTTCTAAAAATCTATTTTTAACTTGAACTCCCTCCGGTTTTCAACTTAGACAAAACAGCCTATCCCTGGCATGCCTTCCCTCAGTTAAACCACCATTTATTTCCCTTCCCAGTAAATATTCACTGTTCTATTATGCTGTCCCTCCTGCTAGAGCGACTTTGCAGTTTATGGTTCTGCAGCTCCCAGTCCCAGAGCAATGGGGAATTCCATATTTGGGAGGCTGGAGCAAAGTGCATTTTTAATACAAAGCTCCCTGGTGGATCAGCTGACCAAGTGGCACCATAACGTGTTTGCCACCAAAGTAGGTCTCTCCTCTGGAGGAATCAGATCTGCAGGAACATAACACTGTGCTCTTTTTCTCCTCAGCTGTGGTGTCTATGTTTACTCTCCCCGTTGTATATGACAAGTACCAGGTAGGTCTGTCTGCACGGTGCATTTGGGGTGCCTGGCTGGCTCTGCCTGGTTGTTGCCTCATTGACTTGATCTCCTCTTGCTCTTGGCAGGCACAGATTGATCAATACTTGGGGCTGGTGCGGACCCACATAAACACGGTCGTGGCAAAGTGAGTTCAGTGGTCGACTCTGTGAGGCTGTGGTGCCCTTGGGGGTTACTGGGACCTGAGTGGCCCTGGGGACACTGTGTCCTATCAGTGGTGTCCTCCCCAGATCCTGGAAGAGATTGTGGGAGGGCTCAATCCCTGGAGATCCCTCCCAGCTGAGTGCAGACTGAGGCACTCATCCTTCTGTCCCCACTCCTGCCCTTTGGGGGAATTGTGGACAGAGCAGCCCAGTCATGGGCTGGTGTCCACACTGGTACCTGGCCAGGACAAACAGGAAGGAATGAGTTAATCCTCTTCCCCACTGACCACTCCAAACCTGTTTTTTTTTTTTGCATTCAGGGAATTGATAGCATTAATGACCAAAGTGGGAATTAGGACACCACCTGTCACAGAGAGCAAACACCTGGAAGCACCATGATCTTTAATGTTTCAAATCCCCATGGAACAGGTGGAAGACCTGGGTGAAATTTTGTTCTGAAAATTCTATTTTTATACTCCATTCCTGGCTTTCTATAGGCAATAGCTCATGGAGAAATAATGTTGGAGGGGAGAATATCACTGAACATATCCCAAGATTACATGAACCACCAAAAAAACCAGGCCTGTAAGAACACCTAGATGGGTGTTTCTCATGGCACTTTAATTCAGCTGTTGAGACACCACACTGAATATGGACTAGAGATTATCCCTGGAGAAGAGTCCAAGTAGGGGACCACTGGAATAGAATAACTGCCTCACCATATCATCCTTTTTCTTTCTCTTCTTTATTTTTCAGGATTCAAGCTAAAATCCCAGGTGCTAAGAGAAAGGCAGAGTAAAGCAGACATCAAGAATTCATTAACTACAGTAGTGCATAATGGGGAAATCTGGAGTGAAAGCAGCTCTGTTCTTACACTTTACTGCAAATTTATCATTCTTTTTTTTTCTTGACACCATAATCTTAGAAACATAAAACTCAGAAGCAGTGCTTTTCCCCTGCTGCTTCTGCACTTAGAATATTTGCAATCACTTGTGTCAAGCACTAAAGTATAGTAAAGAGAAAAGTGTACTAGATGTGGTTTTTTGTGTTGCTTATAAAGTGCATGATGGTGAGAGCCTAAATAATATTGACCTCTTTATTTAATTTTATTTTTTTTTAGTGTTTTTCCTTCTTCTATTGGCATTGCTTCTATAACTTTTAATGTTACATGTGGCTAGGGGCTTTCCTGCTTAGCGCACTTGATGCAATAGTTAAAATTGCTTCTACGTCACTGGGTTGCTGGTTGGATTCATCTTTATTAACTATATAGAATTGTAGACTGATGTTTTAGTGTTTTCCAGCACAAATAAAATAAACAGTAATCGGTACTTATGGTAATCAGTTTTGTATAACTCAAAAAAGAAAAAAAGAAAAAAAGAGAACAAAACCCAGTACTTTTGTCGTAAAGGATTGACAGGCTGATTTACATGTATGGTAACTGGAAAGTTCCAGCATGTTCAATTTATTACGATTTGTATTACATTCTCTGTAGTTCCTAATGGACTTAATTATGGACTCTGAATATTTGCACTTATGTACTTGATACCGAATGCAGAAATAAATGTTACTAAATGTAAAAAGTTCTCTTTCTTGTCACCACCGGGATTGCCTTGACATTTGGGAACTGGACACATACTGTGCAAAAAGGAGCATTTTCCCTCTTTCTCTCTCCTCTGGACATCTGCACACACTTTACTCTTTCATCATAGTGCAGTCCAATGAGTAGGACCTAACTAAGAGTAAATAGCACATCTAATATTTTTACATCTTGATGGTCTTTCTTGGAATGAAAGGAAGATCTCTGCACACAGTTTGTTTATTTTTGGTGGTGGTGTAGCAAGTATCAGGTACTTGAACAATGTCTCTTCCTCTATTTATTCCCTGTGCAAACCACGAGCAGCACAGTATGGAAGCATCAGCTCAGCACAAAGGGCTTTCCAGTTTCCTTATCACCAGTTGCTGTCTCTTACCTAAAGCTGTCTCTGAAATCTGCTTTAAGCAGATTAGTCAATATCAAATCCAGAGGCTGGGAGCTGAAACAAGCATTTACTCTGGTTCAAAGGTGAAGGTTTTTAAAAATTGGAGTTTGGTATTTGGGAATTATAAGATTTGAGAAACAGCTGTTGAACATTATCCAAAGTGCTTCAAAACAAACAATTAGTGAAGTGCTTGATTTGCCCATTTGTGGAACACACCTGTGGATTTTTTTTTTTTTTTAATAAAAATGTGAACATCATATCTTCAGCCAGGTTGCTGTTTTTCTCTTTTTCAATCACAAAGGTTTTATGAAGGATTTTTTATACAAAGAGTTAGATTCTTAAACACTTATCCCAACTCTTTAAATTGGAAGTCTTTCCTTAGACTCCCTCATTAATTCACCTTGGTCTCTGTTCCACATGGCCACAGTGACACCTGTCCAAGGCCAGGCTGCAGTTCTGTTTGTATCTAAATGTAAAACCCAAATGCACATGAGGAGTTGGTAGAAACATTAGTGTGGCTGTGGGCTGTTAATTCTTGGACAAGTCTCAAATACACGTATTTTTGTTGAAGCTTTATATCCAAATGTTAAAAATACTTGGTTGGGTTTTAAATGTCACCTGCAGCAAGATAGAAACATTTTTTTCTCAGTGAGAAACTGAATGTCTTAAAAGAATATATACTGGTTTTGAACAAACAGAGTATGTTTGCCTTAGCACGTGAAGTTTGCAGCCAGGAGTTAAAATTCAACATGAACCCCCAGCTTTAACTACCTTGGAGTTCCCTGTGTCTCTGAGGAAGGGAGTGCAGACCATACAAAGCATTCTTGAGGATAAAGATTGGCCTACAGAATTCTTATTACTTTCAAGATGAGTGTGTGGGCCCAACAAGTTAATTTTGAAAATGGGCCCATTTAATGTCCCATCCCCCTGGTCCCATGAATGTGTCCTTCCCTCACACCCTCAGTGCAGTAATAGCCAAGATTGGCCTTTTGCAATGCTGAACCCTAAGCACAATTTAAAAGCTACATCTCCTCGATCTTTGGGAATGAAGCAAAATAAACCTTCTGGAAGAGTACAAGTATTCTCAAGAACCTAACTCAACAGAGACCAAGATTCCCATCTTTGCCTCCTCCAGCGCCACCCTGTCTCAAGCCCCAATCCCAGTCCTCCATCATCCTGACTGTACCCCTGCACACACACCTCTCAAACCCACATCCATTTCTCACATCCCACCTTGCCAAGCAAACCTCAGAGCTGCTCTGACTGTCCATATATTTGTCAGTAAGAGCCTGCAAGTGCTGCTGAGCAGCTGGGGTGGCTTAACCTGGTGGGTGGGACCAGCTGGGAAGACCACGCTGGGATGTGGGAGAAGCAGGGGGTTTCAGGCAGGGTTTGAATTGCTGATGCTGCTCACAGGCATCCATCCCCTTACTGGGATCACAGCAGCACTTTCTGTGATACCTTTGAACATGGAAGCTTAGAGAAAGCCAACCTCTGCTAATTCCTGGTCTGCTACACATCTTGCAATAAAAAGAGTCCCTGTGCATGTAGGGAGTGAAGGTTTGTGGCAGCCTCGGTGTCCCTGGTCTCACTCAGAGCAGCACCTTGTGGAGGGGTTAGACATCTTTTTTTTTTTTTTCTTTTGTTTTCAAACAAGTGTGGGGGAAAACAACCAGCACTGAACTCTACTTGCTAAAATATTTTAGTGTGATTACAGTAGATGGCTGAAGATAGGAGAATAACACATTGATGAGCTGTGCTCAGAGATGCACAGGCTGTGAAGCCCTTTTGTTTCTGATCTTCATTTGCAAAGTGAAAAGCAGCAGTAGGAAAGTTTGATTAATAAAAGCAGCCAATTGTGTGCATTTCTAGGCAGGTAAAACCTGGGAAGTAGCTCACTCTGCCTGAGTAAAATGCAGGGGAAGTTGTTAGACCATTCATTTCTCTACAAAATGGGTCCCTTGGGTGATGAACCTGGACATTAAATCATCACTGGTTCAGGGGTCAGCTTTCCTCCTGCTTCAAAGGCTGCTTTAATGAGATGAGCCACTAATGAGTGTTTTTAGGACCCACCTCACCAAGGGAGGTGGTTCAGGTGTGCTTGGAGGTAGGTGTGTGCCAAATACCTGGCCTGGGCTATGCCTCCCTCCTCCTCTCTGCCTAGTTTGGGATGCTGGTGTTCCCTTTCTGGAGAGGAAGCTGAGAGGTCTCCAGGGTGAATGTCACAGGCTTGTTTAGATGCAGGGACAGATACAGGCCAGACCTTTCCATGGCTGAGAACTGGCTGGGTAATGTAAATACAACTTTTGATCTGCTCAACATGGTGCTGCTTTTCAAGGAAAATAACAATTCCACCTGCTGAGCTGAGCTTTAAAAGCCAGCACAAATGGCTGTGCTAATTTAGACTGAAAGTAATTTAACTCTGACTTGGAGATATGAAATCAGGAATGCCATGCTGGCAGGTGACAAAACTTTGTCAGAACATCTACATGAGTCTTTTCTCATCCTCTATGACTTTAAAATATATTCTCCATGGTTCCACTTGTACCTTGCAGAATCTTTATAACACTGCTCCTAAACTTCTGCCGGTTAAGTAGAAGCTCAATCATTACTTAAAAGTTCTGTCAGAGCTTTATGCCACTTAAATGTCTGTTCCTGTACCTTGACATTATAACTGCATTGGTATTTCATGTGAAATGTGAATATTCTCTAAGGTCACAGATTTTGATTCCCTGGTACTTGGTGCTTTAGCAATATTCCACTCCTCTACACATTGTATTTGCCTCTGTTACTGATCTCTTTTATGCTCCTTCTGCTCTTTAATATTTATCTAGTAAGAGTAGGATCATAAAGCACATGAATGTTAGGAAAGTCCTGGAACTGGGAGGAGATAAGAATGTTATAATATTCTGTGAGCAGCTAATCCATTTAAAGAGAATCTGTCTGCTCTCTGCTCCCCCACAGCTTTTACTTTCTCCCTGCTTGCTTTCAGATGGCAGCTGGCTCCCATCCCTGTCCTGGTGGGTTACAAGTCAGTCAGCTGTGAGCTCACCAGCCTTTCCTTCTCCATATGGGGCCAGGGAAATATGTGGCAAGCCCGTGTGTTTGCACAGTGCAGCTTTGAGAAGACCAGGTGTGATGCATTTCTTCCTGACTCCTCTTAATATATTCTTTTCTTGGGCCCAGCATTAAAATGATGCTCCATCAGGGAGCGTGCATGTGGGTTTCCTGGGATGCCAGGAATGAGTGGAGTGAGGCTGCTGGCGTGAGGGAGCCTGGTAAGAGTGGCTGGTACATGCAGCACTGCAGGACGTGGTATTTGGGTCAGGGTGAGATATGTTCACTGACAGGAGTCAAAAGCTGCAGTGCCTGAAGCAGAAGGAGTGGGCTCTGCTCATTTCTGCCAGGCTTCCTTGGTGCTCAGCACCTTTACAGGAGACAGTGACAGAGCCCTGGGGAAAGATATTGAGAGTGGGGGACCCTTCTCCACAGGAGCACAGGGAAATGGGAGTGGATTCTAAGCAGGTAAATGGGCTTGACCTGCTCCTCTCATTTATCTTCTCTGCTCTTTTCCTTATCTTTGGTGTCTGCTCACAAGGGAAGAGCCAGATCACTGTGTTCTGGAGCTCTCTGGTCAGCACCTGATTCAAGTATCTGCCACTTCTGCAGCTCCCCTAGAAAGAGTTCTAAATCTATGAGTATGCCAGATTTATACTCTGGGGAAAACACCAGGTGTGTGCAAGGCAGAGTGAAGTTACCTGTGCAGTTACTGCTCTGTTCAGCACTCTGGCAATCCCTTTGTGACTGGGACATGCTCATCTCTGCAGTGCCCCATTTTCTCCTCCTCCCTTTCACTCCTGCCCCAGCCAAAGCACTGCCAGGTGCTGCAGGCACCAGGGTCACGATGAGAGAATAGATAAAGCTGCAGAAGGAGTCTGTCCAAGAAAACCAAAAGACCAAGGATGCTTATGCTGACATGCTTTCGTTCCTTTTCCCTCCTGTCTGCCCCTCCACCAGCAAGTCAGACTCATTTCCCTTGTTCATTGAATATTAAAGAGGTTTAGCCTCAAGGTTGCAATTTATGCCTCCTCATGAGTCTTTTTTCTTTTAGCTGAAAAAATAATTCAGTCCAGCAAAGCTAATTGTCATTCACACTAAGGTCCCTCTGCACACATTTCTCTTTATGAGGGAGCTGTAAAGAGAATTCAGTTACGTTTTTCCTTCTTTTGTACAGCCTCCTAATTTAGATGCAGTGGTATAAAGTACCCCAGACTGGTTAAAAATCACAGAATGATAGACTTACAGAATGGTTTGGGTTGGAAGGAACCTTAAAGCTTATCTAGTTCTACCCCTTGCCATAAGCAGGGACACCTTCCACTATCTCAGGGTGCTCCAAGCCCCATCCAACCTAGCCTTGGACACTACCAGGGATGGGGCAGCCACAATTTCTGTGGGCACCCTGTGCCAGGGCCTCACCTTCCTCAAAGCCAAGAATTCTTTCCCAATATTCCATCTAAGCCTGCCCTCTGGCAGTAGGAAGCCATTCCCTCTAGTCCTGTCACTCCATGCCCTTGCCCAAAGTCCTTCTCCATCTCTCTTGTATCCCCTTTAGGTTCTGGAAGGGGCTCTAAGGTCTCTGTGGAGCCTTCTCCAAGCTGAGCAGTCCCAGCCCTCACAACAGAGCCTTTCCTCACAGCAGAGCTGCTCTGGCCCTCAAAGCATTTTTGTGGCCTCCTCTGGACTCACTTCAACAGGTCTATGATCTACAGTATCACCAAAAATTCTTGTAACATTTTATAGATGTGCCAAAAAACAACAAAAACAAGATATGCAACATCCAGGCAGTAGAGTGACTTCAATAGCAGATGTCTTTATACAAAATATTCTTCATTTGCCAAGTTAGACATGAGGTCTAATTTCATTTCTCCTAATTCCACAGATGCTTGCATGGAGAAACCAGCATTCACACAATCGTTACACTGAGTGAAAAAGTATCACTTTTGACACAGATTAAACATGATTACTGAACAGTTACCAGCAGAACATCAGCTTAACTTTGCAGCATTCAGCAAATTTGAGATCCTTAGTTAGGAAGAAGTGGGCTGTAACCTTCTTACAAAAACCTACCTGAGGAAGCACTTCTTGTATTCATTCTGGTTGGAAATCTTGAAGTCCTGGAAACCTTCTTCATGCCTCTCTCCCCTCAAAAACTATACAATTTACAACTTTTCCCAGATAAAATAAAGAAATATGATGAACAGTGGAGAGAAAAACTATACTCTGAATTTTCATGTGCCAGCTTAAAAAAACCTGAAGGAGTGTAAGATTCTCATAGTACTACTGTCTCGTTTGAACACCAGACTTTCAGGAAATCAGCTTAAATTTTCATCCTGACATCATCATATAATCAAGAATCTCTCTTCTTCTCAAGTGTTTTCTCCCACCCACACTCCCCACAGCAGTCACATGTCTATTACTCACATACTATACCAATAGTGCAAATTAAAAGAAAACATTTTTCCTACTGCCATTTAGCCAGAGGTACTCCCACAGCTCCCCAGTCACAAGAGACTTGAGTAAGTCAGCCTTCAGGGAAGAAGTGGGGCTGTCTCTGTTATGCAGGATGAACTGAGGTTCATCACTAAATTTTGCAAAGAAAAAATCAGCCAGAGAAGCCCTTAGAGTAGAGTACCTGGAGTCAAGGTGTCACAGGTATGGTGCCGTGAGAGAAATTATGAGTGAGGCAGATAAAACCTTGTTTAATGAAAGATTTTTAAGGAGATCTGCAGGATCAGATGGGAATTGGTAACATGAAATGAAAATAAAAAAGCTACTGAGTTTTGCTAAAGATACAAAGAGGTGAAGTGTCAGGAGGGGATGCCAGAAGGAAGGAAGGGGTAATCTTGACACCCATGAGCAGTAAGAATCAGATTGTGTTTTGCATTGCAGGGTTGATAACAGAAAATTACCTTGTCTGCTAGAGGGCTGCTAGTTAGAAACAGTTACTGATGGGAAAATTCTGTTTAAATACTGTGTGAAAATGCTCAGTGGGGCAGAGAAGTGCTGTTAGGGTTATACAAGAAAATGTGGGGCAAATACAGTCCAGAAGAGTTCAGCTCTGTTACTTTCAGCAAACCAGAGGCTGGGAAGAGGGAATAGAATTGCTCTTTACATGTACATTGGGCATAAACACAGGAGGGCTGAAACCTGTCTAAGCTGGTGCTTAATTAAGGTGCTAAATGGTGGCATAGGGAAAGAAGATGGCATTCCGTGGTTTTGTTCTGTACATTCAAATTTATTATTGCTCAGGGAAATTAACACTAGCTCCCAAATAGGAGTCAGAATCAAGCACTGTGAATCTCTGAGTCATTCAAGGTAGGAAATAGGTTATGTAAAATGCAGAGTGTCTTGTTGCTAACATGTGCAGGTGGCAATTCCCCGTGTGGTTCTCCTTTGTGAAAGGTGAATTTACAAAAAAAAGTGAGTTTACAAGAGAGGACTGAAGGGAGCAACACACATTTTCCCTGCCAGCAGTTACTGCACCAATGCATTTAACCATCAGAGAGTGCCTGTGTTTATTTATCAGGAAGAGACTATTACATGGATATGGGTATGAACAAGCCGATTTGCTGAAGTCAGAGAAGCTCTCCCCAGACCATATGAACTCAAAATTTTGTCCATTCTCCTTGGGAAGAAAAGATTGCTCTGGTTATTCATTATTTACTGGCAGTGTCTGTGATCCCAAGCAGGGATGTTCCAGGCTCAGCTGAGGCCCTCAGAGAAGCAGGCACCCACCAGGCATCCGTGAGCCCATCGTTAGGTTTGTGACAAAATTGTAAAGGTTTGTCAGTTCTTCCAAATGCAGATGGTGCCTCATGACTGCTCTTGTTTCCTGGGAGTTAGATGCTACAAAGGCAGACTGGTCCATGTCTTCCTCTGTGAATCTGGTTTGCTGTAACATAATTTTGCAGGTGGGGAAAAGGGTAACCTGATTAGAATCAGGTTGTGATGGATAGGTTAATAGAAATGAGTGCAAACAAGCCCACAGGGGATTTCTGTTTGGTATAAGTAAATAGAAGTGGAAAAAAATCTACTAGAATTCCCTTCTTAGTTTTTAATAAACTTGTCAGGATGCAGGTGATTTATGAGAGATGGAAATTTCCATTCACAGTGAACATGCATTTGTTCAGGCTGAGAGTTGTAGTGTAAGGAAGGAGGGAGCAGATCCTCCTACACAAAATTACCTCTGTTAACTCAGGCCCAGCACCCTGGGCTCTTGTAGGCTGGTGCTGCATTTCCCAGCTACTCTCACCTTCAGGCTGGGCAGGGATTTTTCAAACCCCATTTGATGATCATTGCAGTAGCTGAATTTATTTCAGATGCAGGGCAGCAATAAATCCTTAGAAGTCTGGGGCTAGAAATCGGAATATGTCTTAGCTTAAATGTCCTATGGCAGCAGTATAACCATCCCAATTCATGACTTTTCCTTTGCTTTTGTATTTTGTGTGTCTGTGCCTTATGATCCTCATCTTTGACAGGAGTTTGAAAGCAAGACCTGCAGATAAGGTTTTATTTGACATACAGAAGCAGCATAATAGCAATAGAAAAGGCACTTCTCGAGGAGAAGAGAGAGCCTTGTGGAGGACCTTTTGTGTAGGAGTCACCAGACATCTTCTTTTAAGTGTTAAAGGACTGAAATTCCTGTGCAGCTCTGGCTTGAAATATCTGCTGGAAAAAAGAAGTTACTAATTCATATCAGAAGTTCTGATTTTGAGGCTGTTTTTACAGAAAAAAAAAAAAAAAAAAAAAAAAAAAGGTTATATAGTTCATAAAGAAAAAGGAACATTACTATTATTTTTCCATTAAAATCTGTAATCCCACTGATGTATTTGTGCCACCACAAGCCGTGCCACCTCAATTGTGGGACAATAACGTATCCAAGAAAGACTCTGAAGAATAGGTAAATATTCTACCTAGAAATGTTTTATTGCTTGAAAAGGAACCAACCTGTAATTCTTCCTCAAGAATAATTTCTAGTTGAGGGGCTAAACTCACCAGGAGAACAGAGTACTTTGGTATTATAGTGCTGGGTTAATGGTTGGACTCAATGATCTTAGAGGTCTTTTCCAACCTCAGCAATTCTGTGATTCTAAATCCATTTGTTTTCTTGACTCAGAGCTGCCTGAATTTCAGTCAGGTGCAAAAGTGCAAATACCAAGTCCACTGAGGCCTGAATCCTGTTTAAGACTTGAAAAGATATTGAGAAAAAGAGGGCCTCCTCTTCTTCCTAGCAAAGCTTAATTGTTAATTATTCAATTGGCTGGCATGCAAGGAACAGATGACTTTTTCCTCTCCCATTAAGCCAGGTAAAATAGGTCTTCTGCTATTGCAGGGATAGCTGTGTTCATCCAGACAATGGCATTTTGCCTGCAGGGCAATGAAAATATGGATCCATCTATTTTGGGGGTGAACTGGAGACACTTTACACACTCAAAGCACAGAAGAGCTTTGCTTGTCCATTGGTTCATTGATTTCCCCCATCAGGAGGAGGGATGGGGAGATGCTCACCTTGCAGGATCAGGTCCTGTGCAGGTGCCTGACACACAAATCATTTAACACCTGCTTGTTCTTGGCACAGTTCAATTTCCAAGGCAATTTCTCGGCGTACTGGAGGTGAAGGATAGCCCCACCTTTGCTGATGGTCCCTTGCTGAGCCATAAATCAATGCTGATTTGGAACAGGGAAGGTCTCCAGGAGCAGCCTGGCAAGGTGGCAGCAGCTGTAAATATGCTGGAGAGAAAGGGGCCATCTCCTATCAAGCTGATTTTCTCCAGAGGAAAGTTGCAGCACTTTTTGTAAGGCTTTTTTAGGTAATTGAAAAGAGGTGAGGCCATCCTGCTGGTTCTTTGTTTCTCTGAGGCTGTTTCTCCCAGAAATGATCAACAGTGCCACCTGATATTCCCTCATACAATCACTACCCCATCTTCAGTTTTGAATTGAGGATATTTGTACTTAGAACCCCCCAGTGGTAATTGTGAAACACAGATGGCTGCTTTTGAACACATCCATGGGAAAGCCCCAAAACGCAACTCAACTGCAACGTGCAGGCTTGGAAGAGAAAATAAAGCATGTAAGGTTTATTACTGATATTTTTTAAATTCTGTGTTTTGAAAGTTTGGGATGCCAGCAGAGTCTCCAAGGCCAGAAATTATTTGTTTCAACTGCTAGAAGTATTGTATGCACTGTGTTTTGTGAAATGACCATCTCCTTGTGCTGTACATGTTTTCTCATGTGGGGGTATTTGGAGCCAAGGATTGATAGGGAAAATGGGTCTTATTTTAACTTACTATTTCAATTTTTTTGTTTAAGATCTGCATAAGAAAACATTGTTATCCCCATGGCAGCAGTGGCCATGTCTTTTCCTGTTTCCTGGGGTAACGTAAAAGACATAAAAGACATAAAATCCAAAGGGAAGAAAGTGTTTGGTAGGGAAGGGCCATGTGAAGGCCATGTGTTTCTAGATGAGGTGGCTGCCATGGCTATTAATGCATTTCCTCCCTGTCTTTTTGGTTTTGCTCTCACATATGGGGCCATCTGGTTCCTCTGTGGGACTCCCAAGACTTTTTGGCAAGCACATACATGAAGATGTCTAGGGCTTTTCCTCTTTGAGCCTTTCTACTACATCTTATTTCTGGAAACCCTGCTCAGAAAAAAGAGAGCTGCAGTTTTTACCTGTCACACCAACCTCGCTGTCAGCAGTGTTGATGTTGTAGGGCAACGTTGGGAAAATCCTCCCTCACTGACAAGTCTGGTGGCACATTAAGGAAGTGGCTGTGCCTTGCAGGGTGTTTCAGTGGCAGGTGGTGAGAGACAGATGCTCCTTGTCCCCTCGGCCTCTGAAGGGATCATGTGGCCTGGGATCTGAAGGCAAAAGGAAATTTAAAATATGCTCCAAGCACAAATTCATTCTTTTCAGGTCTTGAGAGGTTAGGAGCTCTTGAACTGTCTTGAATGTTGATTTTTCCCCCCTGTGCCGTATCAGACAAGAACCTGGTTATGGAGCTGCTGGGCTTTCTTGGGAAGATAAATGTGACCTATTGAATTCCATTTATCATGATGGCTGCTGTAGGAAATTCAGCCTGCTGTCAGGGTACCTGGATGGATTACAGGGATGCAAAACTGGAACAATTCAGCAATCAGCATCTCGGTGTGAAGGCCTTCCTGAAAGAGATGAAGTAATGGCTAAAAAGAGAATAAATTTGTTTCAGAAGGCAAGATTAATCATCATGCAGGAGAAGGATTGCTTCAAGTGCAAGCAAGGAAATTGCACTATGAGTAATAAAGTTGCCCAGAGAAAAAAGCACCAAATAAACTAAGTACCAGGAGACACATTTCAAACAAGTTTTATCTGGCTCTAAAATGCCCCTCTTTGAGATGTAGGGGCAGATGTGGTTGAGCAATCTCCTGCCTCTGCTTATCACTCCACATTGTCCAATTTCAGAATGTTCAAAACTTTCCATTGTTGTCAAATCTGTTCAACTGTAATGGAAAGCTACCCCTGTGTAACAAAACTTGTTTCTTATAAATAGAGAGGATTTGGCACAGCTTGTGCTTATAACATGTACAGCACAAAATATTCACTTCTGGAGACCTCAGCTGTCAGAATAAGGACTGTGTGGGATGGGGCCCTGAGCTGCCCTGTTGCCTTTGGGATGAGTTTCAGGGCAATTTGGTATCAAATGCTGCACATTTGTAATGTCCCTCAAAGAGCTTTTAACCAGGAGGCCAGGAAAAGGAGATCAGAACAAACTTAACCAGGAGATCAGACAAATGGCTTGGGGTGACATGAGCTGATTCATGAGATGTAAGATGGTCTGGAAACACTTCACCAGTAACTGTCCATGACCTCAGCACCCTGCCCTCCTGGCCACTGTCAGGCTGCTGGTCATCCCGTGCCCAAAAGAGCCAGGGGGGTTGAAGAGGGATTTCAAGTGGGATTTCAAGTGACTCTGCTGTGTCCATGGCAGTGATGCCAGTGCACAGGGAAGTGATGGAGTCAAAAATCCCTGCAGGGATTTAAAAGACATGTGGATGTGGCACTCAGGGACATGGTTTAGTGTCAGGCAGCACTGGGGGAACTGCTGGACTTGGTGATCTAAAAGGTCTTTTCCAACCTAAATAATTCCATGGGGTTTGGGAACATGGTGTGCAAGCAGTGCTCCACTATGCAGGGAAGATGAGCTAGTGCTGTTCCGAAGCCAGAAGTTTGTGCCTGTGGCAATGAGAGAGAGAGTCCAGGAGGGATGGAAAAGGGTCAGCTGAATTTTTTTTGCATATCATCTTATATTTTAAGCCACTTTTAAAAGGCTTAGAAGTCTGATTAGGAGAAAAACTTCAGCGGTGAAGAGGTTGGGAAAAAAGGCTGGCTGGATTTTGGAAGAGCATGTAGGAAAAAATGGCAAGACTTTCCAGAGGAATCTTTTTCCTTAATAAAACCCCTATATTTGAGAAAGCTTTACTTCACTATTGTGGGTTCATGGCTGGCATTTATTTTTGGTTTAGAAACAGGCGTAGAAGGAAATTGAAAATATCTAAATGCTGTATCTCAGATTTTCTTTTTTTTTTTTTTTTTTTCTGAATGAGATGATTAATCTAGGAAACAGATACTTTGAGAAAGCAAGTGAAAGAGACCTTTTAGTGCTTTTCAGTCTCTAGAAGAGGCCTCAAGAGATCTGCAGAGGGGTTTTGTACAAGGGCCTGGAGGGACAGCACTGGGGCAGTGGCTTCCCACTGACACCAGGCAGCACTTAGGTTAGATTTTATCATGTATCTTCATTTATGCACAATATACCTTAAATTTTCTGGTGTTTCTGGGGAAAATAACTCACAGCTCTACTGATCTGAAGGTGGCAAAAACATTTTTTTATTTCAGACTGCCATCATTAGAAAGAATTGCCTGGAATCACTACAAATTGGTGAAGCTGGGGCAAATTCTGCCCTTCCAGAACAGCAACTCTGTCCTTACAGAACACCCACTCTGCTGTTTCCTGAAAATATGGACTTGTTTTCCAACACTTCTCCTGCTGATATTTCACAAAAAATGCCATGCCAGTAGCTGGTCACCATCAGGGATGAAGATGGGCAGGTAAGGCTGAGGTAGGAGCTTCTCCTGGCCTCTGCTCCCTCCAGCTGTGAAAAAAGACCCCATGAGGCAGCTGCTCATTTTCCAAGTTAGTAGATCAAATTAAAACCGGAACTCTCAGCTGAGTGCCTCATCTTCACTACAAATTCATTTATTCATGGATTACAAATTTTCTTTTTCCCTCTCCTATGAGGATTTAGGTTCTGTACAGAAGCAGGATATTAAAAAAAAAAAAAAAAATTCACACCACTGTAACAAATACAATAATATTTTGGATGAATTCAAATCCCTGCAGTTATTATTCCAGCTCAAGCTAAATTAAAATTTACAACACAAAGAGTAGCTTCTGGACTAATGTAAATCTCACTTCAGGCTTTGATGAATCCGGATTAGTATTTTTGGTTGGAAAAAGACATAACGAAGGCATGACTGCCTGGAGAAATTCTAAAGATTAGCTACACCCTGCTTAAGGGAAAATTATTTTGATACACAGCTCTTAATTCAGTTTAATAACTCCTGTAGACTTCTGTGAATGACTATTTTAAAAGATTAACTCAGCAGAATTGAAGTTGGAAGCATTTTGTCACTGAAAATTTTATCAGGTCCTGTGGACTTCAGACACTGCTTGTGCATCTGCCTCTGCTGTGCACAAGGAGGAGGAGGAGTGTGGAAGATGCTGACCTACTTTAGAACAAGGGAAAACAGCTTTAGCAAATAATTAAAAAAAAATCCTTCTCTTTCAGAGTAATACTTGCAAAACAATAGAGCAATATTTGACACTTAGAAACCATACATTCTAATTTCATTGTGTTTTTCATTTATAAAAACACTTGGAAAATGAAGGCTCTGCATTCAGCAGGGAAATTGTGCAGTGTCTTGAAGGTGTTATTGCTGCTATTAAGAAATCAGTATGGAAAATTTAATATTTAGTTTCAAGCATATGGGAATAAATTAGTTGGTAACCATGGAATTAATCTTTCACAGTTGTACTGTTAGAAGTGTTCCCTGGTGTGAATTAAGAGAGAGAGAAGGAGAAAGGCATTTTGGGGTGATGGGGGCTGCCTGCAGAGGTTCGGCTGTCACAGAAAAAAAACAAATCTGAGTGAGGAAGGTGGAACAGCTGATCCAAACCTTGGCTCACCTGGAGGGGCTTTAGTGGGGGAGCAGAAAATGTCATTTATACATTATGGGAAAATTTGATGTGTGCCCCCACAGTCCTGTCAAAGTTAAAGGAGTAAGGGTCTTATGTTCAGTGAAGTAAATTGTGACTCAGGGCTGAAGTTCTCCTCTCAAATTTGTTGTGATTTCACTGTTGACTTTTGTGCACATGCAAGCTCTGGATCTGCACTGACTCAACAGGAGCACCATGAAAATCATATGGAGGCAAAGGTCTGCTTGTGTAGAGCTTTTTCTATCATAAAGACCTTAACACTGTCAGTGCAAGGGAGGAAAACTGCTCAGTGCTGCTGTGAGGATGCACCCACTGCTGTCAGTGGGCTCTGAAGATGCACAGAGCTCAGCAGGAGGGTGTTTTGCCCTGTGACTGGTTCTAAAAAACTGATTTTTTAAAAATTATTTATCTTTACTTGAAACTTGCGCATAGATTCATAAAATCGTAGAATACCTTGAGTTGAAAGTCAGGCATAAGGATCAAGTCCAACTCCTGGCCCTGCACAGGGCATTCCCAAAAACTCCACCATGGGCCTGAGAGTGCTGCCCAAACACTTCTTGAATGGTGACTGCTTGATAATAAAAGACCTGGCAGCAATTATGAGCTGGGGTTGGCTGCTCACAGGTAAGTGCTGTAAGACCTCTGAAGCCAAAAAAGCCAGAATGGCTTCCAATAGAAGGGGTTTTAAAAGTATCTCCATGATGTATTTATCTGTGAATGTGTAAAATTTCTAAAACTCCCCTTTCTCCTTCAGTGGGTCTCTGAATCATCTGTTTCAGGCACTCTGCATTAGTCTATCAGATGAGTGTTTTATGCAAGGTGCTGAAATCATAAAGCTGTTTTCTTTTTCACTACTTCAGCTAATTGAGGATGTAACTCACAGGAAAATTGAAAGCTTTTACACATTTATTTTATACCTCTAAATATGTCACCTTGCCAAGAAAAGGAGAGTAATTTTTATGCATGGATGCAGAACTGGCTCTGCAGAGAGCAAAGTTCAGCAATATAATTCCTTTCTGTAGTGTCTCAGCAGGTGATTGTAACTTCCAGAAAAACTGAAGGAGAAAGATTTAGTTGGATTTATGCATAAGTTGTGATGCCTTAAAGATCATCTTGTTCCAACTCCCCTTCCACTATCCCAGGCTGCTCCAAACCCCATCCAACCTGACCTTGAGCACTTTCCAAGGATGGAGCAACCACAGCATCTTTGGGCAACCTGTTAAGCAAGGTAAGTGAGCAGAATGATTTACCTAGACATGGAAAATTTCCAGAATCAAATATTTAAAAAAAAAAAAAAAAAAAGTAAGGAAAAAGTGCTTTTTCATTAGTTATTTCATTGTCACTTGTGGGTTTTTTTAATTTTCAGAAGGAAATTTGAAGGCATCCACTTGAATGTCTAAAAGGGACTATAAATAGCAGCAATCTTTGCTTCAGAATGCAGAATTTTCCAGCAGAGATTTTTGCAGAGATGACAGGTAGTCTTGACTTAACCAGCTGTGTAAAAAACACCCCCAAAAGAAACCCAACAGGAGAATTGAATTTTATGTGCATTTAAACAATTTGAAGCATTCCATAAAATAAATCTTACTGCTAAAAGTTATTATTAATAGAAAAATAAGTTATTGATTAATAATAATAATAAGTTATTAATGGGAGGAGATGGGTGTTTGCTGCTGGGTGATGCTGAGAGGGTTAATCTCACATGAGTCTCAATGAAAGGCATCTTTGCTGAAGACCTTGCACAAGCACTGGGGGGATGACTGGAGAACTGCAGCATTTCCTTCTGATCCCAGCTCTGTGCTGCAACTTCCCTCTGTCTGAGGTGGGATAAAGACACTTAATTGGATGTGACATTGCTTCTGGGTGGGGTTCACCTGTCCGAATGCTTGTCCCCTGTCCCTTTTTAGACAGCAAAGAGAAAGAGGCATTTTTAGACATCCTGCATCCTGGAATAGATGTTTAAAGCAAGTCAGAAGAATCACAGAATCTTTTAGGTTGTAAAAGACCTCTAAGATCATCAACCATTCTGCCAGCACTGCCAAGGCCACCACTAATCCATGTCCCCAAGTGCCACCCTCACACATTTCTTAAATCCCTTCAAGGATGGTGACTCCACCACTGTCCTGGGCAGCCTGTGCCGGTGCTTGATCACCCTTTCAGTGAAGAGATTTTTCCCTAATACCCAATCCAAACCTCCCCTGGCACAACTTGAGGCCCTTTCCTCTTGTACTGTCCCTGTTCCCTGGGGGCAGAACCTGACCCCCTCCTGTCTGGGAGCTGCAGAGAGTGACAAGTTTCCCTCTGAGCCTTCTCCTGGCTGAGAGCTCATCATGAAAGTTCTTGGGAGTTCCCCTTTCTCTCCATTGGCTATGACAGGAGGCTAAAGCCTCAGCTCAAATTTAGATACCCACATGAAATAAAGTTTGAGCTCTCTCTCTTTTTTTCCGCTCAGGGATGGCCTGACTTGTAGGATGACTAAGGCATGTTCTGCTACCACCTTTCTCTTTGCACTGTGGCCACAAAACAAATTGTTCAGAGAGCTAATAGAGGTTAAAGTCAGGGTTTCCTTTTCTTCAGAGAGGCAAGAGAGTTGCAGTTCTTTATCCAGCTAACCATGAGGCCACATGACTATTTAGTGGTGGCACAGGAGGAGGGATGGGAATGTGGCAGAGTGGCCAGGGAGAGCAGGACTAGCTTTTTTCAAATACTACTGAGTTAGATCAGCTTTAAATTTGTCAAGAAACAGCAACCAGGCCTTTTCTTTTTTTCCTTTTTCTTCCCCACAGCTGTGTTTGATGTTTGTTGTTTACTTTCTTTTACAGCCAGTCCCCTGCCTCACCTCTCTCTGCCCACAGCATGTGTGTGCTTTGCAGCCAGAAGGTTATTTGTACTTTTTGCTCCCATCCTCCACTCCCTGAGTGTTTTTTTCTTTGTAGGGATGGATGTACCCTGGTGTGTCTCTTATCTCTGAACCTGAAGAGATGCTGTAGTATGACACCCCTGCACATAAGAGCTCCATCCCCAGTGCCTCCATGCTCTTCCCTTTCACACAGCAGTGGCTCTTCTGGGAGAAAAATACTGAATTTCAAGCCAGGTGATCCTACTCCTTGTTCTTGGCTGCCAGAGCTCATTGTGCAGAAGATTTTTTGAGGAGGAAAGGAGTAATTTTTATCAGTTCACTGTATGTCTAGTGAGCCTAGACAAACAGCATGAAATAGAGCAGTTGCTCTGAGAGAACACAGCAGGCTTCTTCTTGTGGATAAATGCAGATGACTCAGGGAAAAGGTGGTAAGACTAAACTACTGGAACAAGTGTGTGATTTCTGGGATGTTAGAATCACAGCTATCCTTTACCAGCTGACAGCATCAGTAGTAGAGAACTGAAGATTATAAATCAATCCCTGAATGGATTATCTTATATATCTAAATAGCTTTTAATACCTAAGAGGCTTCCGCATGTTCTGCATTTCTTTTTTAGCTGCACATGAATTTAGTGCTGCTCAGACACATCAGCTGCAGTTTGCTGTGTTTATGGGATTGAATTCCTGGGTAAGAGGCAAAGAAAGCCTTTGGAAAGAGAGAATGCTGCACCATGGCATGCGTGGAAAATTGCACTGGCGAGATTATTGAGGAGAATAGAAATATTTTCAAAACATGGTGAACAGTGCTTGGCCCTCACCCCTGCAGCTCACTGCTGAGAGTTCCTAAGCAACTCTCTGCTGCAACAGAAAGAGGTTTTTAAGATCCTTTTTTCCAGAACAGCAGAGCCTGCCTTCTGCTGCCTGCCCTCTACAGCTCTGGTGAGCTTGCTGAGGGGAAACTGGAGTTTTAACAATTAATGTTAAGGAACTGCTGCAGATAAAAATAATAGAACAGAATCGTTAAGGAAGGAAAAGCCCTCTAAGATCATCGGGGCCAGCCATTAGTTCAGCACTGCTAAGCCCATCATTAAAAACAGCCCTAAATGCCATGCCTACTCATCTTTTAAATCCCTCCAGGGATGGAGACTGCAGCACTTCCCTGGGCAGCCTGTGCCTGGTCACCCTTTCAGTGACAACATTTTTCCTAAAACCCAACCTAAGGCTTCCCTGACACAACTCGAGGCTCTTCCCTCATCAAAAATCAAATTTTCAGCTAAAAAAAAAAGGAAAGAAGAAGAAATCTGAATCAGTAACTATGTTAGAGATCCATCTTCTTCTTCTTCAAGAGCTTCTCCAGCAGAGACTTGGGAGATATTTGTTTTCTCTGTGCCAGATTTCATGTCACTGACACCTTCTGCCACGCTGCTAGAGCTGTTCAAAAATAAATCACAATGCCCCTTCTTTGGGGAAGCCTCTTCCAGTGCTTGCAAGCATCCCTTTCATTTTTAGTGAAACTGGTGGGAAACAACTGCGTCAGAAAAAGTGTAACTTTCCAGAAGTTAAGATACAAATAACTGGAATCTGTTTCATTGGAACAAGAAATCTTAGATGGTCTTATCACAGCTGCTGGTCATGTCATGCTTTATTGTATGTCTAGTAATTTTGTTCAGTATGGTTAAGCAGGGATTGATTTCAGCAAACACAGGATGGTGGAATCACAGATTGTTTTGGGTTGGAAGGAACCTTCAAGACTATTTTATTCCAACCCCCCTGCCATGGGCAGGGAAACCTGGAATGAGATCACCTTCAAAGTCCCTTCCAACCCAAACCATTCTGTGCTTCTGTGAGTGTGATAAAAAGGTAAAGGCTTTGAAACCTACTCCCAGTTCTACGGATAGTTATATAGTTCCAAAAATGAAATTACCTTAGAAATTATTCCAGATGTTGAATTTTGCCTTCTCATATAGAGCTGATGTGTTTCCTCAGTGGCAGAGGCAGAAAAGTGACTCTCTTGGCCTTGGGTGCACATGTGCAGATTTAACTTTTGTGCATAAATGTATATAAATGTATGTATTCACAGACACAGAATGTGATATTTTTTCTGTACCAGAACCTCTCAGAATGTCACAGCTGTATTCATTCTTCTTACAGACTGTGAAACAAACAAACAAACACACTTGGAATTCACTCCCTCCAGGCAAACTGCTTAAAATAAAGATACCTGCATTTCCCAGCAAGCTGTGAGATAAGGTTTTGATGTTTTTTATGTTCTGTCCTACCTTCTCTTGTGTATATTTGATATACTTTCCGAATGATAACATAAAGACAGTTTACCAGAATAAAAATCATTAAAATTTTTTACTAAATATGGTATAATCAGGTTCCTACACTGGAATAAAATCACATGAAATTTGAGCAGTTCCTAATTTGTATGATATATTAATTAGTGATAGTTTCTTTATCTTGCAGAATTTTGTCGTTTGGTAAATAGCTGTGGTTTTTGCAGAAAATTATTTTCTTCCAGTCTAAGTTTTGTGCTTGTTTAATTTTGGAAAGCTTCAGATGTTTTAATTTAAAGTGTTAAACATTGCACAGTATATTGCTCAGTTAATTGCATTATTTTTAATATGGAAGAAAGAAATGAAAAGAAGAAACAAAAAAATCCTTGATGCTCATCTTCCAAAAAAATCTTCCAAGAAAAAGGTTTAATTTGAAAAGCCGAATATAATATTTTTGGACTTCTAGCATTTGATAAGTCCGAATTCAATGATACATTATAGACAAAATTTTTGGGTTCATTAGTGCAAAGGTCAAAATTCAGCTTCATAATTGGTCAAAGTGAGGGGCATTTATAGACAAATTCAGTCCCTACCTTTTAAGAAGAAAATTAGTTTTTTTGATGTCATTAACTGTTAATGACTTGGTTGTAAAGTCACTTTCAAAAACACGAGGTCTGTGCAGACTGTTTTTACCAGATTTGTGGAACAGTTTGCTACTCTTTTGGTCAATTTATCAGGATATTTTTGTAAGGAATGTTAAAAAGAGTCTGTGAGAGGCTGGTTTGGATCCCAGTCCCTCCCATGCCTCTGGTGGAGCTGCTTGGAGGACCAGCTGAAAAGGAGAAATTAAAATCAACAGCTATTTAGTGGATTCAAACCATGATGTGAAATAGGAAGAAATTTAGTAAAGAAGAGTGTTCAGACATTATGAAAAAGTTTGTCCTCCTCCAGAATTTTAACCTGAGTTAATCCTGCAATGAGGGTCTCTCAAATAGTAGATTTCACTTAGGTTAATATTTTAAAGTTTCCTTTCATTACCAAGCTGTATTGGTAATTTTTTAAAACTCTTTCTGTGATTAAATTCAATTAAATACAGAAAATATAGCTTAACCACTGCTCCTTCAGTACTC
Source organism: Certhia americana (assembly GCA_018697195.1). Classification (NCBI taxonomy): domain Eukaryota; kingdom Metazoa; phylum Chordata; class Aves; order Passeriformes; family Certhiidae; genus Certhia; species Certhia americana. Next base: position 58,138,122 of record CM031861.1, read on the forward strand.
TTTCTTTGCAGGCTGCTGAAATTCTAACTGTGAAATCTCAGAGGGGCTAGAAAATAGTAGAGCCTCATGCAGATATTATGAAAACTTTAAAAAAAACCCACCAGTGGCAGTAAAGGGATTCATTATCTGCTGTTTTGGAAATTTCATTTGTTTTGACATATTCTATTTTATATTTATAGGCTGTATTTAATTCTCATAGCAAAACTGAAAAAAAATATAACAAGTAACTGGAAAAAATGAAATTTAAAGAGACACACATTTTGGCATTCTCAGAAAAGAGAATCTGTGGCACAGAGGTTTCTCCTTTGGAATGTCACCTGAATTGCAAGTCATTGCAAAAGGTATGAAGAAGCAAAATAATCCAAATATTCTGTGGGCTTTTCCATGTTACATTCATGGAGCTCAATGTGCTGATCCTCAATTTAGCACTATAATAATAATTTTATAATTATTACTGTTATATATTAGTTGCTTCTCTCTTGATCTGCCTTTTGAAGGGTTGTAGGACAAAAGTAAAGGGGGAAAAGCTGAAACTTTTCCTGATGAGCCAAACCTTGCTTTTGAACCTCCCTTCCCTGTACAATCTGAGCAAGGAATCCCTACAGAGAAGAAAATAGGAGTTCCTGGAAACTTGTCTAAAACCATTGCTCAGAGCTCTTCTATTTTTCTTGGTGGCAGAACTATTTCATTAATGTCCTCACAAAATGAATGTTGCCATTAATTAACAATGTAATTACTGTAAAAAATGAGCTGCAGCCAGCATCCAGCCGTGGCCCTTGATCTTGTAGGCAGTTATAAATGTCTTATCTTTACTCTTCTGAGCTTTAACTTCAGTAGAAATAGTTTTGCTGGGGAAGTTGGCCAAGTTGTTTCGAGGGTCCAGGGAGTTATGATCTGGTGATGACCAGAGAGCTGCAGGCCAGGACTTTCACAACCTGAGTGGAACAGAAGCATAATCCTTCTTTTCTTTTTTCATTTCTTTTTTCTTTTTCTTGTTTGTTTCTTTTTCCTTTGTTCTGAATTCTAACAGCTGATCAATTGAGTTCAGTTAAAGAAAATGTCCTATCAATGTATTTTTTCCTTCATGTTTTTTACCACGTGCTCCCCAAACCTGGTCAAGATGGATTTTTGGTTCTGGATTTGTTTGCAATCAGACTGCTAGGGTGCTGGGGTTTCTTATTCCTCTTTTTTCCCTTTGGTTTATGCTCTCCTCCTCTGTATCAGATTTTTTCCTCGAACACTTCTTTAGGTAGGCTTGTGCTTCTTGCACAACTCCTGTATTGTATAGGAAATTAAAAAAAGAAGCAATTATCCCTTGTTCTGAGTGCATCCTGTAAAACACACAAATGCACAGTGTTTACCCAAGAGAGAAGTATAAATCTGTGCTCAAACATTTATCCTGTAGACCAACAGGTTGAACATACCTACCTGAAAGCATCTGTTTTCTCCCTGTGATCTTTTTCTATGGAAAATATTGCCTCTCCCCACAAGCCTGCCTTGACTTGTAATTTAAAACCTTGGAGTAGAAATCCTTTTTGTTCTGTATGTCCTTGCCCTCTTTGCCAGTTTTATTCTCATCAGATATATCAGAGGGAATTATGAATAAAGATGGAATGGAATAGAGCTCTAAAGCATGTAGACATATCTTATATTCACATGGGAGACCTGAAAATTAGAATGCATGATTTTTTTAATTTTTTTTTTTTTTTTTTTTGTTAACAACCTCCTAAATGTGTCTGCATTGGTTTTGTTTACTAGGATTCAGCTTGATTCTGAGTTACTACTTTTACAATCAAAAATTGTCCAGGGAAAGAAGGATTTCAATAAGGAACCTGGAAAGGTAAGAGAGATATATTTATCCTGGCTCAGAGTTATTACTGCTGAGGCCATGGACTAATGTTGAAAGACTTGAGAGGCATTGAGGGGACTGATGAGCCTGAAGGAGAGGTTTTGTGTGCTGGGATGCAAGGGAAAAGAGGGTGATGAGGTTGGGATGTTGATTTGGGAGGGACTGAAAGTGCAGTACGAGCACGGGGCAGACAGATGCATGTGGGAGGATTGTGGGGAGATTCGTCAGCAAGGATGAGGTTGGGTTCCAGGTCTGGAAAGCTGAGTGTGAAATTCTCAGAGTCATCCTGGCTGACTTCCTCTGTGCTTTTTTTGTGTTATTATTGACTTCTCCTGTGTGTGTGGAAAATCTAAATCTAGTGGGGGCTCTACACACATCTGTCCATGGGGGCTCTTCTAGCTGTGTCCATAGCCTCTCCTCCAGGAGTGTGGATATCAAATATTCCCTGCCATGCTGGGATTAGGCAGCACGAGCTGGGAGCCACATTCTTCCCATCCCATGGCCCCTCACCTGCTCTTCTACAGCATTCACTGCCATGACCCCAATCACCTATATTCCTGTTTCCTGTGTCTCTTTCATCTTCCTGCACTTGCCTCCATTAGCCCAGACCCACGACTCCAGCCTGCCTCCACTGATATTCCATGCCTGCCATCCCATCCTTCATTGTCAAGGCTTCCCCATTTTAGGCACTGGTCGAAAGTTTTATCTGAATTATTGTAGTAAATCTATTGGGGTGAATGGTCAAGACATCCCCCAAGGGTACTGACTGTCACTGTTCCTTAGAACAATGAGGAGCTTCTTTCCCAAAGAAAGTAGGGCACTGAAATGCTGAATATGAACTGTGCAGCTTCCAGAGATTCCAAGAGCTCCTTTAGCAGATGCTCTGTCCCCAGGGAAATTGTCTGACTCTTGGTCAACAGTCTGATCTGAGACAGGATAAATCAGATGCCAGGAGTGCAGGAAATGTCCTCTTTGCAGGTCTGACCTTGGAAAGGTGGATTTACAGCCAGCCTTGAGGATTGTGCTCATTCTGCTGGTGGAGAGGTTGTACTCCCACACCACAAAGGACAGACATGGTCCTGTAACTCCTCAAGCCTCCCTAAAAATCAGGGTTGAGGTTGTCACTGCTGATTAAATCATTGTGCTGGATTCATTCTCATGCTCTTTCTGGCAGCTGAGCTAAGCAGAACATGCGAAAGAGATGCCAAATATACCTTGATACTTTCCTACTCTGTCTTTTCCTTAATATGATCCATTCTAAAAGAGCTTCTCCCCTCATCTAATACAGTGCTGATGAGACTGTTAGCAGAGGATTGCTCTTTCTTTTTGTCCTGAACAGAACTGGGTATAAAATACAATTGTAACTGTTTATTTTTACTCAGAGACACACTGGCAACATTTTCTCATTTTTAAACTTTTCCTACTTTGCTTATTTCATCCTATTTTGATGAAACAACAGAAATTGCTTCCTTTTCTCCTCCAGTTTTCTTTCAGGGCTTTCAGTCCTTCTTGCATTTGCCCTCCACTATTTCCATCTGCAAAATGCCTCAGTCTGCATGCTGTGTTATGGAGGTGATGTGTGTGAGGGGAATAAATTCCTTTGTAGGAACCATGTCAGATCAAGCTCATTCTTCTTTGTTTGGAGCATTACAGTGATGCAAAATATCAAAGCAGTACACAGAAATGAGACTCAGCTCACCTTTCTCTGCCTTCCTCACATACCTGTTTTCGCCAAGGGAGCCATTTCCTCTGTTCTCCATATTTTACCTATTTTTATTTTTTTTTTTAATACCATTTTTTCTGCTACAGTCCTTTACAAAAGAAAATTAAAATGCGAAACTCAGGAGAATATCCAAACATCTGTACTTTGAGTTTATCTGATGTTTCTAGTCTTTGATCACAGGAGTGGATACGACAGGTTTACCTGACTTCAGAGTCTGAGAGGGAACAAAAACAGGTAATGCAGCACTTGACACTGAAGTCCTGCACAGAAGTGTTCAGAGTCCTGTGTTTCTTCACATCCTGGGCCCAGTTTCATTCCTTTGTTTGGCTTTATTTCCTGGGTCTCATCTTGTCTCTCTGTTCTCCAAGTCTCCCAACCTGCCTAGATTGTTCCTGTCCTCCCTTTCTGTGCTTTTACCTACTGCAGAAAAACAGAAGGGATGTATTTTTCCACTGAAAAGTCATTTGACTTGTGACTTGTGTTTCTCTGGCCTTAACCAAGATGAGATTCCACTATGCTGAGAGATGCACATCCATCAAATTAGACTTTTTTTTGGCCAGAGCTACTCATGATTATATTTAAGTGCTCATCAGGAATAGGTGAGTGCAGTTCAAATCAGCTTCGGTTCCCAAAATAGCCATGCTGGGTAAGGCTCAGTGCTGGCCCTACCAGGATCCTGTCTTTTTGCAGTGATCAATAGTCCTCCTTGGAGAAGTAATACAAGAACAGTCAAATATAGAATGACCCTTATTCTGTATAATCTCCATGACAAATGGAGTGTCAGGAACTTCTCTGGATGAGGATGATATCTGCATTTTAATAGCTTTTGATGGAATTTTATGCTATGCTGGATCCTCAGTGCAATATCCTCCTATCACTGATTAATTCTTGTAACTCACATATATATTTATCCTCCCTAATAACTTATATAATTTATTTAATAAGGACATGAGTTCTCTTGTTTTAAACCTGCTGTCTCAGAAGTTTATTAGCATCCTGCAGTTCTGAGAAACAGTAAATCATCTCTACAACTCCTCCAGCATAGGTGCAGGTGATTTTTTCTCATCTTTACTCCATGTCCTTTCAACTGCCTCTTTTTCAGGCTGAGCTAAAACAGTTGGAAAAATTACCTCAGATAATTGTAACCCATGCTTTACCAATAATGATTCCGGTTAATTTGCAGGAGGTCTGGCCTCATACTAGAATTAATCTGTTTTTTCCTGAAGGACTCAGGTACTAGGATAGAGCAAATGCTTATCATATCTGCAGATGACAAACATGATAAGAGTGGGAGCACCCTCTGCAGGGCAGAACTAGAGCTAAGAATTATTTTGGCAAGCCAGAAAATTAATCTAAGCAAAAAAAACCCCGTTCATAATAATTTTTAAAAACCCATGTTTTTGTATTTAGGTAGAAACAGTTGTTTGTGCAAATCCATCATGAGGGAGATACTTAAGAAGTGATAAATAGAATTAAAACTGAAAAGTTGAACACAAGTCAGCAAAGATTTATAGCAATGAAAAAGGCAACAGTCAGACCAGTGTGTGTGAAAAGGTGCCTGGCAGACTTTAAGGTGTGTATTCTCACCTGTTGCTCTGGTATAGGACAGACCTGGAGTTTAAAGGAGGATGCAGATTATTTTGAGATTGAAGAGGAATTTAGTAAAGATAACGAAAAAAAGGTTGAATAAATGTGCAACTTTTCCATTTAATTCAGGCAGATCTAAGAGAAGGCATGGTATGAACTATCAATAAATAAAAATTCCTAGCAAGACAGTAAGTTTTTCAACTTGTCTGCTTTTTCAGACAAGTAACTGGGAACAGAAGAGATTTAGCATAAGAAGAAGGCCCTTAGGAAGCTCTGACAGCACACAGAGGAAGCCCTTGGAATCAAACTGGAATCAGTTGTCTCAGTTTTGCAGAGAAAGAGTATTTCTGCCACCAGGGTTTTTAAGGACAAATCAAACATCTGTCAGGGGTACTTAGGTCCAATTGATTCTGCTGCACAGCAGAGATGGACTAAGATGACCTTTTGAGATTACTTTCAGTATTCTTTCTTCTACTGTAAGAAGAAGAAAAATTAAACCTAAGCAGGCTAACCTTGGAAGAAACCCAGAGAGAAACAAAAGAGAAGCATACAAAATTAAAACAAAAAAAAATAAAATAAGAGAGCAGTTGAGCCAATCAGTTACTGATAGACCCTGCTTTTATTCATAACAGCCTAAGTCTAATGTTCAGTCATTACACTGTCTAAAAAACCCTTTCTCTGCTTTGCAGAAAAGAGAGATGAAATTTGGAAGGAAACAAAGAGGAGTATCCAAGGGCAAGGCACCTGCCTGAGGCATGATCAACGTTGTGTGTCTGGTGCATTCAGTCAGGGATTGTAGGAAAAGGCTTCCCCAGCACGTGAAGGGGGCTGGGCTGCAGGTGAGGCGTGGCATAGGCCTGTGAAATGTGGAATTTCTGCTTGGAAATTATTCTGTACATCTTCCAGGCTCCCAGGTATCAGCTCTATCTGGCAACAAAGGGAACAAAGTAAATTTCCCTCAAGCTGAAATTTACTGGGTATATGAAATTTACTGGTGGAGTTGGTCCATCATGATTGAGACAACACAATTTTGGGGGAGCAGAGGAAGAGTTTCACACACAGCACAACCTGTGCTGCTCTGGCTGTTCTCACCCATTTTATTTGGTGCCACAGGCACGAGTGGCTTGTGCTGATTTTGGGAACTCCTAAAATTTGTTCAGCACAGTTCAAAATGGATGATGTTGTTGAAAGGAAAATGGTCTTTTTAATGTCAGAGGAATACATTAACCTTTGTATTTCCATAAGATAAAGCCCATTTTATTCTTCCTGATCGCTCTAAAAACAGTGAAGTTCTTTGGAAAATATTTAGAAAACTGTGATAATATTCAATTGTAATTATTTTTTTTTCACAGAGCAATAATAAAAGAAGTAATTTTTGCAGTGAACTCAAGCCAGCAATGGGCAAAAACCTGAATGACCTGACAGTGCTTCATGGTAACATGTTAATAACTAGTTCAAACCAAAAAAAAAAAGGAAGTGACTTTTTTTCTTTTTAAGGTGACATTTTAAAGAATATCTTTCAGTCCTTATTTTTTTTTTTTTTTTTTAGCACAATAAACTATCCCATTTTAACTCTTAACCATTTTGCAAATCTTGTGAAGGGATGGTCACTGGAGATCTTTATTCAAAAGATGAACTTAAATTTTCTGGTGTACTGGTTTGCATAAATTTATTTCACTCACCATGTAAAAAAGAAAACTGCATTTTGCAAATAAGGCACTACCATCTTTGAAGTCCTAGGAGGCAAATTATTAAATCTGTGTTTTCCAGTAATGTATAAAATCTTGGCTAAAAAACCCAATTTTTCCTGATGTTATTCCTTTTGTTGATCTGATACTCACGTTTTCTTAAATCTGTACTTTATAAAGTTCTTGCTGTTCTCATTCAGTTTATCAGCCTTGTAATGTTTTTCCAGTTGGATGTGGCTTTAATTTTTAACAGAAATTCAAATAAACTATCAAGTAGTTTTTTCACCAGTTATCCTGTCAGAAAAGGAAACTTTGGGGTTTTTTTATGCAAGGATTGGGTACTTGAAAAGGTTCCTGCAGAGCTACAGGTCTGGTGGACAGACAAGCTGTGGGAAAACAAGATAAACAAAACAAGTTTCTTAACATTTCGTGAGGGGTATTTTCATTTTAAGAAAAAGAAAAAAAAATTGTACTCTGTATCACTACACGAAATTCTAGAAAATGAGTGGGAAATACTGAACACAGTGCCAGCTCTGACAACAAAAATTCAGCGGTGAGAGGAAAAGGTCAGTGGTTTTTATAGCAGGCTATGGTACAAGCTGGAAGGACTGGATACTCTGCTTGCCAAAAAATCCTGAGTGGGTGATCACTGTAAGATATACTGAGTTTTTTATTTTTCCACACTTTTTTCCTTTTAAATCCCACAATATATTAATTCTTAGTTGGTTTCATCAGGCATTGTAGTGATGGAACAAGGGAGAATGGCTTCAAAGTGAAAGAGGTTTAGGCTGGATTAAGGTTAGGAAGGAATTTTTCCCTGTGAGATCCTGACACAGGGTGCCCAGAGAAGCTGTGGCTGCCCCATCCCTGAAGTGTTCCAGGCCAGGCTGGATGTGGCTTGGAGCACCTTGGGATAGTGGAAGGTGTCCCTGCCCATGGCAGGAGTGGAACTGGATGGATTTTTAGTCCTTTTCAATCCAAACTCTTCTGTGATTCCCTGAATCTGTAAAACACAAGCAGTGTGTCCAATCCTCCTGCTGCAGGTTGAGACCGTTTCTTGGAAGAACCAGAATTGCTTTATAGCATTCCTTAACTTCCTTACTCATCCTTAACTTCCACTTCCTGAAGAGCTGTGGTAATAGCAGTGAGCGGGCTGTAAAATAGTCTGAACATCACTGATCTTCCCAGAACTGTGTGTTTGCTTTGCCACAAAGGAAAAACAAAACTAACAGACCCCAACTCCTGCAGCTTGTGGCTGGGTGGTTATTGCTGCAGGACCACGTGGTTAATTAACGTTTGTGTTCTTTAGAATTTTCATGTGAGCAATGTGTACTGCTGTTTCTGTGGCTGCCATATATATGTATTTATTTTGTTTAATGCTACTGGGAGAAGATGATAAAAGACTTTATTAATTTGTATTTCACATTCCAGGTTTTGCTGAAGGCTAAAGCACTGGAGTCCAGCAGAAAGGTCAGTGGTTGGGGTGCCAGGCAAGGTCCACAGGGTGCACTGCCTTCCTATAAGCTTTGCTTTTAACAGAATCCCTCATTCTGCTTTCAAAATCAACACATTGTTTTCCAGACCTGACAAAATATGTACACTTTATCTGGGACTTGTTACTTTCCCTTTAAAAACTTTACTTTTTCCTTTTTAAAGAAAAGACTTTTTCCTTTTTTCCAACATTTAAACCAAATACACATAGTCCACACAAGAATATACATGAAAGAGTAAAGTCGTTAGATGTGGTATTTTAACACGAATTTTAATCCCATACTTTCAGAACTCTCCTCTAGACCACCGTGTCTGCAAATTAGACATTGCACACAGCAGTGCAGACAGTATTTGATTTAAGATCAATTACTTCTTTAAGCCCTAAATAAAACCACGCTTCTGTATGCAAGAGTTTGTTTGCACACAATTTTTAGACACAGTGAACCTGTCAAGTGGAATTTCACATTATAATTTAAAAATTACATAAAACTATGAGGAAGGGCATATCAGATGTAACAAAAGCAAACTTTCTATGGAAGACAGTGACAGCTCCATGCAGCCTGGCCAAGGTGACACCTTTCAAAGCCTCTGAGCTGCTGGCAGACTGTTCTGAGCAGTGTTGGCAGATGACAGAATGAAAAAACTATTATCACAGACATTTAGAAATAGGCACTGTTACAGCCAATGAACTATACAGTGGAAAGAGTTGAACTTGAGAGGACCTTCTTATTCTTGGTTCTGTTTTAGGCCCTTCAGCTTTGCATCTTCCTCTAGACCCTCTACAGCATCAAGTTTTGGTGATCAATACTAACCCAACCACAAAGAAAAGAAAACCTTTAATCTGATCTATTTAATGCTCTCCAGGAAGGTCTCCATGTAGAAAGCACAGAGCATAGACTCTACCTTATAGAGAATTTTACAGTGTATTTAAAGTGTATTTCTTCTCCTTTTACATGGCATTTCTTTTCTAGCAGTCAGACTCAAACATCACGAGGAATCATGCACATGTTTTATCTTTTGATGGAAGGAAGAAGACAGTCTGTTTTCACTGATGGGGGATAGAAGTTGGAGTATGTGATGAAAAAATCAAGTTCTCTGGTATATTCAAACTCTTTTTTTTTTTTAATTAAAGTCTATTGAAAAACAGGCTCCATTATTTTATTCAAATATCATGTTAGGAAATGAACAATACACAAGCAAACCATTGTACTAGGATGTGTCACAAGCTTTTAATACAGATTCACAGTGATAAATAGATAAAAAGACATTGCTTTTCATCCATACCAGATACTTAGAAAGAATACAAAGTGCAGCTTTTTAATATTATACACTCTCACCCAGAGGTGTTTCACCAGAAGTCTGGCACATAAACAACTTCATTTCGAAAACACAAGTTTCCAAAGCATGACAAGCACTAAAACTGCTTCACCCAGCTCACTGGGACAGAGCTGTTGGCACAGACTCCTTTTAATGTCCATTCCCACCTTCAGAGAGGATGCGTGAGGGCTCTGTGTACTTTGCTGTCATCAAGTAGAAGAGGGCAGGGGCAGGTACCAAGGCAAGCAAAGGCAGGTCCTGCTCAAGCTTATCCAGTTTGGAAATGGAGATGATTCCATAGGCATGAAGTAACCAGTGGCTGAAGAGGACAACGAGCCTTTTCTTCCTCACGAGCAGATCCTTGAAAAACTTGCAAAATAAACACAATATCCTGTTAGCATTCAGCCTGTTACCCAGCACCTGAAATTTAAGAGGTGTGACAGGTAGAGCACAAAAAACATGTGAAGTTTCCTGGGTCTGAGCCCTTCCAGCACACACCCAGCTTCTCAGTGCACCATCAGAGGGAATTCCCACATGAGATTCCTCCAGCCAAGAGGGGAAGGGATAAAGGAAGAGGCTTAACTGTAAAATACACCACTGAAAAAAGGCAAGAGATAAAGTGGTCTCTGCTAACTCCAGTCTTTTTTACTCTGAGTTTTGACACAGGAAACACGTTTACCTACCTCCACTTCAGAAGCAGACATGTACACAGCCAGTGTAACCAAAGAGAGCACCAGGATGATGTATGGGAAGGCATAATCTAAAGGCAAACGTGCAACACATTAGCAGGCAAAAAATGGCACAGTTTATCCTTCAGCAGAGAGTTTTTCCACAGGTGTGAAGCAAACTGAGCTACCCTAGCTGCCTCTCAGCATGGCACCACACACACAGAGCAGTGAGGGTCAGCCAAACACAACCCTTCAGCTGCTCCCTCTGAGGTTTTCTGCTGTCTCAGTGGAGTTACTCAACACTCACACCAGGAATTGAAAAAGGCACATAATGAGAAAAGTAGGCTGAGTGGGGATTTTGTGGCGCCTCTCCAAATGTGACAAGAATGCTGGAAGCTAAACCAAAACCTGCCAATCTCCCCAAATTCACACTGAAATTGTCTCTGAAATCAGACAAATTCTGCCTCAGCAAGAAGTGGAACTAGCTCACTCTGAAGTACTTTCCCCTCACACCCCCTCTATTCCTTCTTTGGGAAAGGGACAGTCTCTAGCAGCACTGGCTGAGGGAAAGCAGTGTTGGTGAGGAGCTTGGTGAGGACAGAGCTCCTAATGAGCAACCTCTTCAGGTGAAACTCCTCAAAATAACCCTAAACAATATCCTTATTCCCACAGCAAAAAGTGTCCCTTCCTTCTCTCCCTTAAGTCCTTTCTTAGTGTGCATTTAGAGGTGTGTTCAGGAGGGTTTTTAGGAGAGAACTCACAGAGGAGGCCTCCTCCCACAGCCTGCAGCACGGTGAGGATGGGGAAGAAGTAGAGTGCTGCATAAATGCTTTTAAATCGATCAGACCTTCCCAAACCACAGGCAACCTTCTTAACCAGGAGAGGCCGAAGCAGCATCATCAACACGAGACAGAAGGCATAATAGATAAACACAATGGTGTACCTGGAGGAAAAAAAAAAAAGGCAAATTCCTTAAAATGTGCAGTTTTCTCATGGAGATTCGAGTCACAACCAAGGAATTTGGGGTAAGTCAGTGAACTCCAAAGACTTTATGAGTATAAGGTATAAATAAACTGAATGATGGAATTCAGGGTTAGTCAGCGAACTCCAAAGACTTTATGAGCATAAGGTACAAATAAACTGAATGATGGGCTCATTTTTCCTTAGGAGAAACAGTCAACACGTTTCCTTTCCAGGGAAAGGAAAACAAAAAGAAAAAAGGAAGTTTTAAGCTACTTAGGGACAAGATAAGAGGACATAGTTTCAAGCTGCACATGGGGAGGTTCAGGTTGGACATCAGGAGGAATTTATTTACAGAAAGGGTGATCAGACACTGCAATGGGCTGTCCAGGGAGGTGATGGAGTCACCATCTCTAGAAATGTTTAAGGAAAGACTGGAACTGGCACTCAGTGGTGTTGGACTCATTGATCCCAGAGGTCTTTTCCAACTAAATTGTCTGTGTGATAGCCTGGGCTATGCCACATTCTTCGATTACTCAGAAAGTCATTAAGTGCTGCTAAATCTGTGTAAAACAGCTCAATGCATGAAAGATTCAGGGGATTGACTGTCATTGATCCCAGCTCTACCTGAACACTCCTGGCAGCATCAAGGAGAGGTAGGGAGAGAAACCCAGCAGTACAAAGGGTGGGGGCAGGCAGGGGCACGAACCCTTCACACTCACAGGGGGTACACAGCCTCGTGGGTGCAGTGCACCGTGGTGATGTAGTCAGGGCTGGGGTTGTAGAGCATGGTGTACCAGTCTGAGAGCTTCTTCACCCTGCAGGAGCGGATGTGCAGGGAGCCCACGGGGTCGCTGAGCAGCAGTGTCACCACAGCCGCCACGCTGCACTCCAGCAGCGCCGTCAGGTGCTGCAGCAACGCGCTGGAGCTGTGGGACAACACACAGACACTGCCACTGCCAGCCCCTGGCAAACCCCAACACCTGATGGGAGAGCGGGCTGGGCAGGGCAGAGCCTCCTGCAGAGTTAAAACCCAAAACTCCGTGAGGGTAAGGCACCACAGAGCTCAGAATAACATCACATTGATAACTCTATCATTGAAGGCACCACAGAGCTCAGAATTAAACTATCACATTGATACTCTATCTCAGTAGCACTCAGAACAGAGTATCACATCATTGCTACACAGGATATCAGCAGAATTTCCCAAGCAGCTAGTCCTCGTTGAAAATGACAAATATTCATATATTAAACATTCCCAGTCCCCTATTTTTTCAGTGCTCATAGAATGACAGAATGATTTGGGTTAGAAAGGGCTTCAAAGACTATCTGTTTCCAATCCCCTGTTATGGGCAGGGACAGCTCAGTACACTCCAGAGCCAATATCTCTTAAAAAACTCCACTGTAACACCTAATGGCCACATGCAGCTGTGGATTGAAACCTCATTTTTCCAGAATTTCTGTGCTGTAAAAGCCACAGCAGCCCTGCTATCACGACCCAAACTCAGAATACATATTCCTGAAGAGAAAACTCAAACCCATCTTCTCATTGCACCTGTGCAGCCCTGCTGACACTGATCCAGGAGAGAGGGGATGATACAAACTGCTGCTTCTGTCTGCTGGGAAACCAAACCCAGCCCAAACTGCCAGATGGACTGTCCACCACCACATTAAAGAGATACAGACTACACCCTGAGGGCAGTGACTGGAAAGGGTGCCCTGTAGGACACGTATATTTGTAAATAAACCCTCCCACAGCTGCTCAAAACCCACATTGCTACCGTACCAGCTCAACCAACAAGGGTGACAGGGGCTCTGAGCAACCTGGTGTACTGAAGGTGTCCCTGCCTGTGACAGAGAATTGCAACTGGATGATCTCTAAGGCTCCCACCCAACCCAAACCACTCTAGGATTCTAAGAACTGCTGTACAGTTCAGTTCAGCATCTCAGATTGATTACTCGTGGATCAAAGATTGCCAATTTTAACCAGCTCATCTAGAGAAAGGGTACACAAACCTCTTCTTTCCAGAATACCACTCAATGAAGAACCAGTGTAAGACCAGGGGTAACATGGCCATGAAGCCGAGGTACAGCCAGTCATAGCGGTCTGGAGATCCCACACATTCCCGGCAGATTTTGTTGTCATCGGTTCTTTGGCCTCTAGGACACACCTACAAAAAGCAGAGAGGGAATTTAGAATCCCACTACCAACAGCAAATCCCTGCAGTTAATGGAAAAACAGCTTGAAGCAGCACGGGGCGAGACACAGACCAGATTTTTACAGAGATGAAACAATAACCCCAGTCATTTCTCAACTTACACTTGCTCTCTCTAGCTCTTCTTTTTTGATATAAACAAGGCTGAACCAAGATTAAAAGCCTTCATGCAAGGTTCCATTTTTCCTCTCCTGCTGTCACAGCACTCCTTTTTGTCTCAGCTCGCTCACCAGGCTGCTCACAAACACTGTTCCCCAGCTTCTTGCTTCCCTTTCATCCCTCCCTTCCCGGATCTCGCTCTCCCTTGGCACTCCAATAACACCGGCCTGCAAAGTGCTGTATTTCAGCACATCTCTCCACACCACCCCGTTCTGTTCCAGCTTTTCCAGCCCCTCCACTCAGCTCGGGTTCAGCACCGAGCCTGCAGCACCTCCCTCGGGAAGCGCGTCACGGTCAGCTCCCGTTTCGAACCGGGGATCTGCTCTCGGCCCCGGCAGCCCGACCCGCCGGGCCCCGCCCGAGCCGAGCCTCGCACTTACCCCGCAGTCCCCGTAGATCTCCACGGAGCCGTTCACCGACAGCACGGTCCTGCCGCAGTACAGCCCGAGGCAGGCGGGCTGGATGTCCACAGCTGCGGAGAGAACGGCGGGCCGCGTTACCGGGAGAGGCACCGAGCACCAGTCCCGGCTCTCTCTAGCCGCTGACAACACCCCCATCCACAGCCCCCCCCTCATTCCCAGCCCCATCCCGGTGCCCATCCCGGCCCGTCCTACCGGCGCGCAACATCGCGGTCACCCGGCAACCGCCGCCCGCCACTTCCGCTGTCCGCCACTTCCGCTTCCGCCGCGGGTCGGCCCCGCCCGGGACTGCGGCCGCGGGGAGACGCAGGGGGCGGGGCTACGGGGGGCGGGGCCTCTTGGGGGCGGAGCCTCTTGGGGGCGTGGCCTCCTGGGGCGGTAACTGTTGGCTCTGTGGGCGTGGTTATGGGGCGGGGCTACAGTTTGGGTGGGCGTGGCGTCAATGTGGTCTCACGTTGTTATGGGCGTGGTCTCAGGTTGTTGTGGGCGTGGTCTGTGGGGGTGTGGTCTGTGGGGGTGTGGCCTGTGGCGCCATGGCGGCGCAGTGTGACGGTGACGGTGGCGGTGGCGGTGGCGGTGGCAGAGCCGGACGGGCGCTGCCGCCTCACTCGCCCTCGGGTGCGGTGCTGCAGACCGTGGAGATGCACACGGGCGGCGAGCCGCTGCGCATCATCCCGCGGCTGGAGGCGGCGGAGCAGGCGGCGGCGGCGGGGCTGTCGCTGCTGTCGCTGCGGCGGGAGATGGCGACCGGGCAGGACCACGTGCGGCGGGCGCTGATGCACGAACCGCGGGGCCACGCCGGCATGTACGGGGCCGTGGTGGTGCGCGGCGGGGCGGCGGCGGAGGGCGCGCACTTGGCTGTCCTGTTCCTGCACTGTGCCGGCTACAGCGCCATGTGCGGCCACGCCGTGATCGCCCTCGGCCGCTTCGCCCTCGATTACGGGCTGGTGCCAGCGCCCACCCGGCCCGAGACCGCCGTCCGCCTGCGCTGTCCCTGCGGGCCCGTCACCGCCTTCGTGCCCTGGGACGGCCAGCGCAGCGGTAACCCCGTGCGCTTCCACAGCGTGCCCGCCTTCGCTGCCGCCACCGGTGGGGACCGCTGGGTTTTTGGGGGGGGGTTGGTGGCCTGGCTGAGGGGCATCTGGCAGTTATCTTCCTAGTGGCACTGTTCTTCAGAGGTCGTCAGGGATGCTCTAAGGTGCCATAGGAGTACTCGAGTTATCATCCCTGCCCGCTGCCCTCGCATGCAGCTGGGTTTTTTCGCTGTACGCAAGCCTGTGGCTCAGCTCAGTTTTGCTTCCTCACTTTCCTCTCTTTCTCTGCTCAGACTTGGCCATTGATGTCCCTGGCCATGGGAAGGTGGTGGTTGACATTGGCTACGGTGGCACTTTCTATGCCTTCCTCAGTGCTGAGCAGCTGGGCCTTGATGTGTGCTCTTCAAAGACCAGGGACCTTGTCAGTGCAGCGAGTGCAGTGACAGAAGCGGTGAAGAAACAGGTATGGATGAGCACTGTGGTATCTCAGCATGTTCCCTTTGGGGTGACTGCACCTCACTGAGATGCTGAGGATGGTGGGAGAGTCCCATCCTCCCGGCCCCATGTTGAATTTCAGAGTCCTTGCAAGGATGTGAGAAGGAGCCTTCCTGCTTCTCTCTGCCTCTGTTACTGTGAAGCAGAGGTGGAAACACAGTGATGTGTCCTTGTCCTCTTGCTCTGGTCTCTCACAGCAGCTGCACTGCACACATTGCTGCTGTTGTGTGTGTTTTTGAGCCTCTCTGTGCTGTTCCCAGTTCAAGCTTCATCACCCTGAGAGTGAAGACCTGGCTTTCCTCTATGGCACCATACTGACAGATGGGAAAGATACCTTTAGCAAGGAGCCCACCACCAACATCTGTGTGTTTGCAGATGAACAGGTACAGAAACGGGCTCTTCTCAGGCACAAGAGGCACCACAATTATTCCTTTGTCCCTTAGATCCACTGCAAAGAAGAGAGACTGTTCTGATTCTTAGTTTGGGCAGTGATTGCTTGTGCTGCTGTCGTGTCTCTAAAGAGCTGAATGTCGATGCACACACTCTGGTTTTGCTCCTAATAGCAGAAATACTTCTGCACATCTTAGATGGTGGCATTTTAGAAAGGTCCATACCCAAAATCTGTTGATTGGAATTTTCCAGGAGTTCAGGGGCTGAGACAGGATCCCAGTATAATACATGTCCCTAAAGTCCTAATCCAGGGAAGATCTGCTGGGGATGAACAACAGGAGAGAAATGGGGTCTTGAAATTCTGTTCTTGTCTGCAATGCATAAGCTATCACATAAATGGCAGGGGAGGTTTTGGTTGGACTTCCCAGCAGTGAGGAGTGTGGAGCATCTCCAGGACAGGTCACCTCAGAAGCTGGCCAACTCTGTGTTTTTGGAAATTTTTAAAACCAGGCTGGCCAGGAGCCCTCTCAGTGTAGGGAGAGCCAATTTTGCTTTAAAGTGTGAGAATGGGGAAGGTGACCTCAGCCCCTCCCAGTCCTTTTAAGGTGATGCTGGGAAGATTTCAAGTGCTCCTAAATGCCTCAGTGTTTATTAGATGATCCATCCCTAACTGTGCCAAAGCCACAGTCCAGAAGTACCCTGAACCAGCTTCTTTTTTCCTTCTCAGTTGTGATGTATCTGGATTCTCTACAAACCCTGGGTTGGAGGGGTTTCTCCTGAGTGCAGGGTAAAGGTGGCAGAGAGAACTGAGGGGAGCAATTTCACTTTGCATTAAATCCCAAAATCTAGAGCTGGTTCATCTCTTCTGCTGTAGGTTGACCGAAGTCCGACAGGTTCGGGGGTGACAGCTCGCATTGCCTTGCAGTACCACAAGGGACTCATCCAGCTGGACCAGAGCAGAACCTTCCAGAGCAGCACCACGGGCTCCTTGTTCACTGGGAAGGCAGTGAAGGCAAGTGGCTTGTGCTGGACTTACCTCCTGTCTCAAGGACTGCTGGAAATGTGCTCATTGGGGAAGCACAAAAGCCTTTCTGTGCCTGGGAAAGGGTGTAGGGAAGGAGGGAGGTCCCTGTGGGTCTTGCCCTCCCACAAACCTGGCACTTGAAGGATTTTAGGACCTTGTTTTAGGACCTTGTTGTGTTGTGTGGCTGCTGCACACTTTGGGACATACCAGGGCAGGGCAGAGCACTCAGGGAGGGGTGTCTGCATAAATGCCAGGTAGCACTGGAATTCTGTGGGGTTGTGGGAGTGGAGGACCTTCTGTTGCCTCTGTTCTCATCCTGATCCCTCTGCAGGAAGCCAAGTTTGGGGACTACAACGCCGTCATTGTGGAAGTCTCAGGAGAAGCCTTTTACACCGGTACAGCCACCTTCACTGTGGAAGAGGAGGACCCACTGAAACACGGCTTCTTCTTCAAGTGACCACGGGTGCTGGCAACAGCTCACTGATGGTGCTGCGCTTCTCCTGCCCAGGAATTTCTGTTTTGCTTCTCCACACGTTGCAACAGGAACAGCCTTGGGTGATGTGACAGCATTTGTCACATTTCAGGATAACAGGCTGGTTGCCCCGTTGTGATTAGCATATTGGGTGCACTGTGATTAGCATATACAAGCTGCTCTGAGAAGCTGTAGTATTTTTCTTCTTTTTCTTCCCAATAATACACAGAAAACGGAGCTGATCTCAGAGAGCTGCCTTCAAATTTATGTGCCTTTTCTATGTCTGCAAATTATGAATTTCAAAGTTAGATTTCTATTAAATGCGAGTTGAAAACTCTGCCATTTTCCTTCTTTTCACTCCCAGAGTGAAAGTTTGCAGGATTCTGCTGAGTATGTCATGACTCTGGGTTTGAATTGCTAGCTCTTCTTGTCTCCTGCTCAGCCAGCTGTGCTGCTCTGTCTTATGTCCCAGCTTCCCTGCTCAGCCTGTCCAGACTATTCCTTCCTTACTCATTTCACCCCACCAGGGCTCTCCTGCATCCCAGGGCTGGATGCAGGTATTTGATCAGAATTTCCTATGTTCCTGCTGAGTGTCCATGCTATGCTGCTTCCCTAAGCCTTCCTCTCTTGCTTATCTTGGACCACTGGCTGCAAATACCCTGTGGTTAACTTTCAACAGGAGCAGCTGTGTCTGAAGTTCTGGGCCATTTTGACCTTTGGCTGCTAATTATTTACCAATTTTGTCCCAGTCCAGGGGCAGCTTGTGTAGCAGAGTGCAGTGAGTGCTTGCTTTGCCCGAGTCCCTCCAGGGAAAATCCAAGCATTTGCAGGATGGCAGGAGCAGAGCTTCAGACCTCTGGTGGCCTGTCACTTCCATTGTGTCTCTGGACAAAATGGTGCTTGTTAAATGAAGATACTCATGGGAGGAACTGGCACTTGTTAAAATGAGACATGAAAATGAGAATGATCATCTCACAGAAGCTCATGCAGCAGAAGAGAGAAAGTCATACTGGTGAACTTAGATAAGGCTGGCACAGAAATGCCTGGGAGGAATATCTTCTGTCAGCTTGAAAATAACTTTGTAGCAGGAGGAAACAAAAATCTCCTGATTTATGCAACTGCTGTGCTGCTAATAGAGGCTTTTTAGAATGGTGTCTGAGGCTCTTGCTCACAGCTTTTCCTGTAACCCCCTTGTTAAATTCCATACAGCCTCTGGTCCAGGAAAACAAGAAGTGACACACACATTCTTGGTGCTCACAGCTTTTCCTGTAACCCCCTTGTTAAATTCCATACAGCCTCTGGTCCAGGAGAACAAGAAGTGACACACACATTCTTGGTGCTAGCAGGAGCAGACTCTTCCATGTGTTTCCATCTTCCGAGCATCTCCCTTCTGATTAGCCCCTAGCCCGGCTCCTGGGAAAGAGCTGGGATATCAAGTCACGAAGCCCAGCAACAGGATTGTTTGGAGCTTCTTCAGGCATTTATTAATTGGGCATTAATCATCCTTCATTCCCTATTCACTGCCCCCATCCCTAAGAAAATTTTCAGGTAGGGGCTGGATGAGAGTAGGAGGAAAGAGTCCTGCTGCGCATGCTGGGAGTCCCTGGCCTGATGCCTCAATCCTACAGCTGATGATCCCTCAAACCCCATCCTGGTGAGCCGGGGTGGTGGTCCCGGCCTCCACCTGCGTGTCTGGGGGTATCTGCTCCATGGTGATGCGGGGCTGTGCGGGGAGAGGAGCTGGCAGGGAGCGCATCTGTGGGGACCCATCGCCGACTCCGCCATGGGGATGATGCCGGTGTGGGGTGCGGTGTGGGGTACGCCGCTCGTCTTTGAGGGCTCCGCTCCCGCCGCCCCCGGGTCCAGCCGGGCCGGGCCGGGCCGGTTCCCCGGGCAACGGCGGCCGAGCGACGTCAGCGGCCGGGGGGGCCGGGAGCGGCGGGGCCTCTGCAGCCGCGGCGGGGCCGGGGCATGAGGCTGCGCATGGAGCCGGCGGCGGCCGTGCCGGGCAACCTCTCCCGCGGCGGCGGCAACGAGAGCGGCGGGACGGCGGCGGCGGCGGGGGGGTGGTCGGCGGCGGCGCTGGCCTCACAAGCGGCCGCGCTGCTGCTCATCTTCGCCCTCTCGGCGCTGGGCAACGGGGCCGTGGTGCTGGTGATCGCCCGGCACCGGCAGCTGCGCACGGTCACCAACGCCTTCGTGCTGTCGCTGTCGCTGTCGGAGCTGCTGGGCGCCCTGCTCTGCCTGCCGCTGGCTTTCCTCAGCCTGCTCAGCCGCCCGCCCGGCGCTTGGCTCTTCGGGCAGCGCCTGTGCCTGGCCAGCGCCGCCCTCCACGCCGGGCTGGGCATCGCCGCCACGCTCACCATGGCCCTGCTCTCCTTCGACCGCTACTGTGCCATCGTCCGCCAGCCCCGGCACAAGATGGGCCGGCGCCGCGCCGCTCAGCTGCTGGCCGCGGTCTGGCTGGCCGCGCTGGCGCTGGCCGGGCCCTGGTACGGGCTGGCGGGTGAAGGGCGCCGAGAAGCCCGGCCCGGTGCCTACCGCTGCGTCTACGTGCTGCCCTGGGGCTCTTCGCGGCTCGGGCCGCCTTACGGCGCTGCCCTCATCGTGCTCTGCTACCTCGTGCCCTTCGCCGTCATGTGCTTCTGCCATTTCAACATCTGCCGGGCGGTGCGGCTGGCCGAGAGCCGTGTGCGGCCGCTGACCACCTACGGGCACCTGCTGCGGGCCTACGGCGAGATGCGCACGGCCACCACCGTCCTCATCATGATCGTCTCCATCATCTGCTGCTGGGGGCCCTACTGCATCCTGGGGCTGGCTGCCGCCGCCGGCCGCTTGCCCTTCTCGCCCACCATGGATGCCGTGGCCAGCGGGATGGCCTGGGCCAACGGCGCCATCAACCCCCTCATCTACGCCGCCCGGAACCCCAACATCTCGGTGCTGCTGCGGCGCAGCCGGGAGGGTGGCTACAGGACTAGGAACAACATGGTGGCCTACCTGTCGGTGCCGAGTCGCCAGCCGGAGCCCCGGAGCCGGGCTGAGCGTGTCCGGGAACGCTACATCAATCGGCACAGCGGCCCCCCCGGCAGCGCCCTGTCCTCCTCCAGCCCGGCCAGCGGGGGAGAGGTGGCCATGTGGGCCTGCAAGACTCCCGCTGTGCTCTTCTGTCGGGATGGGCAGCCAGACACTATCTCTGAGGCCACCCTGAAGGCCAAAGCAGGCACCATAGACACCAGCCTCTGAAGGGATGGGGCGCTGGGATGGAGGCATCTGGCCCCGGGGCCGTCTCCTTGAAGGAACTCCTGGTGCTTGGAGCCCTTTGCAGCCTGATTACCAGGAAACTGTGATGGGACCGTGTTTGTTCTCCACTGTGTGAGCTGTGGTTTGGTGACCCAGTCTGCGAGCAGCAAGAGCCCCACAGGGAAGGGAAATCCCTTTTCAGCAGGCTCGATGCATCAGTGACAGCCACCAAGCCCAGCCAACGCAAGAGCTCAACTGCAAGAACAGGACAAGTGTTTGCTTCAGACCTGCAGAGTGCCACTGTGAAGCTCAGAGGCTGACACACCAAAGCAGCCCAGACTGACTGAATGGCTGTGTGAGCTGTTTGTTAAGTGCCAAAAAACCAATTGAAAGCTGAGCACTGGCAGCTGGAAGCCACTCTGAAAACACCACACTGTGAAAACCTCATCATGGCAGGAAAATGTTGCTTTTACCTGTTATATGTGGTAGTGCCAAGAGTCATAAAGTCACAGACTGTAGGACAGGCGGAGAAAGTGATCTATTTACATTTTTTTTTTTAAATTTTAACTCTGAAGCATAACAAAAAGTAATTGTGAAAGGGAAAATGTATGATACTGGAAGGGAAGGAAAGTAATACCTCAGGTGTTGGAATTTCAGCAGCCTTTTCTCTTTTTTTGCAGGTACAGTCAGCTTAAAATACTATGAATATGAGAAACATGAATTCCTCAGACAGACTGAAAAGGGTGTGGGCGTAAACTGTGGTGTGCACAAGATGTGTGTTTTCTTTTTGAGCTCATCCAAAGTGTCTTACATCTCCAAGGGTTTTGCCATAATTAGAGGAGCTGTGTGAGAGAAGTGTCTGAAAGGAGAGGTAAAGCAATATACCATGTGCTCCCTGTGTGTGCTCTGCAGCATGTGAAAATGCACAGAACAGATACTCTTGTATTGATGGCAGCAATCCATTGGAATACAATATTTTAAAACCAGCTGTTTGCTGTTGGAAAAAAAAAAGAAAGGAAAATAGCGCTTTGGAAGTGTGATTGCACCGCATAAATTTAAATGAATTTATCAGTGTAATCCTTTTGTTCAAGGGCCCAAAGCCTTAAATTAGTATTTTGAATTGAAAAATTAATAAATTAGTGTTTTGAATTGAAAAATTAAGATTTGGCCTTTGTTTGTCTTTGCCAGAGTTAAGTGTGAGTATTTTTCTGTGTACAGGCTTTAAAAATAGAGTGTTTCTGTTTTACCAGATTTTTCAGCTGTTTGTGAAGCAAGTGAACACAGTATCATTATTTTGTAAGTGAGACAAGAAATAAATTGTCTTTTATGCAGGAAGTGAAAGTGTCTCAGCCTGGCATCATTCTCAGGCCAGCCTTGGGAAGGGAACTCCTGTAAAAAATTGCCAGGTGAATGATAATTGTTTGTGAAATTTTAATGCAGCTGGTGTCCATGCTGTAAGTGTTACTATAGCTTTCTTCTCTGATGCTCCTGAAGCCCATGAGGAAAGGATCTGACCCTTGACTGCTCAGCACTGCTAATTTGCCCTGCAGCTACTGGATTTTGCAGGTCAAAGCAGTGTTTTCTCGCTGTTCCAGAAAGAAGCTGTGCAGAAAGCCCACAGCTCTTCACAGGAGCTGTTTGACAGCCAGTGAACACGGGTGGCTTGTTGGAAGGGCAGGACAGGAATTTCTGGCACACCTGCCCTTCCACAGCAATGCTGGCTGTAAGTGTAAATGGAAAGGGCTGGTTGAGAGGGATGAGATGGGATTTAACTCTTACCTGGGCAGCTGCAGGTGGTAACCAGGAGGTTGGTGGGGGATAATTGATCCTGCAGAGCATATGGCTGAAAGCCCCTGGAAAGGGTGGTTCTGCTCCCCTCAGTGTCTGCCTCTGGCCACCTTCCCTGTCCCTTCTGTCCCCACCACCCCAGCTGACTCAGGCACTGAACAGCCACTGATTCTCTCTTTCCATACTGGTTTCCTTTTCTACTGATTTGATATCCTGACCACTGTACCAGGAGCCAGGGAAGCATCCCTGTGGCTGTCAGCTATGGCAAAGGAAGGATTTGGGATGTCAGGATTAAGGGAGCTGCACTGGGAGTGGAAGTAACACAGCTTTCTAGGAAAGTAATAGTGAAGCTGCTATAACACAGGCTTCAACATATTTTTTAACAAGCTCAGGCTGCAGCATGTTAGTCTTGCATGTGTGGAATTGAATGAGGGCAGCTGGCTGTGGTCTTGGAGGCATCACAAATTGGCACATTTCTGTGGAAAGCTAACTTGGGCTGTAGCAAGGGGAGATTCTTGACCTGATCCTTTTTGACATGGACCTGCTGCAGCTTCAGTAGAGAGCCAGCTTGTGTTTTAAAGCTGTGCCTGGCCTGTGTTGCTCATAATCACAGAATCATAGAATCATTTCAGTTGAAAAAGGCCTCTTAGGTCATCAAATCCCAGCACTGCCATGTCTGCCACTAACCCATGTCCCTAAGTGCCACATCTATGTGTCTTTTAACTGCCTCCAGGGACTGTAACTTTACCACTTCCCTGGGCAGCCTGTTCCAGTGTCTGACAACATTTTCTGTGAAGATATTTTCCCTAACAGCCAATTTAAACTTCTTCTGGTGCGACTTGAGGCATTTTCATCTGGTCCTGTTATTTGTTACCTGAGAGAAGAGACCAACCTCACCTGGCTACTACCTCCCTTGGGGTAGCTGTAGAGAGGTTCTTTACAAACCTCCTTTTTTCCTGGCTGAACACTCCCTCAGCCACTCCTCTTATCACATCACTGCTGAACAAGTCAGGTACACAGGTCTCTACAGCCACATTTTTAAGAGTGTGTTTTAAACATACAACTGAATGGTCCTAACAAAACCACAAACAGCACAAACCACACCAAGGGCTGCAGGCTGCCTGCCAAAACTGTGCTTGACATGCTGCTCTGTGCCAGCTCTGCTGAAGGTTGCTGCCTCTCACCCAGCACCACAGAGGGAGAAGATCTGTCCCTGCACCTCACAATGGCTCCATGTGTTCATCTGGGAGAAAGAAACCAGTGGATTAAGCCACTGTTTCACTCTAGCTCTGAAAACTCTGCCCGTGGTTGCAGCTGCTTGTTCTTGGGTGAGAAAACATTGCAGCAGGTGGCTGCTGGCCAAGCCACTATGGGACATCACCCCCACATCTCCCACATGCCCATGCTGGTGTCACCCCACTTAGAGATCCCATTTCTTTGGGCTGAAAAACTCAGAAGGCAGGAAGACACTGATGGTTTAGACACTACAAAACTGGCTCTGAGGCTCCAACCCTCCAGCCTCTTTCCTTTTTCTTCCCTTGAGATGAGCCAGGACAAAGAAAATTGCACAAATCTTACTTGCTGAAGGATATTGGGACATATTTTAGCACACCAAAAATCACGTGGATTATTCTGTGCAGGTTATTCAGCATAAAAGAAAGAGGAGTTCAAGTGATTTGAAGATCAGTTCAGCCCTGGATACCAGAGACAACTTCAGTCAAAGGCAAATTAAAAATGAGTTTTGGGGCTCTTTAGTCTCTTGTTGACTGTCCAGCAAACCTAAACCCTTAGTTTAAGAGTACCTTACAATTTGGCAATGATAACATGCCACTGACTGAACTAATGCGTTATGTCTTAGAAGGAAAACAGTAAGTCTTGATGAATGGCAAGCATCTTAGAACGTACTTCTCCAACTGCATGCAGTTTTACTTTTCCTGCTGATTTAATCATCAGATTCATTCAAGTAGTTATTTTCCACTCCCTTCCTAATCTGTGGATGAAGCCTCCGTTCAAAGCAAATGCTGTGTGCATAACTTAGGAACTGTGAACAATTAGCAGTCTAATTAGCAGTATTTATAAGTGACAGCCAGATGGGCTGTAATAGCTGCCATCAATCACCAGAACTGGGAGAGCTCAGGAGAACGAAATACCCCATTGCTGCCTCTCTTTTAGCACTGGTATTAATTCCTGTATCCAGCAGATGCCAGCAGAGACCTAAGCAGCCAGCACAGCTGTCCCGGTAGGGATCCTGAGAAAAGCCATTCTGTTAATGAGACCAGCCACTGCTCTCAGAACTGCTGCTTCCCAAACACCAGCACTCAGGGTAGGGCTTGTGACTGATGCCTAAAAAGCACCTCACCAAAACATAGCTTGAAAGACAGATTCAACACGTGCTGCTCTTTGAGAAGCGTGTTGTACAGGCTGAAATGAATAATTTGAAAAGCACATTAGGAAAGTGGCATTTTGTGCATGAAGGCCAGAGCTGCAAACCTGCAGCCTGGAGGGCTGGTGAGGTCAGTTCCCGTGCTGGCAGGGTGCTGTGTTCAGCAGCACAGCTTCCTCTGCACTCTGGATGCTTTGGTATTTTCACATGATGACTCTGATTATTAATAATAAATGGCTGCACATCTAGATCTGCTTGCAAAGCATTACAGAGCCACAAAATAAGTGCTAGAAAGAAAAGGTTCTGAGTCCTCCAGGAGGAAGATCCCACAATAAGATTCAGTCTTGGGGGACCTCATGCCCAAGTGCACAGTGCTGCTTTGCTGCTTTGCTGCTGAAAGCCTTGGGCTTGCCATGACCAGTGGGGTGAGTCCCAGTGGCTTTGCTGGGGCTGGATGTGGGAGGACAAGGCCAGCCCTCCTTCTGTAGCATGGTCAGCCCTCCTGCTGTTCCCAGTTTGCAAAGGAATGATAGGTTTTCAGTGCCATGCTGCTGGCAGGTCATTACCTGAGTCCTGAAGCATCTGCACTCACCACAGCCAAAGTGCTTGGGCAGCAGCTCAGCATTTCCAGGTGTTTTTTTCCTAGGAAATCACCACTGCAAGAAGCAGGAGGGAAAGTGATGTGGAGAGAGACAGACTGTGAATCCCTCTCAGTGGCATGAAATGGATGAGTCACAAGGGAAATCAGAGTGAAAGTAGCATAAACCCCAGGGCACAACACCAATGCCTGCACTAATCTGTCTGGGGAGTTGTGGATGATCTCAGCCAAGAAGAGCCCAGGAGGCTGTGACAGAAGGAAATGTAACAAGGAGGGGCTGTTTGCTGGGGCTGTTTGTACTGGGTGGCAGAGCACACCAATGTGCCCACAGGCTCCTGGGGTGTTCCTAGGAGATGAGTAGGATCCAGCTGTGATTCAAGAGGGAGTAAATTCACCCTGAGAGGAACTGCTTGTTATTTTTGTTGTTTCTTGACCTGCTGGTACTGAGCTCCTCCACATTCAGCTGGCTTCACAAAGGCAAGAACTTCCAGAAGCCCACAAGACCAACTGGGGAGCAATTTCCCAGTACTTGTTAATTTTCTACATCCATTATTCTCGCCTTTATTTTTAATCTTTTGCATAATCAGTTCAGAAGCTAAGGGAACATCAAAAGGTAATCATAAAGCTTTTTTAAAAGCTTTGTTTAGACCAGAGGACTGTGCCTTTCCTCAGAGGCCTTTTATTGTGTGCACTGAAGAGTTAAAGGTGTTTGCAGACCACAGTGCTCCACGTTTGCTTTCCCTTCAGATGTGGGGACACCTCCTTGCCACCATAAGGAAAAACCGAAAGATGCAGCCATGATGACTTTGGGGAAATCACTTAGGAAAATTATATTCCTCAGTTCCTGGGATGAAGATTGGGAGTAGAAATAGTGCTGATCAGACTTCCACATCTGGAGGAACATCCATGCTTCTCCCAGGGGCCAGAGCCAGTCTGGCTGAAGGCAGCAGGGATATCTCCTCCTGTTTCTGCCAGCAGCTCTGATGCAGAGGCTTAAACACTTTGGGTAGTGCTTGGGGAGCTTGGCCAGAGGGATTCATTGAGGGATTCACACTCAGAGCAGGTGAAAATTGTCCCCATGTTGGGGCTGCATGTGGACACCAGGCTGGCTGCTATGAGATTATGGAGAGTACCAGGCTAGCCCAACCCACCCCACTCCATCAGAGAGCAGCTGGGAGGATTCTGGTGCTTCAAAACCCCTCTAGATGGGTTCTACAAATGAACACACTGCCCCCAGGCTCATCTACCCTCAGGGTAGATGTGGACAAAACCAGCAAAATAAATTTCTCTAAAATTCATCTTGCCTTCCCAACAATTCCCTCAATGATCCCGTAAATGTAATTTGCTTACCTGATTTAGAACATACTCTGAACTAATCTCAGCATCAGGGATAAAAAATGCCTGAGTAACCAGGTCACTTATTTTTTCCAGTGGAATCTAATGTGCTGCTGCACTTGTGCCTGATGTGTGCCTGTGGCTTCTGTGCTCAGTCTGGTGCATTTTACAGAACATTTGGTAATATAGCATCCCTGAGGTCATGTCAAGTTCTGAATACAGCATCTGAATTGTGGAGTCTTTACAGAAAATGTAACTCAAATGGTGATCGCCTCCTGCTATTCAATTGGAAAGATTTGCCATAGAAACTAGGTCTTGTCTGAGTGCTTCTCACTGATTTCACAGCAAAAAGCGTTTTAGGCAATGATCAGGAGCTGGGTGAAGCATAAAACTGGGACTTCCTTACTTTTCCTTGAGCCCAGGGGATGCTCTGCACAGAGTCTGGTAAAATAAAGCCATGTCAGAGTACACAGGCACAAATTCAAGCAGATGGAAAAGCTGCTG
The DNA here is from genome assembly GCA_018697195.1 of Certhia americana. NCBI lineage: Eukaryota > Metazoa > Chordata > Aves > Passeriformes > Certhiidae > Certhia > Certhia americana. Next base: position 58,165,462 of record CM031861.1, read on the forward strand.
GTACCCGTCAGCACCCAAAGCCCAAGTAAAGCCAGGGGCACTGTCCCTGCCCAGCTTACAACAGTGCAGGGCCAAATGCATTAGTTAGGCAGCAGGAACAAAGCTGTGTCCTCCAGATTTGCTGTGGTGGTGCCCAGGATAATGCTGGTTTAGAGCAGATCTGCTTGCTGTTGCCCAGAACCGAAGTGTGTGTTCTGGGGCTCTGCCCCTCCTGCAGAGCCACCTCTGAGCTGAGAGCTCATGAGCAAATACTGGAATATGGGCCAGTAAGGAGAGTAATGGAAAAATGGCAATTTCATGATTTACCCTCACAGAATTGCTCTGAGAACTGGGAAACTCCAGCTTAATTTCAAGTTCTTCGCAGTGTGACAAGAGAGTGCATACGAAGTGTAAGGAAAGCTGGGTAGAAACAGGCTCCCAACACAAACCCTGGCACTGGGGATGCTGTAGTGGAGTGGAGCACTCCGTGGTAATTTCAAAAGCCATGGAAGTAAGTTCAGATGACCCATGAAACGTTTTTTAGTTAGTCTATCTTACACATGTGTGCATTCTTGGTGCCTGCACATGCACACGCTGTGCATCCACCTGAAGGTCAGGCATTGCCAAAAGTCACAGAGGAGCCACAGGCTGTCACCTTTGGGTATTTGACTTGAATTACAATGCAGAGAATTAAAATTGTCCCTCCTCAACCATGCTGGGAGAAACTTACATAGAAAATGTAGCATGAGAACTTTTCAGACCACAGTAAAGATCGCAGAGGAAAAGAAACAGTTGATTTTGTACTTGACAGCTCTAAAATGCTGAATATGTTAAGTGCCAGCAGATGGCACTTTCCTCAGCCTTTGCTGAGGCTCCTGTGGGGCCGATTTCTCCCTGGTTTACCTGCACACTCTCATCAAACCTGGTTTAAGGTTAAAAATGACACAAAATGCTCAGAGGTTTCACGTCAGAGCACTCCCGATTCAAACGGAGAACTCTCCTTTTCCCTTGCATCTGTTGGAGGACCCTGAACAATGCCAGGGAGAGAGCTCACAGGAGAGATGTCTGCAGGATTTGCTGCAGGAGATGGAGTGGAGATGGGGCTCATCCCCTCCCTCCTGCATCCATCACCTTTGTGTCCTCTTGGCCTCTCCTGTCTCCCCTAGAAGCCAAGCTCGAAGAGGGTGCTCACCCAAAGCACAGGCTGGTGAAATAACCAGCTTTTGTAGGAGTTGAGAACCATAGAATCATAGAATTGTTTGGAATCACAAACTCATTTAGATTGGAAAAGATCCCTAAGATCATTGAATCCAACCATTCCCCCAACTCTGCCAATCTCCCCATTAACCATGTCCCCAAGGACATATCTACATGCTTTTAGATACCTCCAGGGATGGTGACTCCATCCCTGCCCTGAGCAGCCTGCTCCAATGTTTGGTAACTCTTTGGACAAAGAACTTTTCTCTAATATCCAATCTAAACCTGCCTTGGCATAACTTGAGGCTGTTTTCTCTTGTCCTTTTGTTTATTACCTGGGAGATCAACCCCTACCTGGCTCCACCCTCCTGTCAGAGTTGTAGATGGTGAGAAGATCCCCCCTGAACCTCATTTCTCCAGGCTGAGACCCCCGCCCAGCTCTCCCAGCTGCTCTTCATCAGACTTGTTCCTGTTGCTGTGGCTGTCCAGCAGTGCCAGCCCTGCACAAGGACTGCAGATTTGATCAGGCTGTGTGACAATGATGATGGCAAAGTGCAGTTTTACCCCAGAGCACCTGCTTGAGGTGTGACACGGGGGCAGTGGCACTGGAGACAGATCCCACAGCACATGTGGGAGCAGAACTGGCAACATCCCTGCTTTGCTTACCTTTTCCTGAGGGCCTCCAGCAAAGTCTGACAGGTCCATTAGGCCCACAGTCCCCTTTTTTTTGGGATCAAATAAATAGTCCAGAAGTCCAGCCAGTGGCTCAGGGTGGCTGCCAGTGGGATGGGAGCTGGGTGTGACTCCCCACCTAGCCGTGCCTGCCCTACTTGCTGAGCTGAGTGTTGCATGCAATGCTGCAATGCAGCCGTGCCTGCACCAGGACATTGCCACAGCCCCCTTGACTCACCTTTTCCAAGCCAGGGCGCAATGCCAAGGATAACAGGCTGAGTGTGGAGGTGACACCTGACACTCCTGGCTCTGCAGGGACTCCCAGTCCCCCAGCCCGCGGCCACAGGGAAAGGAGCAGAGCACAGCCAGGGCTGGCTCAGCAGGTTTGGTGCCACCAACCCGGGTGGCCCCATGGGACAATTCCTCCAGGAACATCATGCCCAGCAGCTTCTCGGGCACCAGCGGGTCTGGGCAGGTTTGGATCACCCAGCACACAAAGGTGTGCTGGTTCATGGCTGTAGCTGGAGGGAACAGCCAGGATTTGGGGACAGGAGCCTCTTTTCAGGTGAAAACCCAGCCAGCCAGGACATCAGTGGACATGGGCTCACACAGCACAGGTGTGCCAGTCCAGTCCAATGCCCATCCTGGTCCCCTTTCTTCTGAGATAACAAACATTGTATCTGAAATTTGTATTCTTAAATAGATACTGCTAATCTAGCCATGTGGAAGGGTTTGAAGATGAGGAAGCTTGAAAGTTACTGGGATTTTTTTTCCCCATCAAGTATCTTGGTTGAATAAAAAGCTGTGCCCTGACCTCACTCACATCTCCCACAGCCACCCTGCCCCCATCCTGGGGTCCATCCTGTGTCATACAGTGGTGTGGCTCAGGAAACCTGCAATCTGCCATAAACTAGAATTTCAGGTCCTCATTGGTTTGTGGGGTTTGGCCAGCTTGTTCACATCTATTTATGGACGAGCCCAGACCAGCCTTGTGCTGGGGACATGGGGTTTTATGATGGGAAGAGCAGCTGAAGCCATTCCTGTTTTCCTTGGGTGCTATCACCACACAGCCCTGGGCTGCTTTCCCATGGCATCACCAGCCCACAACTGCCAGGGGTGGGGATGGAATCTGCTCCCTGCCAGCCCCAATCCAAAAGGGGAAGCCCATGGCTCAGAGCACAATGCAGGCACAGGCAGTGGGGTCTGGGAGGGTCTTTGGGTGCTGCAAATCACACAAGAGCATTGAAAAAAGAAAATAACACAGAGCCTGGATGGAAAGGTGAGAAGGAATAAGCCAGGAGGGGTTTGGGCTACTGCCAAGGAAACATCACTAGATAGCCTTGCTAGAGGCACAGTGGCCAGCCCAGCCAGCACTTCACCTGGAAAAAGGGACAGGATCCAATCCCATGATGCAAAACTGGCTGCTGCCTCATTGCAGCATTCTGGAAAAGCTCCAGTGGGCTTTTGGAAAAATTCCCACCAAGGTGGGAACAGGTATCAGCAACTACAAAACGAGAAGAAATGAATGGGTTCACCAGCTGGGAGGCATTTCAGAACCCACGTGTGGGTGACAATGAGGATTCTGCAATCCTGGAAGGTGGAAAACCCCAACTGCTTTGAATCCAGCATACTGGAAAAACCCCAATCTCCTAAACCCCAGCACTCAGGGAAAAAGGGTGAAGGGGTTATCACCTGACCCCAGAAATGCCTGCAAACACACACAAAAAAGAGCAACCCTCAGAGTGCCTGTTTTTCAACACGTGCCTCAATTCCTAATTATCCAATTTTTTTCCCCTAAAAAATAACTCACACCTCTGCCATGTACACTCACTGAAATTGTTTTGCTTTATTGCATATTGCCATCTTAGAAAATGTACAGTCTCATAACATTACACAGCATTTCCCACTAGCTAAAACTACTAACATCCTTGCACCTAACAGACTACCTTAAGTCACTACGAAGCTAATAAGGTCCAAGACATAAACTTTCGTTTACAAATTATTATGGATTTTTTTTTCGTTGTTTTTGGCATTATTAAAAAAAAAAAAAAATCATCTTCAAAATACACACCCAAGAGAAAAGAGTGGCTACTTACACCAGCACCAATCTAAAAGTAGTTTTCGACAATGGCACATGGAATTACCTGCACACAGCCTTTGTATTTATTTATAGAGATATAATATTTTTTCTTTTTTCTATTTTTTTTTTGTAAAGAAAACAAAGAAATGGCAAAGTCAGCCTGATAATCAGGCTGTTGTAAAACAATTAAAAAAAAAACAACAAACCAACCCAAGAGGTTTGGAAGGGCAAGAGGAAATCTGTCAGGAAAGGTCCTGATGTGGCACTGGGGTTGCAGAGGCAGGAGCCGGGGTGGGTGCTGGCACCCAGGGACCCTGGGAGGAGATTGCCCTGACCCCCACCACCTGTCCAATTAAACACGTGTGACCAACCATTCCTTAAACCATCAGAAGCCAAACTTTTTTTTTTTTAAACCTTTTTCTTTTTTTACCTTCTTATTTTATATATTTTCAATTCCCCCCATCGTCCGTTCCCTCAATTGTATCAGCCCCATTTTTTTCAGCCATAAATAAAAAATATAAATAGAGGCACTTTAGTTAAGGAATAGTATTATCATTACCTTTTGTCCTTATTTCCCCCTCCTTCTTAAAGCAAAGTGCTTAACTCCACCTTTGAAAATAATCTGCAGGTTTTGCAGCTGCTTGGATATGAGGTGCTGGACTTTATTTTTGCGCTTACCTGCTTTATTTATTACTGCTTTAAATGCTACTCAGAAAGTCTTTTTTTTTCTTCTTTTTTTTTTTTTTCTTTTTTTAAATCTACAGTGCGTTAAACGTTGCAATGAAGAAAAGAACAAAATGGTAAAACCACAGCTCTTGACAACTCTGCTTTGAGAGAGATTTCACAGCTTTCACTCAGCACACAGACCCCACGGCCTTCAGGTGCTTAGAACCATATTTCTTTTATACAAATTAGTTTAAACAGCACTTCTGCTATACAGTACATATAGTTAACTGACATCCCATACCCCACCAGTAATACCGATTATCTGACAAAAAAAAAAAAAGAACAACCAACCTTATTTCAAATAGTGTTAATATCTAGTGCAACAGGGACAAACTCATCTCTCCACAGGAAAAAGAACAAACAAACAAACGAAAAAAAAAGGATCACAAAAGTATTGGTGGTATAAAAAGGTTTTGTTTTGCTTTCTTAAAAAACATACCACAAATAAATAAAAGTAAAAAGTAACAGTCCTCTATATACTCAGCATAATTTAAGAATAGAAATGTTAATATGTTAATGGTGGTTATTTTTTATTCTCCAATTCTCAATTTTCTAAACCCTTAAATTATTACTCCCTGAGAGCTCTGAATTACTTTTATTATTGGTTTTTTTTTTTTTTTTTTTTATTTATTTTTTTTTGGACTGACATTTGACAGGTAGTTCTGCTTACAAATTTGCAATGACAATGAACAGCAAACCAGTCAAAAAAGGACCTGGCTAAGAGACGAGTGTTTCTTGGCATCGCTGCTTCTGTGTGTCCAAGAAAGAAAAAGGAAAAGAAGGCAGGTGAAAGCTGGTGGGTTTTACCCCAACCCCTTTGTATCTCAGAGACCTTTGGTCCTGACCCACCTTGACAGAGGATACAGTTTGTCCCATTGAACAGAAAGCAAGAACAAAAGTTACAACGCAAAAGTTTATGCTCTTCGTCTCCTCCGAGAACTGAACCTTTCCCACCGTCTTGGGCCAGAAAACATTGCAGAAGTATAAATACATCAGTGTGGCGTTACAGCGAGAAGCACTTTGGGGTAAAGTTTGTCCTTTAGCAAGGTGGCAGCAAGAGGAAAAAGAGCATTTCCCAAGGATGACGGGAAGAGCATCGCTGGGAGCGCCCGCGGCGCCGAGCTGGGGAACCAGCGCGAACGCACAGCTCTGCGAGTTTCTCAGAATAATCACAACAATGAGAGAAAACAAACAAACAAACAAACAGTGGATTATAGTTCAGTCAGCTTTGCTTTTTTTTTTCTTTTCTCTTTTCTTCTTTAAACCGCTCGGCTTGTGTGCAAGGCGTCCCCTGCAAATGGCCCGGGGTGGGGGGGGTTTTGAGCAGGAGAGCAGCAGGAGGAAGCTTCCCCGTTGGCTTTGGGACCGTAGGGACAACCGGCGGCTTGGGGTTGGGTCCTCTCTTGCTCCACGGACGCGGCATTGTGCTTGTGCATGGGGAGAACTACTTTTTGGAGCGGGGAGGAGGCGGTGCTGGCTCACATCAACATGAGCTGCCCACGCACCTCCCTCCACACCCCCCGACCCGACTATATACACAGTATACACACACACACCCTAAGAGTGTGCCACTGTTCCACTTCGAACCGCAAGGCAGTGTCATGGAAACAAAAGAAAAAGAGAAATACCAAAAAAAACCCCACAGCCACTTCAGAAAGACTGACCCGCGTTTGTCTTTTGCTGCGTTTTTTGCTGTCAGTTTTTTTTTTTTCTCAGAAGTTGAGCTTGGTGACGGGCCGCTCGCGGCCGCTCTCCGCCAGCTGGTTGGTGATGCGCTTGCGGTTGCGCTTCAGCTTGGTGAGGTCCTTGTCGAAGACTTCTCCCGAGCGCAGGGCAGACACCAGGTCATCGAACTCGCCGCTCTCCTCCCCGCTCTCCTTCGCCTTCCGCGCCTTGCGCTCCCGCTCCCGCTGCTCCTTCAGCTGCAGGCCACGGTGGAGGGGGGAAAGGAGGCACCTCAGTCTCGCACAGGTGGTTGTGGGGGTGCCCGACACATGCATGGTGATCCCCAAATTTATGGGACAAGGGTGGTTTCCCACCCCAGTGCTTAGCACGTGAGAGGTGGGCAGGGTTATTGGAAGACCACATCCCTGGAAGTGCTCCAAGGTTAGGTTGGACAGGGCTTGGGAGCAAGCTTGTCCTAGTGGAAGGGGTTCAAGCCCACAGTGAGCGGGTTGGAACTAGAATTAGGTGACTTCCAACCCAAACCATTCTATGATTTGGAGATTCATTGATACAAGGTTGAGTGTCACAGCCCCGTGGCTGCTGCTCGTGGGTCACAGCAGCTGACAGACAGCACAAGCTCTGCTGCACATCTCAGCTGTAAGACCTCACTAACCCAAGGTCATTAATCAAATAATCAAAAGTGAGAAGCCATTGGGTCTAAGACCACAGAAGCTCCCTTCCCAGTCTTACAGTGCTCCCCGTGCCATTGTGGCCATCATGAGGACATCATGATGGGGTTGCCACTCCCAGGTGTGTGCTCACCTGTGCCTCCATGCGTGCCCGGCGCTCCTCCTCCTCCTTCCTCTTCCTCATGTTCTCATTCTCCTGCTTGGCCTCGGTCACAGCTTGAAGGAACTGGTCAAAGATGCCAAAGAATTCGTCAGGCTGCATTTTGTCTGTGTCTTCTCCAAAGTGCTTCACAGCCTTGGAAAACTGGAAGAGAGAAGAGAGGGGTGCATCAGTCTTGGTGGATAAATCCACTGTCTGGTGAAACTTTCAGCCTGATGGAGCAGGAATTAAACACTTCCAGCAGCCACAGCATACAGCAGGGCTTTGCCTCATCAAGCCTTGATTTAAACCTGAAATAAATCACCTGGTGCATTACCTTGCATTGTCCTGCAAGACCTGGATCTCTATCAAGCCCCCTCTCCCCATCTTCCCTCTGGCTCTGCTGAGCCTCCCCTGCCCCAGCTCCACTTTATTAACTAAGCAGCAGTAAAAACAAGGAAGCAAAATATTGTGGGACTAAAGACATAAAACTAATAGTAAACACGGCAGGGGAAGGGAAACTTGCACTTTTAAGTTTTTCTTTGAAGTATTTTTGGGGTATTATTTATCATTGCCACATGCTCTGCTATTGAAACCAAATGTGTTGGTGAAACTTCTAAAAGAGATTTCTGCCCGGGCTCAGGCACAGCCCTGGGCAGGGAAATAGGGAGTTTTCCGGCCTCTTGGTGTGCTGTTTGCACACCATTAATGTGAGGGAGTCGAATGAGGCTGTAGCAGAGGTCAGGACAGGACATCCACAATCTGCCAACGTGTCCCAGTCCCCAAGCAGCCCCCGAGTTGTCCTTGGGACTGACACTCTTTGTTCTCACTTCCAGTCTGAAGGAGGCTCTTTGTGCAGAGCAAGTTTGTTAAAATTGTGAAGGCACATTCTGGAGATAAGCACGCTTAAAAGAAAAGAAAAACAAAATCAAAGCATCAACAGATTTATTAGTTGCTTTGATATTGCAGGGTAGACCAAGAGGAACATTTTTAAAGCCTGCCTGTATGATTTAGTTTTATTTGCAGGGGTGCCCCAGGCTCTTCAGAAGACATTTAGTGCATTTTTATTTCTTTGTTTACTTAAGAGACTTAACACTTCAAGATGCAAGGAGGAATCTGAGAAGTGCCACTATATAAGTCAATATAATTGAGGTTAATCTTGCTGATTTTAATCAGGATATTACAATTCTCTGCCATGTTACAAGAGACTCTGGTGAGGGAGGGAAGGCTGAAAATGCTGTCCTCATGTGATATAAAGTTTATAAACCAGGGATGTTTCTGCTTTCCTAAGAGAAAACATGAACACAACTTGAATCTGGACATGTGTATAAAAACCAAAGAGCTAGAGCACTCCACACAGCCCATCCCTTCCAACAACCATGGAAAATTGCTCCAGAGTGGATTTTTACAGATGCTGGGGACCATGAGCAGACCTTCTCCTCCAGATCCAGCTGAGTCAGCAGAAGATGATACAGCTTGCAGAGCATTTGTCACCAGTCCTAACTCACTGCAGAGGGTATCTGCCAGGTTACCACCAAAAGGGTGGCCTGGGTTAGCCACAGCCTCAGGGAGGTCCATCATAATGCCCAAGCATAGGTCAGAAGGACAATGCCAACTGGACACTGGATACAGGGAGAAGGAGGTGAGGCTAAAAATCTGCTCAGGTCTCAAGGACACTGGTGGCCTTACCAGCTCTTTTGCTTCCATCAGCAGATCTTCGACATCCGAGAAGCTGAAGCTGGCCAACGTGATGAACTGGCTGACGACAGACACAAACTTGTCACCTGCTTGCTGAACCTGAGACTTCTGGAAGTCCAACTCCTTTGGGGGGGAAAGAAAAGGTAAATCTGGTCAGGCCCTGGCTGATGAGGGACACAAATACCACTGGCCTCTGGCAGTGTCATTGGGAGTGTGCCTGAATCAGTGCCAGGGGCTCTGCTGGCACCACCACTGCTGCTCCCCCTGCCATGCATGACACCCTGGATTACACTGCCTGAAGTAAGCTTTTAAGCCAAATCTTGCAGGAATGCTTGTGGAAGCAGGATAATTCAGCAAGACGGTGAATCCTCAGGGATACCTCCACCATTTCATCACCTCTCCAGCTGTGCTGCAGAAGTGCTCCCCAACCCTCAGTGGTTTTACAGCCAAGGGGAGACTCCTCTGCACATCACAAGTCCTCCTTGGGCATTATCACTAGGCTTACTCAGCCTCCCTTGATGTATTAGACATAAACCATGTGTGTGCCTGAACACACATGGTAACTTCAGTGCCAAAACAGCCCTGAGAGGACAGGCACACGTGCAGGGCAGGAAGGAAAGGCAAACAGATCTCCAGGATGTGAGATAAAAGCAGCTTCACTGGGAGCTCCCTGGCCTGCCTCCCCAAAGAGGGATGCAGTGCTCCTCGGAGCCAGGTTGGACTATACTTGATTTAAACAATACTCACAGTCTCCACTGCTCTCAGGCCGCTTCTTAGAGTGTTTATTTCTTTCTCCAGCTCGGTCATGCTGTTGGAAATAGCAGGATGTTAATTTTCAGCTTTTCCCAGCAAAATCTACAGCTCTCCAAACAAATTGACCATGGTTTTCCCACTGAAAAGACCCCAACCCTGCCCACATTTCTTCCTTTCTGCAGATCAGTGTGTCTCAAGCAGCAAATCAGGCTGACAGCCTCTAAGCTGGGACTATCTCAAAGTGGCTGCAGCTGCTTGTTTCAAAGCAAAGTGCTTTTCTGTATTTTTAATCAAGGGGACTGGACAGGTTTAGCAAGCTCAGCAGCCTCCAGCCTTCTCCAAGAAAAGGATGGCTCAGGAGAGGGCCTTGCTGGGCACAGGTTTCTCTGCAAGTCCAGCAGCAGATGGGATTGTTGTCCCAGTGCACAGGGGACAGTTTTTCAGGGTACCACGGTTGGGTGAACACCAGGCAAAGCAAGCATCCTTCTGAGGCTTTCACAAAGGGAGACAGCCCAAATATAGAGAAATAAAAATAAATCACCACGTCTGGCGCTGGCTTTGTTTACACAAGGCTCAAGCCCCTGATGAGCTTCAAATTCAAGTGCTTATGGGTTTCTACCACTACGTCTGAGGGGAAGCTTTCTCACAAAGCCTCGGTGACCACAGGCTTGATGCCTTTCCAGGGGTGTCTGTGCGAGGGCTGGGGTCCCTGGAAATGCTGACTCTGGGTCATGGGGCAAGCATTCCTGGCAGGTTTAGTCTGGGAAAATGCAGTTTTGGGAGCCCTGTGCTCCAGCAGTTCATTACTAGCGGTGGGATTGACAGAGGCGGCAATTTCTGCTTCACAGCTGCAGGACTGGGGGGAATTCAGGGTTTTCCAGAGCTTTAGAGACTTCTTGGTTTCGCTCTAGATTGGACCAAACCCAAATGTTACATCTGGTGTCCAGTTTAGAGCGAAATGATAAAGTTTAGGGGGGCAAAGAAACCCTCTGTGCAGGCATTTTCTTTCCCATACGTGTGTCTGTGCAACAGCTGCAGGTCAGGAGCATGGGAAAGCCAGAGTCTCCACCAGCAGGGAGCATGTCCTGTTCAGCCATGCCCTCAGCTGATGTCTACAAACTGAGCACCACACACCCAACAGAACCAAGGAATATCCTGAGCTGGAAGGGACTGACAATGATCTCCAAGCCCAGCTCCTGGCTCTGCATAGGACAGCTGCAAGAATCCCATCCTGTGTTTGAGAGCCTTGTCCAAATGCTTCTGGAGCTCTGTCAGGCTTGGGCCTGTGACCACGGTCCTGGGAGAGCCTGTTCCAGTGCCCAGCCACCCTCTGGAAGAAGAACACTCTGCCCTGCATGCCAAGATTTGTCCTGTCACTGTGCTCAACCCCAATGGCTGATGATTATTTTACATTTTATACACAAGGATCCTTGATTTGTCCAGTACACATCTTGCCTGGGAACCTACCATTGCTACAAGAGATCTTTGAAGCTTGGAAGACCCTCAAGTCACTGTAAACTCCATCTGTATTTCATAGCATCATGGAATGGTTTGGGCTGGAAGGGACCTCAAAGCCCATCTAGTTCCAACCTTGCTGCCATGGACACATTCCACTATCCCAGACTACTCCAAGCTCCATCTAACCTGGCGTGGAACACTTACAGGGAAGGGATATCCACAACTTCTCTGGCTAACCTGTTCTAACTGCACCCTCTCTGGAGAGGTGCAGTTTCAGCCCCTTTTCATGTCCACAGCTAACACAAATGGCTGCAGAAACGTGTGATCTTTGCTGTTCACATCCCTGAAGCATCAAAACCCACGAGCTCGTGCTGGAGTTTAAAACCAAAACAAAGCCTCATTGATTTCAGAGGTACTTCAGCACACCCTTGAGGGCTTTGTAGGGCAACAGCAGATTCCTCCTGAACTTAAAGGTTCAGGCTGTGTTTAAGGGCTTTGCTGAACTGGGGCATCCTATTCCCAGCAGGTCACTGGGCAGGATTAAAAGGCTGTTAGAAAACTCCATGTTGGTAGAACAAGGGCTAGGCAGGACCTGGATGCAGGTGAGTCCCTCGCACAGCTGCCTGGTCCTGCCCGTGCTGCAGGCAGAGCCTCCCTGGCACATGAAGATAAACAGCTGCCCTTTATCTGCAGCCACACCGCAACCGCTTCCTCCCGGATTACTTAACGTACCATTAGAAATTAATTAAATGCTTTTGCGGTGAGATAACAACAGGAAGCGGCTGCTCCAAGCAGCTCTCCTCCCCCGAGCTCAGAAGTTTAGAGCCTTCACTGCAAGGGCTGTGATTTAAAGCCATCAGGTGATGCTTGCTTCTGAGTCCTGGGCTGCTCTGGGCCAGCGTGGCCACAGCATGGGACACAGCCCAGCAGCCAGGATCTGGTCCCAGGAGGGTGAGGTGACATGAAAAAGCAGGCTGAAACGAGAGGAGAGGTGCTCCCAGTGCTGCCTAAGTGCCACCTTGACCCCTGCTTACTTGACTTTGGCTGCCTGAGGGATGTCTCGCAGCTCCTCGTGCAGGCGGAGGACTTTGGGGTATTTCTTTTCCACAACAGTGATGAGATAGTGCAGCAGGGTGATGTTCCTAGGAGAGAGGGGCAGAGAGGTCAGTGTGGCAGCATCTTGGGGAGCTCGTTGCCCAACCCTAGTAATGAAGTGTTAAGAGGATTTTTGCAAGGATGCTGCTTGATGCCTGTCTGGGGATATGGAATGTCCCATGCACAGCTACAGGGCAGAGCAGCCTGGTCCTGGCAAGCAAGGGTTCTCCACAGGAGGAACCCAGGGGAGGTGACTTGAGTGTCACTGCTCTTGTCCTCCATGGTCTTTACTGATGGATGAGACCAGGCAGGTTTGAGACCTGACCCAGCTCCTCTTGCTCTGTGAACAGAGCTCAGCAGGTCAGAGCAAACCAGGCAATGGCTGCATCAGCATGAGAGAGTGGCAGAGGGAGTTCCTATGGAGAAAAGCCCCTGGAAACCATTTCTCTGGCTCTTGGCATCTTCAAAGGGGTCAAAAAGCATTTGGAAGATGATCCTACTGGCTGTAGTTAAGCCAGCCCAGTTAAGAAAGGCCCCATCAATTGCTGTGCTGATCAGCAGCTTGGCTTCCCTTGGAAGCTGCCCTGCTCAAAAAAAATGCACATTCACATCACTGGATGTGTCAAATTAGGCAGCAGGAGGCAGGGACTGCTCCCACCTACCCATGTCCCAGAGGTAAGGCAAATGACCCCTGCATTCCCCCAACACCCCTGGGGCCCATGGATGGTACCAAGGACAAGGGCAGGGACTGCTCACTTGTCAATGCTGGACTTGGTGTCTGCAATCTTGTTGAGGCTGGAGATCTTAAACCCAAAGGCATTGCCCCTCTGGCCCTTGTTCATGTAGTTCCCAAAGGCCAGGACCACCTCCAGGAGCTGCTGGAGGCTGCTGCTCTGCAGCACTGCCTTGGAGCCAGCACGGATGGCTGTAAGCAGAGAGGGGTGGGACATTAACCCCCTGCCACAACAGCCCACCAGCAACCCCTTCAGTACCCCGTAAAAGCGACCATCCCCTCCCCTCCCCTCCCCTCCCCTCCCCTTCCCTTCCCTTCCCTTCCCTTCCCTTCCCTTCCCTTCCCTTCC
>CM031861.1:58178704-58283635 GCA_018697195.1 Certhia americana
CCCTTCCCTTCCCTTCCCTTCCCTTCCCTTCCCTTCCCTTCCCTTCCCTTCCCTTCCCTTCCCTTCCCCACTGCCAGCTCCATGTGGACCAGGCTCATCCTGGCATGGAGGATGCTCTTCCTGGGAGTGATCCCTGTGCTGGCACAGAGTCCCTTAGCATGTCTGGTCACTTGCCTTCCACCTTGGGTTTGACCTCTGCAACTCTCTCTGCAAACTTCTTCTTGAAGTAGAGGGACTGCAGCCTTTGCTGATAATGGTTTATCCTGGAAAACAAAGAGGAGGTGCAGGCTGAGCTTCGCTTGCTCCAGGCAGAGCTCCATTGCTACACTGCTCACAGCTGTGCTTACAAAGCATGCTTGAGCCAGGGTGATTAAAAAATAATGACACCTTTTCTCCCTGAAACTGTGCTGGGATAGGAAAAAATGACAACTGAAGCTACAGCTATCCTGGGGTGGATCCCCGTGGGTTCTTAAGCACATGCTTAAGCCTATCCCCTTAACTCAGCAGGTTCAACAAGTGGATTTTTACACCCTATTGGTATGAACAAACAGTTCTTTCACAACCACTCCTAAGCAGAGGTGCTGATGAGGTCTGGGCTCCCCATGGCTTTGTGATGAGCTGCAGCTGGAGAGAGGCTCACCTATGACCAGACCTAATGAAACTGGGCCTTCTGATCATCAGAATGATGGACTGGGCTGGAAAGCCCCTTTCCTGGGCAAGTCAGTGATGGCTCTGCTCATGTCAGTTGTGTTTATGCTAACCAAGACCTCACTTGTATGCACATGGCAGTCTGATTTGAGTCACTTGGACCAAGGACCCACGGGAGACATGCTCACACACAGGGCCACGAGCTATGCTGTTGTACTAATCAGAGGTGACAAAGACATCACACTCGGTTACAGACCACACAGCAAAATTAAAAAGCCATGCTGGAAATCAAGGGAAACATTTGCATCAGCACACTGTGCTTTCCAAAGGATGAAGGCATGGGAGCAACACTTGGGCGAGACTCTGTGAAGAAGAAAGGTGACCTGTGATAGAAAAGCTAATTCTGAGTGTCACTGAGCCCCAAGGGCTCAGGTCTGAACTTCACAGCTCCCTCCTGCCTGCCTTTGACACTCAGCAAGCACACAGCACATCGCTGCGGTGCTCATCGGTGCATTTCTCAGGGAGCACAGGAGCATTTCTATTTTTCATCTCCCAGTGCAATCTCAAATTGTAAAACTCGCTGACCTTGCCAACAAGTGACTGGCTTAAAGTTCAGCTAAGAAATTCAGAGCTCAATGCCCAGTTCAATTTAAATAAGGAGCTTCAAGATTTTAACCCGGCACCTCCAGAGGATGTGCATGCAATAGATAAGGTTATTCATCCCCGAAGACTCCTAAGTTTTAAATGATTGCTACCAGGAGCAGGAAGAAATGACATTTCCTTTCAGTCTCATATAGTCTCAGGAGCCCCAGGGATGAGTCAGTCTTGAGGTGAGGAGTGGGACTCCTCTGCACAGCAGGGCAAAATGTACATACAGCAGGGCAAAATGTACATACAGCAGGGCAAAATGTACATACATCAGGCTTGAATACTCATTAGAATGAAAGGGAAAGGAGCATTGTGTTGTCATTTTAACAGCACTTCCCACCTGGGCCACAATGAATCACAAAATGGTTTGGACTGGAAGGGACTGAAAGATCATTTAGTTGCAACCCCTCTGCCCTGTAGGGACACCTTCCACTTGACCAGGTTAGATTACAGAATCTTAAAATCATCAAGGTCCAAAAAGACCCTCAAGATCATCTAGCCCACTCATCAACCCAGAACCACCACAAAATCCATCTCCCCATCCTTCTCCACTGCTCCATCCAGCTGCAGCTTGTATGGGAGCACAACCCTGATTTTAGGACCAGAGCATCACTAACGATCCTTATAATCTGGAGCACCTTGCTTGCCCTCCTGTCTGCTTGGCCCACTCACTCCTTGATATGAAAAACAGTAAGAAGGGCTTATTTCCCAAGCAGGTTCCATGAAACAGCCACCTCCCAGTCAGCCACTGGCCAAAATGTGTCCCCTGAGCCACCAACCTGCTCATTTCAAAGAGGAACCGGTCAGCCTTGGCCATGCGGTCCAGCTCGTGCTTATGCTCTTCCAGCAGGTCAATGTCACCCTTTTCAGGAACAAACTTCAGGAGCTGAACAGGAGAAAGCACAGCAGTGGACATGAGATCCATGCACACTTTTTCAGGAGTTAGAAAGTGATTTATTCCCTTGAGTCTAACACCTTTTCAGCATGTACAGACAGTGACCCCAAGGCACTTGTGAAATTAAGTGTTATTGCTGTCCCTGTGACCTGCCTCACATTACTCCAACACGTCAGTGTCTCCTGCCTCTGCCCTGCCATCACTCAGCTTTTACAACAAATGAATTAAGTCTGCTCCAAGGAGGTTTCAACATCAGCTCTGCCAGAGGAGATGTCAGTCAGGGACTCCCATTTGCTGCAACTCTGCTTATTAGCAGATGGAAATTTTGTGCAATGAATCCTCCCACATCTCTGCTCCAAGTGCAATTACCAGCTCAGCTTTAAGGACAGGTGAATAATATACTTCCACAAGGATTCAGAGGGGGTGAAAATGGGATTCCCCTTTTGAGGACTGCACAAACACTGTCTAACCTTCCAAAAATAAGCCACCACTTAGCACAAACTTCAAGCTGCAGCCACAAAAAGGGGAAATGGCCCCACCTCGGGGTCCCTGGGTACAGGAATGGCACATGGGGGCCATGCTGCTTCCAGCACTGATGCCACAACTGAGCTGCTTTCCTGCTGCTCCAGCCCACCTGGGTGATTTTACAACATGTGGCTGGCAAATAATTTGGGGTCCAGCACACTCAAAGCAGCGCTTTGGTCCCAAGCACTTTGCACAGCGTTGTCTCTGAGGCAAACACAAAGCAGCAGGAGACACATTGCCCACCTGTTCCAGCATGTCTTTTGGGAGGTCCTCCTGCTCGTCCATTGTCAAAATTGCTCGTTTGATCTCCTCATTCGAGAGTTTCAGCCTGGGAGGTGGAGGGAAAGCAGAGTTATTCCCAGCCCAGCAACTGGGGAAGGCTCAGGAGCATTTCCTTACACACCTGTGCAACAGGAACAGCTGAACCCCCAGCCAGCAGCAACATCACAAACAGCTCTATCCAGCATGATATAAGGGAGGATGTGTGAGAAATGTGGAAGGACTGTGCTCAGCACTGAGCAGTCCTGGCCCTGCTGTAAACAGGGGGTCAGAGCCCCCCAGCCAATTCCCTCTCCCCACACAGCAGCTGCCATTCCCTATTTCCCTGCTTTATCTAAGGATTGTAAGCAATTTACAACTTTTCAGAGGTAACTTTTACCCACAGCAATGCTGCTTCTGCAGTTCCAGCACCCCCAAAGGCCACAGGGCCAGTGAGGTGCCATTCCCACTGGCAACAGAGCCCAGAGCAGGCTCAGGAGTGCAGCTCAGCACTGCCCCTGAACCCACTGCCACAACCCTAAAGGAAACTGGCCAATTTCCACTGCTGTTCTTGGATTTGAGCATTGTCTGTCCCACTTTTCCTGACCACCTTCAGCTGGAGTCTTCCTCTAGGAAAAAAATTAGAAAGAAATCCAAAATTTGGACAAGTGGATGTTCAGCATCCCAGGAAACCCATGAGTTTGGTTTTCTTTGGAGGGCTGGGGATTCAATGCTCTTGGAAGTGTAAGAAGCTGGAAACCAGCCTCTCCTCCACCTTCTTCTTCATCTACTTCACTTAACAGGAATTGAAGATGCAGCCTCAAATTGGAGATCTCCAAAACCACGGACCACTGTGTCACAGCAAGCACCACCAGGCTGGGCTTTCCTGGCAGGGATCTTTCTGCCAGCAGCCCACACTGAGCTGAGGCAACAGAGAGATGGAAAGACGCCCTCGGCTCCTCCTGGGCTAGAGCAGCCATTAATTACAGTTTAATTTGACTGCAAGGAACCGCTCCCTGCAAGGACTTTGATTGCAAAACCACACGTATTTTTCTTAATCTTTGCATTGTGGTCTATAAAATAATCTAAATTAAATAAAGGGAAAGCCCAGAAACTCCTGCAACTCCATTTACATACATCCTCTCTCTCTCCCAGCGTGCAGTAATGGTTAAAGCCATTGCAACAGATCCAGTTTAAAAAATGTAATTCTCTGTACTTGCATGCAGGGAAAAACCACAGAGTTGAAAGGACCTGTTTGAGGAACACCATGGCCCCAGTATCGGTAATCAGTGCTGCCAAGGGATGCTGAAACACTGGATGTGGCTCAAAGGAATGAGCTGAAACCATCCTACAGCAGGATGTGAGACCTTGGAAGTCAACCTGATCAGCAGATCAAAAAGATCAGGAGCTGACTTGATCACTCTGAGTAATTAAACAAGGAGGGTGTTTTTCACCCCCACATCTCTCCAGGGAGCAGACTGAGACTGTGGAGCTGGCTTTTTAGAAGCTAAAGCTGACACAGGAAGGTGCTGGTCTCTAAGGGCTTGGTTTAGCTTTGGGATATTTTGCTCAGGACTGGAAGTGACAGATTAGCTTTATTGAGACAGGTGCATCTTCCAGACCTGGTAAGTAAATCTTCATTCCTTATGAGCCCATGTTTCTCATCCTGCACTCAGTCCTCTCTCACCTCCTCCTCAAGGGAGCACCCTAGAGAGGGTCTGTTAATTAAGGAGTGAATTAAAATCTACCTCAGCCAGGGGAGGAAGCTCAAAGATGTACTAAGCAGTGGCAAAGATAATTGCTGGGGTCATCATACAAGGAACAAATGCAGAATCCTTGGAAAATATCCCCTCTGCTGCTTGCAGTAACAAGCAGCCACATCCTGGGGTCACCCTACCTGTCCCTTACAATGGCAGTGGCCAGGATGGGACACGATCCAAGGTGGGATATGAAACTGCAGGATAACTCCTTTTACACCCAAGCAGAAACAGGAATGCTCAGACCACCAACACCAGTTTCAACCCTGATGAAAAGCAGACATTGGATAGATCTGGGCATCTGGGGATCCCTGGGAGGCAAAAATGCACCTGGAAGAAGGAGGGGCAGACAGCTACTCCTCATTCATAGCAAACACCTAAAGCACAGAAAAGTAACATGATCACCTCCAGGATGGTGGGGGAAGATGAGGGTGACTTTTTTAAGCCCTTACTCACTGAAAGCAAAGTCAACAATAAAAATGCATTTAAAAAGAAAGAAGCTGGAAAAAAAAAAAACCAACAAAAAACCCCCAACTTTTCTCAGGAATCATCACAAGCCAGTGCCAAGAACAAGAGCCTGCCCCCTGCATCAGCAGAGAGCAAGTGCGGGGCGCCAGAAGAAAACAGCTTCTCAGACAATTTGATGGGAAAGGGGCCAGTGAAAGCTAGAAGCTTATCTATAACCACAATAATTATCATTGTTGGCAGCAGCTGTCGAACGCGAGCCGTCTGAGAGGAACGGGGTCACAGGATTTGCTGTCACAGGGATTTAGAGGCAGCAGCCCAGCGATGCGAGGTGACAGCTCGCCGGCCCGACGAGCGCGGCGCTGCTCGGCGCAGCTTTTGTCGAACCCCGCCGAGGACGTAATAAGTGTGAAGGGGAAAAAACAAATTCCGCTGGGGAAAGGGACGCGCCCTCCCTGAAAAGCCACATTCACTTGAGAGAAAAAAAAAAAAGTCTCACGTCGCCTCGCCGGGAGAGAGGAATCAAACAAGGCATTCACTGCCAGCACAGCCGGAAAAAGATGGAGCGAGGGGTGGATTTGCATCTGGGAGAACGTAGGATTAAAAATACACACCCATACACAGGGAGCAAAAAGCAAGGACATGGTGGGTTCACAGAGGGAGACACAGTAAGGCACTGACATCAGCAAAGGGTTCTCCAAGAAAAGAGCAGAAAAAACCAAGCGTTAAAAATATTCTTGTGCTGCATTACAAGCTGGAGGAAAATCCAGTGATCTCACTGTGCAGTAATTTCTCCCAAAGCAAGGGAAACAGGCAAAAAAATAAATCTACAGAGAGAGATAAAGTATCTCACTGGCTGTAATCTTTCCATGCTGCGAGCCAGACAATGCCTGGTGAGCTCACAAATGTCTGGGCTAAATCAGGGGCCAAGCCTGCAGGTCCTTTTGCATGTGAAAGTGTGTTCAGCCCTGTGGTGGCCATGCAAGCCAGGTGGGACAGCAGCAGCCCAGCTGCCAGACCAGTCCCTTTGGAACACTGGGACCAGGGATGCTCTGCCCAGCTTTGGGATGGGCAGCTGGGGTGGGCAGAGGCAAAGGGTCTGCCCAGTGATACATGGACTCTGCTGGAGATGCAGGAGCTGGACCTGAGAATACTAAAAGGATGCTTGGGCTTTATCCCTACACCACCTGTGAGACACTTGGCATCAAATCACCCAAAGGCATTTTGGTGAGAGAAGCTCAGTTGTGGTTCTGGGAGTACCATGGGATAAACTCCAAAGCACTGCCAAAGCAGCTTCTGGAGCAAGTCAATGCAACTTCAAAGCCACTCATCCCCACATGAGGATGGACCTGGGAAAAGCCATAGAGAGGCCTGAGGACCACCTTGCAGGGCAAATCTGATTCTCCCCTAGGAATTGGCCCACAGGGAAAGGCAGGCAGGCAGCAGCCTCCATCCTGCCCTTTTTGTGAGATTAGTTACTGGCAATTAATTTCCAGCCATTGCTTTCTTGGAAGAGGAAGGTTTGCTAGTGAGATGAAAATGAGACTTTCCCTCAGTAAGACGTGCAAGATGCCTTTGAAATTGAGTGCTTGTGTCTCTCCCCTTCCCACTGAAGGAGCTATTTGTGTGCCTAACTTCCAAATATACACTTAAACCTCTGGCTGAATCACACCTAAACCCACTCGGCGCTCAGCCTACGTATGCCGGGAGCAGCTCAGCCAGTGCCCCAAATCCCATCGTTTTACTTGCTAATAGCTGCCTGCCACAGACATACTCATTTGCCTGCTGCTTTAAACTCTGCTTTCATCATCATCCTTCTTTATTTGGACTGCTAGGAAGCATGAAAATCCCCAGAAGCAGCCCAGAGCACAGCCAGGGAAAAGCAGGGCAGCTTTACCCCCAAATGCTGCAGCACTCATTGCTCTCACTGCCACAGGCTGCCAACCACCTTTGGGAGAAGCACCAAGGGCTGAGTTACCCACCCAGATGGGTTTTTTTGCAGACATCAGCCTCTCCAAGCTTTCTAGGGAAGGAAATCAGCTGGGCTACCCAGACAAGGCACCATCTCCACTTGGAAGAACCAGACAGAACCCACAGTCTGGGAAGACACCGAATTCAACTGCAAACCCAACCCACCAGCTACATCCTGGCCAGTCCTGGGTGGCACAGAAGCTTCTGTGCCTCCAGACAGCAGGGTGAATATTTTTAAATTTTGCCAATGTTGGATTTTTTTTTTTTTTTTTTTTTTTTTTTGTGAGTCATAAACAAGTGGCATTTCCTGCTGCTCTTTGGGTGTTTTTTTTCCAAGTAGCTACACTGATGGCTCATCCTTTCAGACCACTGCAACCTGGTTTCCCTTTTCTCAGGATTCAGTCTTACTGGTGTAGTTTATCTTGCCACAATAATTTTTATAGTTTTGGCAGCCGTTTGGAGATCAGATTAAATTGCTGGTAGCAGTGCTGAGCCTGCCTGGTGAGGGGCATGAAGGAGGCTGACAGAGCAGAAGGGCAGCTGTAAGAGGGGGACATCCCCTTCCCAAAATTCAGATGTGGGCAGCAAGGTCCTGGCTGAATTATTACTGCTCCCTGCACCCTGCTGACACCCACCACTTCCCCAGCCCAGAGAGACCCTCTTCAACCACCAGCAAAGAGCAAACACAACCCAGGATGAGAAAGATAAGGGGTGAAATCAACCCCTTTCCACCTTCTGTGAAAGCTCACTGGATATCCCAGACCCCTGGGGGCTTTCCAGGGACACCAAATTGCCACATATCCAGTTAATGGCATTGCCCCCCCTCCGGGTCATCGTGAGGATGTAAGGCTAGAGCTGGGTTCAGGTGTCACTGGCTCCTGTCATCAACCCCCTGCTCCAGGCATGAGGAGCACACTCAGGGCAGCCCAGGGCAGGGTATTAAGCATCTCCCCACTCCCCAGAGGGCAACAAGGCATTAGCCATACCTGGAGAGGAGGATGTTGCAATTCTGAGCTCTCCGGCCGTCTATGACGGAAAGCTCCTTGACTTTGTGCCGGGAACTCAAAGTGTCATCGATGGCATCTTCCTTCTACGAGAAAGGAAGAAGAAGAAAAGCCTGGAGAAGAGCCATGGAGCAGCAAGGACATTTAGTACTCTCAGCACACAGCAGAGTGATACACAGTGTGTCCCCATTAATCAGGAGTGTCACCAGGGGTTACGGGTAAAACCCCTCGCCTGTAACCGAAACACAGTAAGTCATTTCATAAACCAGAGTTGGCTTTGAAGCCACTGGTTAGAAATGTAAATATTTTCTCAGACAGGGAAGATTTAAAAACCTGCAAACACACAGACACTGCTGAATAAATAAAAGCAGGCTTTCTTAGCATACATGCATGTGATAGTTCATTAAGCCCTCGCATGGAGTATTTCATTATGGGCTGCTGCACACACTCAGCATTGCTCTTGTTCCTCACCCCTGCTCCAAACATCTGTGATCACCCTTCATGCATCAGTCCTCCTGAGCCAGCTAACCAATACAGGCTATCAGACTTGCAAAAACAACAAGCAGCTTTTTCAGTGAAATCCTCCCAAAAGAAAGGATTTGAAAGCAGGAATTGGTGTGGCATAAGCACCTACAAGTGGCTTAAACACATTACCTTCAGATGAATAACAATGTTGTGGTTGAGGGCAAATGGGCAGATCTATGTAACAGCAGCTTTGCAGGACTGCCCAAGGAGTTCATGTTGCCCCAGGTTTTAATTTACCATATTGCATATTTTAGTAAGGTTAATCAATTAAAGCTGGCTATTCAATCCTTCTGGAAGGAACACAATCTGGAGCTGCAAGGTCCTGAACGTTATAGATCCACACTAAATGTCCACAAGCATAGGAGACCTGGCACATGGCCCCTGTAAGGGCCAAGAATGAACACTGAAATTATCATTTTTTACTCATTACTTGCTTCAATGAAGAAAACATGCACATATGAGAAGTGGGAAGAGAGGCAGGTGAAGGAAAATGAGCCCCAAATCACACAGCACCAGCTGCCTCTCTCATGTGCTTTGCCTGCTCTGACCAAGCAGAGAGCTTCAACCCATGGGTTTATCTCCATATTTTGAAAACAAAAACTGCTCAGGGGTAGGAGCTTCTCTGTGTTCAGCTGCATCTAAAAATCCAACTCCTGGACTCAGACATTGGCTTTGACCTCAGGCCAGACAGCAGAAAGGCCAGGTTCTGCCTTACCAGCCTCCCCAGCATCAACTTTCAAGCTGCTCCTTCTGGTGATCTTTGCACCTGCCTGATTCAACCCTGTTTGTCACACATTAACCCCCCTCAGAAGCAGCCACGTGCCCCCATGTCCCTGTCCCCACGCTCACCCTGCCCACATCACACTCCTGCAGGTGCTCACTTACCTGTCTGGAGCTACCATTCACAAAGAAGTCCTACAGCCATAGCAGAAGCATGGAAAAAGGCAGTAAAAACACATGCAGTTCAGTGATCTCAGCAAAACCAGAGGAAATTGAAGCACAGAGAAGGGGAATGTGCAATATGGGGGGGGTTGGCAGCATGGGGAGGCATTTGGGGGTGCCAGTGCCAAAATGGGGGGGATGCAGGTGAAAATGTGGGATGCAGGATGTGCAGAAGGGGAGAGCTGATGGAAGAGGAGACTCCATGAAGGGATCAGGCCAAGGTACACTGTGCACAGAGGTGAGGAAGGGACACGGGATGAGGTGGGAGGATGCTGGCCAAGCCCTGCTACTGGCCCAAAGGCACAGCACTGCTGAGCCTGCCCTGCCGGGAGGAAAATTGCTGGTTCTTGCACATCTGAGGGACTGAAATGCCAATGTGACTGCCAGGAAAAACAGGGCTTTTAAGTGGAAGTAACAAGAGGCGCATCCCGGGGCAAATCTGGCCGCAGCAGAACTTTACCATTTGCCACAGCAACACGCTTCTCCTCGAGTTCTCCTCCTCCTCCTCCTTCTCCAGGGCTCGGCAGCCTGGCCAAATGCCACCCCAATCAATGCCCACCAGCACCATGCCCCTCCCAAGACCTGGCTGCCTGCTGGAAGCAGGTGCAGTAAGGTTGGCACCACACACATGTGCACACACACACACATGGGAGTTTTCCTTCCTCATTCCCTTGGCTGGGCTCTGCTGATCAAGAGTCTTGTGGCCTAAAGTCTCTGGTTCAGTTAAGGCTGAGTGTTTCACTAATCAATCTCTTCCCAGCAGTGTCCTTTGTGGGACAGGCACAAAGCACACCCACAAGCTGCAAGAGGTATCTTTATCTGTGTTTTACTGGTCCCTAATTAAGAGCTCTTCCTTCCATTTCAACCCTCAGATTTTCCCCACGATGCTCAGACTTGCCCCAAGCTGCTGGAGAAGGAGAAGTACATGGTGGCTTTCTCTGCAGTCCCCTGCTCTAGGAGAGGGAGGGCTCCTCATGCGTGAAGGTAGAGAAAAGGTTCACTACAAAAACCCTCCCTCTCTGCCTCAAACCAGCCTCATCCCTGCCTCTTTCCCTCACAGGAACCATGGCCAGCCTCTGCTGCAGGATGGTTTAAGGAGGAGCAGCTTTAAATGTGCTGTCACTATCCCCACAAACAATTCCCAGCCCTGCTGTCCCTGGCCCCTGTGCAGGTCACTCTCCCTTGCACGGAGGAGCTGGAGGCTTTACTTCCTTCATCCTTTTTTGGGAGATGAATTCTTTCCCAGCTCACTGCTAAGCCCTTGGTTCAACAAAACATATTTTTTCCACTTGGCTCTGACTCTTACATCACTCACCGCTGCAGGACCCGCCAGAACTGCCCTGGCTGTGTCACTGCTCCTTATCAACATCACTCCCAGCCTCTACCCCCAGGAAGACTCTCAAGACATCCCTGACAGAGGCACAAACCCCTGTGTAGTTTAAACCCTGATGGTCAGAGAATTGCCTTTCTCCATCACTACATGCACACCCTTACACAGCTACTGCCAGTACTCAAGCCACAGCCAAAAACTCCTGTTGGCTTTTCTGTAAATGCTGGTACTCCGAAAAACTGCAGGGCTGAGACCTCCTCTGGGGACAGGGACATCAGCAGAGCCTTGGCTGGGAGGATACAGGCTCTCCTAACAGTTTCATGTATCGTGAGGCAGGGATGCTCCCAGGCTGAGTCCCAGGAAGCCCAGAGGGTTCCTGTCTTCCCAGCATGGAAAGGGCCTTTCCCAAAAGCTGCAGAACTCACTTAATAGCCTGCATTTACATCCCAGCCTGTGATGTGGGAAAAAAATTTAAAGAGATGCTTAAAATTAAGTACATGGTTAAGCCTCGGGTCTGTGCAGCACTCAGGGATTCCCAGGCACTCTGGCAACAATACCAGACAAATCCCAGCAAAGGCAGCCCCACAGCAATCCCTGGGGGGGGGACAGAGAGCTCTGTGCATTGCACAGCTCTGCCTGCTGTCCCCAAGTCCTGCTGGGACACTGGTCACAGGGATGCACCATTTGACCAAGCATTTTCAGAGCCCTGGTTTGTCTGGGAGCATGGGCAGACAGGCAGCTCCTGATGCCCCATGTCCTGTGGATATTGTGACTCAGGACAAGTCAGATCACTGAGCAAGTGGCTCAAGACAGGGAACAGGGAGAGGAGAAAACCCTGCTCCTCCCTTGCTTCTTCGTGACAGAAACTAAGTTTTGCTAGAGCTTGAGAACGCTGTGAGTTATTAAACCATTATTAATTCATTGTGCCTCAGGGACAGGCTGTTCACTCCCCCTGTCCCCCACCATGTCCATAGTGTCCCATGGTTTGCATGTGTTACAGAACCACAGAATGGCTTGGGCTGAAGGGACTTCAAAGATCCTCCAGTCCAACCCCCCTGCCATGGGCAGGGAACATTCCACTCGACCAGGCTGCTTAGGGCCCCATCCAGCCTGGAACACTTTCACATCTCCTGATCTCATGGAGCACATCTAACCCCACACACTCGTGCTGCAGAGCCACACACTCCTCTCCATCCTGGGACTAATGCTGGGAGCACCCTGGGGAATTCCAGCTAGACCACCACATCCCTCAGACCCAGGGAGATGTGTCCCATGGCTCCACTCACACAACATGAACCACAAGGTGAACCACAAAGAACTTGTGCATCCCGTCCCCAAGGGCAGCTCCAGCTCCAGCAGCACCTCACAGGTGGGATTCTGCCTTGTCTTTCCCATCTGCCTTTCAGATGCTCTCACAGCATCTTCTGCCAGTCCCACTCCAGCTTCTTTCTGGTCCTCATCCCATCTGGGGTGTAAGGCCATGTCACAGCTCTCCTTGCACCATCTCTCTGTTCCTCCTAGGCCCCAAACCTAACCAGCCACTTCACCCAGCAGGACCTCAGCCAAGCCAAATTATTTTTAAATTCCTGCCTGGCAATAATCCGCATCACACCAGGTGACTCATGGGCTCGGGCAGGCAAAGCCGAGGGCAAACCATCCTGCTGACACTCAGGTTTCTATTCTTGCTCCTCTTCCATTTCCATTCCTTGTCCTCAGACGTGCCCTCCAGTAGGCATGAGTCAAGCTCAAAAAATGCCAAAGAGACATTGCTGTGGTCACCTATTCCCAAAACACTGGGGCAGGCAGCACGTACTTCTGGTGGGTTACTCTTGATATTTGCCCTGCTCTAATCCACCCTGATCTTTCCCTCAATTAGCCTCTGGAACAGATTAAACTCTCACACTGCCTAATGAGCTTATGGGTCTGGCCCACTCCTTCCCAGCACTGGCCCTCTTACTAAGCCTGGCTTGAAGGAGAAAAGCTGCTCTCACCACCCAGGAACAAGCCAGGTATTCAGCAGGTGAACATCAGTTTTCAGCCTCTCCCCTTGCTATTTCTCCTGCCTCTTGAAACACTCATTGCTTTTGACCATTTTCATCCTGCCTGGGGTAAAATTAGTGTCTAATTTTCTTGGTGTGCTTTGATGCCTTCCAAACTGGGGCTATAGTGCTTGAGCAGATCAAAAAGCGGGGACTTTTGCTTGCAATGACATTATTTTGGTTTGGGATATTTGTTCAAAGCTCACATTTTGCTCTGGGCTCACTACAAAAATAAAAGAAGAGACCCACCCATGGTAGATGTGGGCAAAACTTAGTCCTTCTTGGCCAGAGAGGGCTAGAAATTTTCCACCCAATACAGACACATGAAGCAGCTGCTGTTAAGAGCAATCCAAAAATATTACCCAACCATGGCCACATCTGGGGGTTATTTTCATAACACTCCCTGTCTCTTTCTTCTGTGTCTGTGTTTTTTTGGTGATCCATCTTCAGGGTGCACGTGGTCAGGTGTGTGGGCAGGGGTGGAATCAGACACAGTGAGCCATGAACAGAGTCTCAATGCAAAGACTCTGGCATACGGATGAGAGGATAAAGCAGGTGAAGTTGACCTGGCAAACATGGCTTTGGTATGAAATAATGATGGGAGATGTGTTTTGGGACCACAAGTGAAACCACGTGATGCCTGAGTGGTGGCACCTTGCCCAGGTGTGCCCAACCTGGGCCAGCTGTTACCTGCTGTCTTTGGTAGGCAGAGAATGTCCTTTCCAGGTCTTCAAGGTCCAGGATTTTGAACACTTTTGTGTCATCTATGTTGGTCCACACAGTGCCTGCCAGCTTGTTCTGCAAGACAGTGGGAGCATTGCAGGTTGGGGGTCTCCTGCCCACTGCCCTTCCCATCCAGCACCTCCAGCCTCACTGCCCAAATTATTGCCCAGCTTACCTCTGGAAGCTTGGACCAGTTGAAAGACTTGAGTGCGTTCGTTGGCTGAGGGATGCTCTTCTTCTTGAAGGCCATGCCCAGAGGTGGTCCAAGGGGAGGCATCATCCCACCCAGGGGTGGGGGGCCAGGGGGAGGTGGGGGACCACCTGGAGGAGGTGGTGGGGGAGGTGGTGGGGGACATACCCCTGGGAGTGGCGGGGGTGGTGGAGGGGGAAGAAGAGACCCAGGAGTTGGAGAAGGTGTAGGGCCACCAGGTGCTCCTGGTGGCATGGGAGGGCCTCCAGGACTGGCAGCACAGATCGCCCTCTGGGAGAGAAAGAGGAATGGGGACTGGTCATATGGAGTCAGGGGCCACCACCTAAGAAATACCCCCATGCTGATTTTTAACTAATTTGGTTAAAATTCAGGAAACAAAGGAAGCATTCAAAGACTTCAACACTCCTGACTGAAGCTCAAGGCAGCTGAGAGGCAGAAACACCCCAACACTAGGGACAGATACTTTGGTGGTTCTTCCAACAAGGCTCTTACTCAATCCCCCCGTGCAGCTCAGCCTCCTGAAACCACCCCACAGCATTTACAGGGGCTTAGGGACTGGGCCCACAACGGGGAGCAGGTTTGAGGTCTCACCCTGCTCATCTCGTGGAGCTGTGCTGTGAGATCTGCCACTTGCTGCTTGACCTGCTTGTGCTCACTGGACTCCTTCTCCAGCTTCTCCTTCATTTTGTTCAGTGTCTGCATCATCTCTTCCTTCTCCTGGGCCTTGGCATCACACTCCCGCTCCTTCTTCTCCAGCTTCTGCTGAAGCTCTGTGTGCTCTGGAACACACCACTTTTGGGTGACAAACACTCCTTATTGCCAACAGCAGCCCATGGGGGGCTAAACCCCACACTGGCCTGCAGAGAAGCTGCAGCTGACAAAAGGGAGCCTATGCTGCACCTCAATGCCCCATTTGGAGCCTCTCCATGAAAAAATATTGTTTGCTTTGCCCATTTCCCATGTCAGCCCCATGGCATGATACTATCTCAGCCCTCCAATAAAGCCTGCAGGTACATTTTTAAATAAACACATAAATACATGTGTATGTTAAGTGGTTTAGCCAAGGTTAGAGTTGACACTATATATTTCTTCATCACTCACCTTTCCTCATTTTCTCTGCTTGCTCTTTCCACTGTTTCACTTCATTTTCATTGACTAACCTATAAGGAAAAGAGATGTAGCACATGAGACAATCTACTACAGCAAATAGGAGACCGTCACCAGCAAGGAACATGACTGAGGATGTGAGATTTAAGGCTCCCAAACTGGTTCACCTAATACCTGCGTGTCTGCCCTCAGCAGGGCTATGTAAAATTTATCAGGGAACACACAAAAACTCCTAAATCTCAAATACTGCTTGCAAGAGCTGAGTAACAAAAAGGATGGGCTTCATTGATAAGGTGGGCTGAGTCTTGGGAAGCCAACAGCTCCAGGGATGCTGGCTGGTGTCGGAGTCTGGAAATATGAGGAATATGTCTTTGCATGTTTGAGAGATTTAAGAATCTCTGACAAACAGTGTTTTTAACCTTTGCTCATGGAAAAAGGGCTTTTAAGCTCTGAAATGAAGCAGAGTTTTTAAGAGTGTGTATTAGACAATAGAATAGTGTGTAGTTTTATCACAGGGTGAGAATTTTAGATCTATGGGGGTTTTAGGATGGTAAGCAGGTGATGACAAGATGGAGGAAACACTTTGGGCTTTTGGGTTTCTTCCTTCTTCTTCCTTACCTCCATCTTCTGCTGAGAGGTGGCATGTTAAGGTTAGGTTAGAGTCTAACCTTCTAACATAGATAATAGTTATTGGAGTAGAATTATAAATACTGATTACGTGGATTGTAATATAAATATCCATGCCACCCTGAGGGTGGGGGCATTAGGCATTTTAGCATTAGAGCATTTTGCATTTTGTAGTTGGTAATGGGGCTTTGGAGGTTCGTGCCTTGAGCTGACCTGCACTGAAGAGCTCTGCAGGTCAGGAACAGAATGGAATGATAAGAAAAAATAAACTATGAAGAGAACACAAGAAGAAAAGTCTTGTGCACACTTTCTTTCAAGATCTCTGGCTGAGGAAAACAAAATTGTACATTCTCGTGAATCAGAAAAACAGCCGATAAACAGAAACAAACACAAAAAATATTTTTTATAATTCCGAGAGGCTGGTGGCCCAGGAACATCACCGTGTGACAGCGATGAGTACAGAACAGTGACACCTGAGCACTTACATTCGTACAACATTTTTAATGTTGAAGTTTTCCAGGGGAGTGGCATCGGGGTCCTGCCCTTTGTCACTCTGGATGACAATCTGCTGCACGATCCTGTCGAGCAGCAGCCAGTACTGGACAGTGTTGCCACTTCTTTTATCTGCAGGGAAGGAAGGGCAGAGACTGACGTGAGCAAAGGGGAGGTTGTGACACTGCTGGGCAGGAGAGCTGGGCTGCCAAGCCTCCAGCAAGCCATGGGTTTCCTGGCCTCTCCTGGGACTCACAAGGCATCTGGAGACAGTGGTGCAGGATGGACATAAAGTGCGGGTACGCCTCGCTGTGCGTCAGCCTCTTCCTCGTCAGCTCAAACATCTGAGTTGCACTTTTGGTGTCAATGTGGACCTGTGGGCAGGAGCCAGGCAAGGTCAGGCCACTGCACCCGCAACAGTTCCTTGAGTCTCAGCTCTAGACCCCACGAGCCACCCCCACCCCAAAACTGGCACACAAACCAGCCCCACTGCCCTGTGAGGGGTAAACAGAGCTGTTGGGCAGCCAGAGGACAAAAGAGGTAAAGAAGGTTCTAGGACAGATATTGCAAAAGAGCAAGGCAATAGGAAAGATAGGAAGAGGAAAGATTTCCAACCTCCATGTTTTATCCAGAAGACCAATCTTTGTCCCAAGGCACACAGGTGTTTTTAAAACTACCTGTGACGTTGAGTGCCAGTGTCTGTATCAGCAGCATTTATACTCACCAGCTCAAATCTTTTGGCAAACTCCAGTTCATCTTCATTTCTAAGCATTTCGAAGAAATCTAAGTGCCTGAGGAAAAAAAAGGGGAAAAACCAAAAAAACCCCAGAATAACCTGTTAAAAACAGATACAAACGTGACAATTAATAAATTACAGTCAGCTGATCTGTCAACAGACCAGACACTAGGAGGGACTTGAAACACCAACTGGACCTTCAGCCTCAACTTCCTAGGTACTACAGTATGTCCAAAGAGCCTTTTGGGATGAGGATGAGGGCTGACAGCATCCCCTGAACCCTGATGGCACATCCTCTCCAGCTCAACCCTACATCAGAATGCAGCGAAACCATGCTGGAATTTGTTTTTTCTCCCTCTCTGGAGACAGCGAGGAATTTCTATAAGAGGTGTGACTCTAGAGGCATGTGATTTCCCCAAAGGCCAACACCTGAAGCAAGGGCTCCAGACAAAAATCACAAGTGTGCTGCGGGGGGTCACTACTCACCGGTCGAGGGTCGAATTTTCATGTTGTCTTAGTTTATCAATGACTGGCTGGATGCCAAGCATGAGGAATTCATATCTCAGATGGAGTCTGAAATCCAGGCTTTCCTGCAAGGGACAGTTGTGGGCTCAGCACAGCAAGGTGCACATCCTCAGCAAGTTCACTGAAATAAAAGCACCCCAAACACACCCCAAGGCCTCCCTGTCCCAGAGCCCTGTTGCTCACCACGCCAGCCCCCTGGCTCAGGACAGCATTGATGAAGGACATGATGGCTGTCTTGAGGCTCACTTCATCCCGGTACCGGCCCGTGCTCTTGTCCAAATCGTTGATCAGCGTCTGCCAAACACAGGGTGCCAGTTAAATACCCCCTGACAGCCCCACAGCTGCCCACACAGCCAGGGAACACAGGCAGGAACAACTCCTTGTGATGCTCCCATAGCTGGTGATGCACCATCAGCTGCTGGCCACCCCAGCACCCATCTGGGCCAACACCAGCCCATCCAGGTATGCTGCAACCTTGCAGAGCTGTGATCCCAGTGATCACAGCTTTTTTTCTTTTTTTTTTTTGGTGGGTTCAGCCCTAAATAACTGCCTCCTCCCTCTTCGCTGAGCCACAGCTCTCATCAGACACAGTGCTGGGGTAATTCCGGATTTTTCAACTTGCAAACAGCCATAACAAAACATTTGCAAGCAGCCACTTCGATATTCAGGAGGAGGAAGGGCCAGGAATGCTGAATTTCAAGGGCTGAGTGGAGACCCACCTACCTGGAAACGAGTCCTTTCGCTGGCGTATTTCTGGTAGTGCAGCATGGCCTCCAGTACCTTTTTGTGGCCCCCAGGAACCAGGCACACGGCGCCCATGATTTCCAGCACTGCCACCTTTGTCTTAATATTCTCCGTGCTCAGACTCTGAGCGATTACGTTAATGCTCTCCAGGTGGGCCAGGACGTGGGCCCGGCCCAGGGAGTTGTTCATTAGTGCTTTTATACATCCAATGAGCGAGGTATGTATTCGAGACTCTGCTGTCTCATAGTCCATGCTTTTGAGAAAGTTGAGGATACACGATAAGCCATCCAGGTCGATGAACCGGGTCACAAACCTGCCAGAAAAAAAGGATTTTTCCACTTTAAAACAAAATTCTAGAAGTCTGTCTTACCCTCAAACAGAGCTATCTTGTCTGCTGATGTAAGCCTAGAACCTTCCTGTATACTTTTCTCATGGATACCAGAAAGCCTGAAGGACTCCTGTGGCCCAGACACAGTTGTAAAAATCAATTTAATTGGTGCCTGGTAGCACAGGCAACCAGGCACTACCTGCAAAAGACTCTTCAGAGTGAGGCTATTTCAAAGAGAAGCAGCTAACCCACCCATCGACATAAGTCCCAAGACAGAGGCTGGAAGTTTGCAGTCGTGCTGCAAAAAATACCAGCCTGAGTCCTGAGACAAGTTTTGAACTGGAAGACCCCAAGCCCTGGAGTCACCTCCTCATCATCTGCAGACACCTCAATGTCAGCCTTTCTGCCTTCTGCTACCTCTCCTGCCTCACCATCCACACCCTTCTCCTCTCTCAGGCACACCTCCCCAGTTTGAAGGGATTTCTGGTTTTTATGATGACTTACAATGCTGCTGAACAGAAAGCAGACAGCAGACACAGAGCAGTGCCCCAGGCAGATTCACCAGAGCAGGCAGGCACAACACTGCACACTGCTGAGGCATTTTGGGGTCCCCATGCCCAGTGCCATCCAGGCTGGGTGTCCCCTGGTTTGGGAAAAGGCACACGCTTGGAAAGCAAACGAGCCAAGAACATCCCAGCACTGGGGTGATTTTAATTTGAAACAAGCCATGCTGATGTGCAGCAACAAGAGGGGTAATTGCAGGCTTGGGGAAAACTGCACTCTCTGCTTCAAAGCCTGCTCTTCTTCCAGCCAAAGTCAACAGAAGAGTTGGTGTTCACTCCCCTGGGTGCAAAAGTAGGTCTGATAGGTAAAATTCTCTACAGAGCCTGCTGCATCCCTCAAAAAACACTCAGACTCCTCTTTTAAGAGTTTTGTAAAGTTTCATGGCTGGCCTCCCACCCTTCTCATGGCAGGGGCCACCACTCACAAGGTCCAGGTGTCACAGAAATCAGGTGCTCACCCTGGACCCTGGGAATTTCTGACCATCAGGTGGAAGAGGGAAAGGTATTTGGAAGCAATAGTAAATTTGTTTCTTCCATACCCAAAACAGGTATTCCCATCAGAAGATGTCAATTTGAGGCACCTTAAGTGTTGCAAAAGTGTGCATGCAGACTCCAGAGAAAATAAAATTAGGAAAAGCTACAGATATTCAGAAAAAGTCCCAGCCTTGATTTATCCTCCCCATCAAAAATAGTTTTCCATTTCATAAAAGCCTGAAGATTCATGTGACTTTATTGCCTTATAAAGAGCAAGAGGAGTTGAAATTGAAATGAAGGGCCTAGCTGACCAATAAAAATTGTTTTTCTTTAAAGATCAATCTTTACGGAATTTTTACCTTCACTTCAGCACAAAGGAAAATTTGGAAAAATAAAAAAAGTTGCCTGATTTGCCAGAACAGACAAAGGTCTTCAGGACCTTTGAGGTCTTCACAGGACTTCACAGAGGTCCTGGTGGCTCTTGATTGTGAAAAGGACCAAGAAAAAGGAACAAAATATGACACAAAAAAAAGCAGCTAGTGAAACAAAAAAAAAAAAATGTAATTAGTGCCTCAGAGTCCTTGCCTCCCTCACCCTGTACAGCTCCCAGTTATATTCCTATTTAACCCCCTGCTCAGCCAGAGAACTCAAATCCAAAGCCACAACCACAGCAGGAAAGGAAAGGGGAAGGGGAAGGGGAAAGGGAAAGGGAAAGGGAAAGGGAAAGGGAAAGGGAAAGGGAAAGGAATTGCCTCATTGGTTTTGTCCGCAGTGCAGTCTTCAAACTTTCAATTGTTTTATTTCTCTCCTCCTCGTCTTCTTTTTCCAAGGCGATCAGTGATTTTCTCTGTGAAAGGAGGAAGGCAGAAATCAGAAGGGGAATCTCCCTGTGTGCCCAAGGAGGGGCAGTGCCCACCACCCACTGTGCCAAGCCTTGGGGATGCTGAGCCCATCCTGGAAGTCTAGAATCCTTGTGGCAATCACAGAAATTAGGGAAAGGAGCAGTGAGGAAAACCACTCCATGGTCTACAAGGAGACAACCTGGACTGGAGACAGAGGGATGAAGGCATTGTCCCCAAGCCCCCACACAACTCCTGCTCTGCTCTGCGCTGGTGCAGCCTCACCTTGAGTCCTGGGGGCAGTTTCAGGCATCACAATATAAAAAAAAAGACATCCAAGAAAGACATTAGGCTATTGGAGATCATCCAGAGCCGGCCATGGGGATGGTGAACAGCCAACCTTGTCATTCCCAAGTCTCCCAGTGCAACCCAGCAATGTGCATCTCAGCTGGGGACAGTGGCTGTGTGCATGGGATGCATCTTCCATACTGGATTTTGCTCTCTAGCTGGGGCTGGGATTTGACTCCTGCACCAGGGCAGATTTTGCTCTCTAGCTGGGGCTGCGATTTGACTCCTGCACCAGGGCTGCCTGCTCCCTGGGCATGCATCAAGCACAGCTACAGCTAAAGCAGCTCCCTGAGTGGTTCCTGCACCACCCAACAGTGCTGGGCCCCCAGAGGTGTCAGGGTGAGCCCTGCCAGCCCCAGCTGAGGCTAATCCAAATCTGAGAGAAAGGGTCCCAGACGATATGAGGAACTGTGCTGACCCCTCCATTTAACCGAGCTCCTCTTCAGCAGCACGTCAGGGAGATCAAAGCCACCCTCCAGGCATCTGGCAGGCTTTGATCACAAGCTCTGCTCAGGCTCAGGGCTCTGCCTGGCTGGCAGCCCATGGCCAGCACTGGGTGTTCCTGCCTTCCCAGAGGGAAGCAGCACACTCCCTCCTGGCTCACAGCCCCTGCTCATCCCTCTGCCCCATCCCTGGAAGGGGATGCCCAGGCTGGGCAGGGCTTGGAGCAACCTGGTCTTGTGGAAGGGGGATGGAATTGGATGTTCTTTAAGGTCCCTTCCCACCCAAACCCCATCCATGGTTCTGTGATTGTATGAAACACCCCGGGTGCCGCAGGAACAGCTCCATTTTGCAGCTGTACCTGTTGGTCTAACAGATGTCACTGCCTCTCAGTGACACCTGCCATCCTCTCAGGCACAATGCTGGCAGCCTGTCCCCACCATGCTGCTGCCCCACATGAGGTTCAGAGGCACCAGAGCTCTGGGGGAATACTCACAGCAGCCATTGAGTTCAGCTGATCGATGTAGAACTCTGGCCAGCTGGTGGCTCCTTTATTTTCTTCCTGGTCCTGGTAGGGGATAAAAAAAAGTGAAACAAAGCCAGATTAGTAGAAATAGTATTAACATCTCCTGCCCTTCATGACCAACCTCTTCTGAAGCACCCCTGAGGTTTTGCATTACTTTATATTAATATAAGTGTGACTTTCTATATTCTGAGCTTACCCATGACTCCACCTGGAGTCAAACTCTCTACCTGTTTATTGAACTGCCATGCTTTAAATACAATTACACCACCTGCCTATGACCAAACACTGTCCCACTGATACTGCATTAGCCTTGTGATTATCAGCTTCAGGGAAACCACACTGATGAAATTTTACATCCAAATCTCTCTTGTTTCAACTCTACAGTGCCCTTGAAGCTTTGGCTGCACAGCCTTGAATATGCTCAGGGGGGAAAATGTTTACAAGTAATGAAGAGTGTTTAAATGTGACATGATCTAGGCTACACTACTGGAGCAGAACCATGACTTATCAACATATCAACATCCTGAGAGAGACTCCAGGCACAACAGTTCCTCTGGGGGCTTCATAAGTCACTGGGAGGGAACACACATCTGGCAATGTCACCTCTTAAAGGATGTCACCCCTGGGCCCATGATCTATGAAAATGCATGATGCAGAGCCTCATTTGGCCATCCTGGTCCACGATGCCCTGCGTCTGTCAGGGTTCATGAGGGATTTTCAGGTTCTACCTTGTTCTTGCAGGCCATGATTGAAGGATCTCTGAGCCCAGCTCAGACAACTAATGCTGCACATTCCCAGGGGCTGCATGGAGTACATAGGCAGAATTTGAGGGAATACATCCTAATAAACCTTTTCCCCCACTTTATTTTCCTAAAGATGTATACATCAAAAGAAAAGGATTTCACAGCAGAAATCACACAGGTCTAGGCTGGAGTCAACACAAATCCCAAACATTTTCCATCGGTAACCATCTTCTGATCACAACCTGACTTCCTGCATGGCTCTGCCACTTCCCTAATTTTAAGAGATGTTTGTAAACCTCCTCCTACACCACAAACACCTACAATGGTGGGAGCTGGACGACCTCCTCTGTCCCCACGTTTGTGCACGCAGACAACCGCGGCTGCTTTCAGCAAGCCTGAGGAACAGAGTCCCAAATATTTACTGTGGCTCAAGAGGAGTATGTGGAAAACGTTTGTGCATCCAAACTTCTCAAGCTGCAGCGTGCCAAGATGAGGACACACAGAGTCAAGGACAGGTAATTTGGATGAGATTCACTTTGCCCCTGGGCAGAACAGCTTGTGCCTCCAGACCTGACCCTTCTTTTCTCTGTGCCTAGCTCCAAGGTAGGGACAAAACAAGTTTGAGAGCACCAAGAGGCCTGGAAACCTCTGCCCTTTGCTTTAACACTTTTCCTGACCCCACAGTCCCTCAGAGGTGCCAAGCAGCTGGGCTGAGGCTCAGGCCACCTGTCTGCTTGGTGTCAATTCTGTCTGACATGGCCATTGGGGCTTTCAGCTCCTCAGCACTCGTGCCAACCCCCTCCTTAGAGCTGTCTGTGCCCTGCCAGGAAAAGGCTCTGCACAAAGCTTGTGGGCATCCTGACTTTCCCAGCTTTCCTGCCCCACTTTAGAGTTCAGCATGCAAATGTACTCCAGGGGACAGCAGAGCTGGGACACTCACAGGTGCCTTGAACATCATCCTGTCACCTCCTGGAGGTGCCAGAGAAGGTCTTTCCCATTGCCCCTCTTACAAGAAGCATCTCTTTCCCACCACAGACACCAGATGGGAAGTGTTGCATGGTCCCCAACAGCTAGAGGTGTCCAGATGTGCCCAGCCAGGAGACCTGGGCAGGGAGTGAGATCCAAGCTGAGGAATGGGGAGGGAAAGCAGCAGGGCTGGGTCATCCCACATCCCAGGACCCTCTCACGTGCTGTGAACACCTGTGAGGCAGGCAGGGATGTGGACCTGCTGCTCATTTAGGGTTGAAAAGGAGCAGTGGAGCACATAAAGGTCTCCAGGGGGTGGAGGGGAGGCTGAACAACAAAATTGGCTAAACTGCTCATTTATAATTAACGTGCTGCATTATAAATATTTCCCTTTGCTCGGCTCCCTCGGGCTCTTGCATTTCCTCCCTGAAACCCCCAATTTAGAGAGCACTCTCAATTAAGTGCAGCAGAACCTCATTAATTCCGATGAGCAGCTGGGCAGGCTCATCGGAAAGCAGCTTCCCAGGCTAAGGGGGACTGCACAATAAAGCAGGCAAAGATCAGGGCATGGACTTCCCTCCCCTCAGCTCGCTGCAGGACTGTTGCTCAGTGGTAATTACTGGGGCTAATGGTCTACAGCACACCGATAAATGTCCTTTGGTGCATTCCTGCTGGTGGAGAAATCTCCTGACAAAGCGACAGCCCGGAGGGAAGTGAGTCACAAGGCTCTGCTCAGAGCCAGGAGGAGGGAAGAACCTCTCCAGCATCAGGGTTTGAAAGGCTGAGTGTGTAAAATGGTTTCCCAGCAGGCAGGGTGGGTTTTGTGGATGTGGGTTTTGCAGCCTGCCTTCAGGGAAGGATGCCCAGACACAGAGCTGAGCACCTCCAACGTGAGGGTCTCTGGGATGTTCCACTGCATCACTGAACATCTCCCAGTTCCTTATTCTCTGGGCTGAGTCTTTGCTGTGTGTGCTCTCAAGCAGCAAAGAAGTGAGGGCTGATCTGAACCCTGCTGGAACCCAGACTGAGCTGCTCTGTTAGAGACACACTGATGGCTTTAATTGCACATCAGCATCCCTCACTGCCCTCCAGGCCCCCATGTGCCACCACACACACGCTCAGCTGCAAAAATTAAGACTTGCCAAAGTTGCACAGACAAGGGCAGACCTTGCTCCATCCCCTGCTTTGCTCCACCTGCTCCCCTCACCTACTTCTTTCCAGAGGATGTGGCAAAAAACACAAATCCCATCAGCTGTGGTGTCACTGCGTCACCCTCTCATGTTACAGCCTCTGCTGTCCCTTAGCCCTGAGTTCTGTGCATGGGGCTGACAGATGCTGCCACTCGACTGTTTTGTTCCATGGTGGCAGTGGCAGTTGTGATGTGAACCCACAAACAAGCTCCATCCCCTCCTCAGCACCACAGGGAAAGCAGTGCCCAGTCAGGATGCCTCATTAGCAGGAGCTTTCTCAAGTGAAGGTCACCAATCTGCCAGCTCCAGCAGTCCCTTTGCTCTTCCCAGGGTAATTTCACACTCCCCAGCCCTGTCATGTCTTGGTTATGAGCCTGACACTTCCACAGCCCTTGTGTTTCCCCCTCACAGGGTCAGCAGCTCCCACAGCCAGAATTCCTTCTCTTCCCAATGACCACTGGACACAGGAGGTGGGGGTTCAGCCAGTGCTTGCTCCAAACAATTTCAAGGCTGGCCTCAATCTATTTGTACCTGGAAGGTGCATCCCCACAAGCTCCTGCTGCTCTGACCTGCAGGAATGCAGCTGCTGGGAGCAGTGCAACCTCCCATGGTGGTGGGGAGAATGTTCCTCAGAGCTTTGTCACACCTGCTTTGCTTCCTTAAAAAGCTTCTGGAAAGATCTTTTAGATCCTCAGGCTGCAAGTGATGTCACACCTGAACCATCAGCCTGCTCCCTACACTCACAGCCCATAGTGGCAATTTGGGATAACTGGATCTGGAGCTGCTTTGGGATAACTGATGGTGGCTGGCTGAGTTCCCCACTCACCTGATGTCCAACACACCAAGTTACATCCCACAAGGCTGGAAGGAAAGGGCAGGTTCACAGCAGCCAGCTCCAGAGAGCCCTTCAGGGACAACACCTGTGGCCTTTCTCCAAGGTAGCAAGTGATAGGACAAAAGGAAATGGCCTCAGGTTGTGCCAGGAGAGGCTTAGATTGGATGTCTGGAATAATTTCTTCACTGAAAATGTGGTCAGGTACTGGAACAGGCTGCCCAGGGAGTGGTGGAATCACCATCCCTGAAGTGTTCAAAAAACTGTGGATATGGCACTTGGGACCATGATTTAAGGGTGGACATGGCAGCACTGGTTTAATGGCTGGATTCAATGATCACAGAGGTCTTTCCAACCTTAATAATTCTATGATTTTGGTTGTTCATCTCCCTCTTGGTACCACCTGCAAGGCTGGTCCGCCCCAGGAGAACTCCCCAGGAAAGTCACAGGAAGGGATTAAAAAAACCCTCCTCAACTGGCACCAGCTGCAAAACCAGAAACACCTCCTTCATTTTTACACATTGTCCTGACATAACTTTGACTTTGCACAGTGTTCCCCACCCCTCCTTGTTGCTCCATAGCAGCAGACCAAGGGAAAGCTGGAAGCAGCTGGCAGCTCACTGCATTTTGGCAACCCCTCCCTCCCTGACTGCTCTGGATGATCCACCTGGATGCTGTTTTCAAGGTCAGAGAGGATGCAGGCTGTGGCATGGACTGGTTTTAAAGCCAAGGGATCTGCAGCCTGTATGAGATGTTTAAATCCAGCCCAGCTCCACCAACATGGCCCAGCATTTTGCCAGGTGTGTGCTGGTGGAGGTTTGGGCCCACCACAGCCCCACCAGGGCTCCCTCATCCCTCCTGGTACCCCTGGAACAGCACCTAAATGATTCAATAAAGCTGCTTCCCCATGGAGCCATGCTGCAAAGAGCTGGAATTTCATCAGACTCTCCCCAAGCTGGGATCTCTGAACCAGCCCAGCCCAGCCTGCTCTGGTTTTCCATATGCTAACACTTCCTATACCCTCTCCTCCACAAATACACACGTGCCCTCGTACACTTTTCCCAGGGTTTAAAAATTATGCTCCCCATAAGCAAATATAGCATGACCAGATGCCTTTCGTAGTCAGCTGGTTCATTGTTTGAGAAGCTTTGCTTTAAAATCCAAAAAGATTGCTAACAGATGCATTTTTTGGCCGGAGAGCGAGAAAAACCTTGCTTAAACAAAAGTGTGTTGTGATTGGAACTAGAAGGGGAATTACCTTGAAAGATAAAAACTATAAGCATTTCCCAGTGAAAAACACCCCCAGCCATGCAAACAGCCAGTTTCTCTCAGTCAGCCTGAGCAAATGACACCTGAGATGGTATTTCAACCTGCTGCTGCAATAACAGCAGGTATATCTGCATGCTCAAGAGGCCACAAAATCCTTGTCATCCATCCCAGGTGACCCTGGAGCATGGCAAAATGCCAAGCTATTTTATCCTCCCCTCCCCTCCCCTGCATGCCATCTTTGTCAGCTTTTGCTCTTAGTTCTGCTACTGCAGCAAAAATATGGGGAATTGATGTTTTTTAAAAGAAGGAAATGGAACACAAGCCCCACGAAGGAGCTGCAGGGCTGAGCAGGACAAGTGGAAGAATGAGCTGGAAAGAGAAGGTCTCTGGAGGGAGTGGGTGGAAGGCACAGTTGGAGGGGAAAGAGGCTGTCTGGCTGGGAAATAGAGGATTTTTGGAGAGACATCACTCATTTCCCTATTTATCACATATTTCCCCTGAAAAATCACCACTGCTGCCCCTTCCTAATGAGAAAAGATCCTGAAGTTTCTATCTGAGCCTTGAGGAAGTTTGAGATACAAGCTCTGCTTCACACTGCCCAGAGTGATGCACCCAGGGTTAATGATGTCACCAGGTTTTCAACACAAGCTCACAGAGCTCAGCATCACTTGGCATCCCTGCAGGTAATTTTTCCTCTACTCCAGCTTCAGAAATGCTCAGCTGGACCCAAAGGGAGAGGGGCAGAGCCAGACCCTGCATTCACATGAGCTGTTTTTCACTACCCATCCCTCCCACCTGGTTATTTATTCTGAGCTTCTGCCCCAGCACCCTGTACCCACCCATATTTTGAGGCTCATAAAAGCCACCCTTGGA
This sequence comes from Certhia americana, assembly GCA_018697195.1. NCBI lineage: Eukaryota > Metazoa > Chordata > Aves > Passeriformes > Certhiidae > Certhia > Certhia americana. Next base: position 58,206,269 of record CM031861.1, read on the forward strand.
GCTGCTCTAACAGCTTGATGTGACACTCACGGGGCTGTCAGCAGCCAAATCTCCTGCAGTTAAACAGGTCCTGCAGACTAAGCACAAAGGGTTAATCATTAACTCCCTCTGGAGCATGGCCTCTGGAAAAAGGCCATCCTGAGTCACCCTCTTTCACTGAGGCAAACCCACAGCCAAAGAAACAGCAGATCTGGAAACCCTCCTGCTTCCTCCCTGCACTTCCGAGCAATATCCTCTCCCGGAGAGCGGGGCCAGCAGGGAGCAAAATATTTTGGGATGAGGTATGAAACGAGTCATCGTCCAGAAATACCACTTCTAAAAGCAGATTTCATCCTGCTGTGGAGGCATCTCTGCCTTTGCATTTCCCTGCTTCATCCCAGCCGTTGAGGGGCTGACGGCTTCAAAGCAGGTCTCTCCAATAATCTTTAAATCTCTCTCCTTACCCCAGCACTGCACGGCTGCTGGATTTAGTGCAGACTTTAGTGGATTTAGTGAGGACTTTGGTTCCTACTCAGGTTCCTGCTGACAGAACTCACCAGCCCCATCACGAGATGCTTTTTGTCTCTCTGTCCCCCTGAGCGACACAGGGTCATGCAGGAGGGATAGGACCACGAGGAGTTCATGCAGTGCAATCCCCAAGGATGAGATCAAACTCACTGTCTCCATGGATGGAGAATCAGGGAGGATAAAGCCTCCACCCTGCCAAGCCAGTCCTGTGGGCTGGGATAAAACCAGCTGCTAGCAGGGCAGAGAAACCAGGATACAGGGCTGCAGGCCAGGGGGAAGTATTCCAGGGAAAGAAACATGCCTGGGGAATAGCTGGATTTTCCCTATTTCCTTCCTCTCAATGGGTGCTGCCAAGGCCAGGTGCTGCCTTTTTCCATGACAGGTCTCTTTCCAGGACAGCCCAGCAAAAAATGTCTCATTTTTGTTTCCCTTTTATGAAATCTTGCCTGTCACAGGAATACATAAAACAGGAACATCTGGGATGTGCTCTGCAGAGCTGAATGTGGTGGATGACACCGACAGCAAAGCAGAAGCATCAGCCAAAACTGGCAGCAAAGTAAAGAGCAAGAACTGCTCAGGGGACAATTTTGGATTGTTGGTAAGTCAGGCAGCTGTCTGAGACTGATGTCGACCTTTGCCAGCCCCCTGGGACCCACCAGGTGAAGCTGGGTGTTACAAGCATCTCAAGCAACAACTTGCTGTTAAACACAAGGTTTGGGAACATCCTGCACTTCCCAAATTGCTGCCACTCCAACGGCAGCCAAGGCAGGGTGGCAGGACCACTGTCCTACCCCCAGCTCTGCTGCCCTGCCCAAAAAGCAGACACTGCTCTCAGCTGGAGAAGGCCAGCCCCTCTCCCCGATGCCAGGCTACCATGTAGGTGATCTGGCCTCATAAACACACAGAAGCACAAGGAAGATTTACCACGAGCTGCCAGGATATCCAGCAGTGTTTCTGCTGCTCACCAATCATCATCACACAGGGCAGGACAGCCTAGAGCCTGCTGTGCACAGACATGCTCTCCAGCCCATGTAATTCCTGACTCCCTCCATGGCTGGAGCCTTCACTGGTATGGTCTTACTCATTTTTAATTAAAAAGCAGGAGAAAAGCATTTGTGCTCACCAGCACATCTCCATCAGAGCAAGCAGTGGCACATATGCTCTGCAGCTCACTGTGATGGCATCACAAGTAGGGAAGGAGTGGCTGGGAACAGCCAGAGGAATGAGGACCAGAGGAGAGCAGCAGCCAGGATGCAGCCTCAGATGGATGCCTGCTCCCAGAACCTCAGAGGATGCCACAGCCACTTCTGTGGCTCCTTCCCCTCCATGAGCAAGGAGTTTCAGAGCACAGCCTTTAAAAATCCATGAGAGCAAGGAGGTTCTGGAAAGAGCCACCATCAGCTCCATCTAAACCCTTCCTCAGGAGATTAGATAGCACGTAATCTCCACTCACAATAATAATTACATGGCTTTGCTTGATTTAACTCTCCCATTATCCAGACACACCAGGTCAAGGCTCTGCTTATCCACCAGGGAGTGACGAGCGAGCATCCCCTGCCCATTCTCTTGTTGATCCAGACCAGTGCCTGTAATTTGTTAACATCCCTTCTCCCCTCCGATTTAAATCTCGGGCATGGCAGGCCTCTGTCTAACAATAATACAGGGATTTCAGGGGTATTTATGAGAGGCTTAAAACTTAATCCTACATGAGCAAGGTAAGCCTGCTTTTGGCCTAAAATGCGGATGGAAAATCCGGTGCCATTGCTACAGCAGGAGAAAAGAGGCATTTACAGCAGCAAGCACCCTGTGAGTGGGGCCAGTGACTGCCAGCACTGCCCAGTCACCCCCTGGCAGCCAGATGAGGGGCACAGTGGCAAATTAGGGGATGGAATCACAGAACCCTAGAATGGTTTGGGCTGGCAGGAGCCTTAAAGATCAGCTGGTTCCAATGCCCCTGCTGCCAGCAGGGATACCTGCTACCACACCAGGTTGCTCCAAGCCCCATCCAACCTGGCCTGAAACACTTCCAGGGATGGGGCACCCACAGCTACTCTGGGCAACCTGTGCCAGTGTTTCAACACCCTCACTGTAGAAACCTTCTTCCTTTTATCTAACCTAAACAAACTTCCCATTTTAAATCATTACCCCTTGTCCTACTGCAACAGCCCCTATTATAAAGCCTGTCCTCATCTGTTTTATAAGCCCCCTTTAGGTTCTCAGAGGGCTCTAAAGAGATGGTGAGCAGCCCCTTGCCCCTGCAAGGCCAACCTCAGTGCACACAGAGTTCCATGTGGCCCTGATGTGCTGGCAGGGATGAGCATGGGGCTGGGGACACCCATGAGGGTTGTGGGGACTGAATGGGCTGGGGACCAAAGACCTTGTTTTCCCAGGGTCACTCCAGGAACAGGTACATTTCTGTGACACCCCAAATACCACCTCTCACAAGAGAGCTGTGTCCTTCCCCCCAACTCCTCCCCATCCTGCATGAGAGGGAAGAGGCTCAGCACCCAACAAGTCTCCTACCTTTTTCTTGCTGCAGTAGATCTGCCACTTCTTCTCCGCCGGCAGCGCAAACATGGCCTCTCTGTGCTTGTCTGTGAGGTCAAGTTCATCCTGGAAAGGGAAAAAGAAACACAAAACATGCAACATGAGTACACAAACAGGTGATGGCACAGACACAGCCCCCCAGACAAGCTGTGTAAATCAATGTGGGGCCACACCACAGCACAGCAGTGACCCCACAGCATTCCCCTGTGACTCTCGATTTGTCAGGGCAATGATGCCAATTCTCATCCTGCTCCTGCTGACCTCTCCTGACTCTGGGCAGCAAACTTCCCTGCCTTGTCCCTCCCAGACATCTCCTTCATTGCTTTTAAAGGCTCTAAGTGTTTTGGAAATGACACCTATGAAGCCATCACGGCTGCCCACAAGACTCACACTGACAGCTTCAGGCGAGCAATCTCATGTAAGACACACACAGCAAAGAAAAATTCGAACAGGACCTTTCTTTTTTATCATCCTTGCTTCACTGGAGCACCTCACCCCGAGTGGTCCAGCCCGTTTCCACTGCTGACACCCTCACATCAATCAAAAACTGCAGGTGTTTTGGCTTTTGCTTTGTTTCCCTACAGCTAAAAATAGAAAGCTCTTTTCCTAATACCTACAGTTCATAACGAGGTACATCCTCTCCATCAAAACTGGATCACATACTGCCTGGCAGAGATAAAGCTGTTTACTGACTGAAGCCTTTATTGGTTTATCTGATGTTTTAAAGTACACATCCATTTTCGACTTGGAAGCTCGGTTAGCAGCGTGCCCTCCGCCGGGATGCCCGAGTATTATCAAAGCCTCATCTCTTCCTGGTGCTAGATGTAGGTCAAAGCTTTTATGAGGGAACTAAATAAAACATTCAGGCAGGGCTGGGAGGCTCGTTGCTAAAGCCAACATCGATCTTAGAGCCGTGGGTGTCTCAAAATCACCACCACTGATGACAATCCTTGTGCTGGAGGAGTGTGGGGGCAGCAGTGAGATACTGGAGGCTCCAGAAGGTCACAGGAAAACCCTGCCATGGCCTCAAGCCAAGTCATCCCACCCAGACAGTGGATTTAAGTAAGAGGATCCCCATTAAAAATTACACATTTAATTCCAGCAACCAAAAAAAAAAAAAAAATCCATATGGAGAACTGTTAAAGCTTCCCTGCTTGAACAATTACATTTCTCAACTAAAACTGGCAGCTTCTGTACCCTAATCAAAGCCCCATTTGGGGAAGACTGAGCAAGATGCCTCTGGCAAAAAATGGGTCCCTGTATCAGCAAGCCCACAGGCCACCAAGAAATTCAGCTGATCTAATTCAAGCTCATATTGCACCCAGCTGCCAAAGAAGGGAGCTTTCATCTATCTTTTAACCCAAACCTAGGGGCCCTCCAGCACAACAACCAGTGACAGAGGGCTGTTAGCAGTCCCAAACATCTCAGAAAGGCTTATCTATCCACTGCAGGGTATTGATTTCTCTTCTTGATGAAATTACTCCTCAAAAGGAAAGGTGATGTGGAGCTTTTTCTCTTACGTATTCATGGAGGAGGCTTTGCCTCTTCCCTGACCTTTTTGCCCCAAATCTTCAAACCACCATGCTGCACAGAGCTGATGGTGGTGGAGCTCTGGAAGCAGACTTGGACACCTTTACAACAGAAAAAAAACATGCTGCAACAACAGAGACTGGGGAAAAAGAGAGGCCTGAGAAAACCTGAGCCCAGTGCAAGACACATCTCATCCCACTGCACCCAGGGAGGAGAACCTGAGCTAGGGACTACTCCAAGTGGCATTCTCAAACATTTCCATGGCCTTCCAGTATGGGAGGTCAGAGATTCCATCAAGCAATCAAGCTCCACCCCAGCCTTGGGCAAGTCTTGTCACTCTTCCATGTCTCAAACTCAAAATTGCCCTTCCCCGTTGTCTCCTCAGGCTATGAGCCAGTCAAACATCCAAGCTCTGCTTCAGCCTCTGTTCACAGAAATCACAGAATGGTTTGGATTGGGAGAGACCTTAAATATCATCTAGTTCCAGCATTCTCAACCCTCTAAACCAGGTTGATCAGGGTCCCATAAAACCTGCCCTTGAACACCTTTTTAAAAGTCTAAAGGTGACCAACAGGATGACACCTACACAGGGACCCCACTGAAATTCAGCTCACTGGAAAAGTAAAACTGGGAGTGTGGGGAAGGACAAGGGTCTCTTGATGAGTATTTACCTCTGTGGTGAGGGTTTGAGAGAGCACAGGAAACTGCTTCCACTGTGACCCCACTTTCTGGCCATGTGCATCTGATAATCAGGCATGAAAGCACCAGCCACGCACATCTGCACTTAGATCCTTAGGAAAATATTTACTGAAACTTTCAAAATGCCCATACCCTGAAAAGACAACTTGTGCAAATGTGAAGATTTATTAACCAAGGGAAAAAAAAAAAACAAAACTAAACCAAGCTGAAGACTAAGTGGGAGCAAGAAGGGACAAAACAGAAGAACATATTAGGTAGGTGCTGGCACATGACAATGTGCAAACACATCCAAAAAAGGTGCAGAAATTCTTTTAAGTCTCACACAGCACATTTCATCGTGCCCCAGCTCTAACATGTTCAGTCATCACAGCCCTGCATCACTCAACAACACCTACCTAATGATATCTTGCAGGGTGTTTGGGAGAGGTGTTTAAATAAATATTATGTGGCACCCAGTGAATATGAAAATCCTCATAATCAAAGAGTGACTAACGACTGCTATTTGGAGCCGTAACAGTGACTCAGCTGTGAAGAGTCAGGTCTTTGCTGGTTTGTACGTGTGTGGGGATTCCTGCAGCCACCTCCAGCCCTTTGCTTAGGCTCACCGATGTGCATCTCAGTGCATGCTGCTCAGAAACTGCCCTTTCCAACTCCAAAAGATCAAGAAAGGACAGGAGCAACATCTGTTTTCTGGAGGGTCATAGCCCACTGTAGAAATGCAGCTCCCACAAAGCCTTTAACAATCGACCGGAGTCGCAGCGCAGCAGAGGAGCCGTGCAGGAACTCAGACCCGTGTGAGCCTTCAATTAATAATCACAAGCTTGATAATTAGGTGATTCTAACTGGCAATTCATTTTATGGGCCATTTGCAATCCACACACTCCCACTACAGCATGCAATGCTGGCAGCTGTTGAAGAGTGAGAAGACAACCAGTGGGTCGGTGTCCATCACCCTCACAGCCCTCACCCCTCACTTCAGCCTCAGCTTTCACAGCTCTGTCCCTTCCACCCGGCTGCCTCCTGTGTCAGGATCTGCCAACTTCACTGTTTTTAATACCTTTTTGGAATCAGGTCAGTGGCACATAAAATAACAGCCTAGTTTTACTACCAAAAGGAAGTCTCTGCCCAGAGTGTTTTTACTGGAAAGAGATAAGCTGCTCTTAAATATTCATCCCGTACAGCTAAACTATTCACCTTTACATCAGGAAACAGGCTTCCACATTAAATCTTCATTTGAATATGGTTTTATGAAAACCTCATAGGGAAGCTTTGATTCTCAGTGTGTATTTTGCTGTTTCCAGGAGGTACAACACTTCCATGCTGTGTGCTCTGCTGACGGCTCTCCATTCCAGCCAAGCAAACCTCACCCCCTCTCTCTGAGCACGGCACGAGCTCCACTGCAGGTCAATCTCACACCATTCTCCTAAAGCTACCTAAGAAACGTGTGGCTCAGCTCAGCACACGGTGAGCACCATCCTGTGGGCCAAACAAGTGGTCCATTTCCCTTGGAGGACACACAGCAGCACTCAGGGACAGATGTTCCCCTGGCCTGCACCTCCCCGAGCTGGAAATTTGATGGCAAATCAACCCCCTGGTCAAGCAGGGCCATTGCAATGTACAGATGGCTTTTTGAGTATCTCCAAGGAGGGAGATGCCACCACCTCTCTGGTTTGGCAGCCACTGCCATCTCCTACCGCCTCCTGAAGGCAAAGCTGGATTGATCCAAAAAGCCACTGGAAGAAATGTTTGATCCCCTCAGCAGGAAAAGCATCAAGTCCAGCCTCAGACTCACAGCACAGTCCTTTGAGACAAACTCCTGTCCCTGCCACTTCACTCATGCCATGTTTTAATGAGCATCTTCCACAACTGAGAGCCACGGGCTTTAATGGGGGCAACAGGAGGGAGACAGCAGGATGGTGCAAATCTCCTGATTTTGGGAATGACCTCCAGGATGGGTTCCTGGAGCTCGGTGAGCCCAAGTGCTGCCCACCCATGTCCACAAGGCCACAGAATGACCAGCATGGCTTTTCCCCTTACATCCCTTTATGCCAACAAACATTCTGCATGAAGCATCTGGGGAGTAGAGATTAAATAAGGAACAAGTCCCTATAGAGGGGTCTGCAACTCCAAAATACCCTTACAGGTTGTAAGAAAAGAAGATGAAAAATCTTTAAATCCAATGCACCTTTCTGGCTGATAAATCATTTAAGTGTAGTACATGGAAGAGACCCACTTCCATAACTGAAATAATGATTATTTAACATTTGCAGGTTTGTACTGGGTTTGTATATGCATACATATATATGTTTATAGAATGATAGAAAAGATTGTTTTGGGCAGGTGTGAGCAGGGATGCCACCCATTAGACCAATCTGCTCCAAGTCCCATCCAACTTGGCTTTAAAACTTCCAGGGAAGAGGGATCCACAACTTCTCTCTTTCTGGATTCACTTATATATACATGTACATATATATATATATATATATACACATATATATATACATACATATATATATACACACACACATATACAGAAAGATGTCACTGGATCAATAAATTACCAACATAATGAAAACCAAGTGGATTTACTCCTGGTGGATGGATGCAGAGAGTTTAGAAACTTCTGTAAGCGAGGCTATGGCATGTAGAGATGAGATCTCTTCATCACCAAATGAAGCATGAGACAGATCCAAACAAGACTGTTCAAAAAATTTGGAAAAAAATAGAAGGAAAAAAACAAAGTGTGAACTTTTTGGCAATGTTTGGCATTAAGGGGTCCAGCATGGGAATTAAAAAGTCAATAAATAATGGCCTGTTGAAGCCTGAACTGCCTTCCTTTCTCAGGGGTCATACTGCTGTTTCACTCTCTTCCAGGGATTCTTCTCCAAGTTCATCAATTTGATTTATCCCAGAACGCTGTGGTGTCAGGGGAAATGGCAATCAGCATTTTCCCCCCAGTTCCTCATCTCATGTTTTTCCGCTGCTGGCCGGAGCAGCAGCTGCTGCTTCCACTGCTGGCCCTGCTGCCTTCAGCAAACCCCCGCCTCAGAACACACCCTACTCAGCTCCTTATTTTCTTTTTAAGCTGTTTTCTTGGAAAAAAACGGCTTATTAATCAGTGGCTGTTACGAACAACCCCCTGCCTCCACACCCACCCTGTGCCACAGGAGGAGCTCCTCCAGCTGCAGCTTTATTTAGGCAACTACAATTCTCAGTGTATGCAGATTTATCTCTGGGGTTTTTTAAAAAGTCTTTTGGTTTTATTATCACTAATAAAAACGCCTCCTCCTCAGCACACTTCTTTACAGCTACAGTACCCTGAGAGCTCAAAACCAACAACTCAGATAAGCCAACCCCTGCTAATATTATCACTGTGTATTTTTAATTTCTCCATGACAACTCGCAGCTGCAATTACAGAACATGAACAAAAATCAACTATTCATATTTCTTAATGAATAAGCATAACAGATAAAAGATTATTATTCATTTTGCCTTTATGAATTTCCTGAATAAAGGAAATTGCTCACAGACAAGTGAGCAAGTAGCAGCAACAAAGAATAACAGAAGCATTTCAAAGTGCTCATGCCTAGTTAACCTCCTCCCACAATTAATTCTTCCTCCTAGTCTCAGAAAGACCCCAAACCACCCTGCTCAGTTATTGACCTGAACACATTGAACAGACATAAATAAAATATACATCCCTCCCTTATTCTGCAGGAAAGATTATGGCCATCAATAGCTGATTTAGCCCTCCAATAAACTCCAGCTGCAGTTGATTCATGTTCCCATCAGTTCAAACACCTAACTGAGGCAGACAGCATGTAATGCTTTAATATTTTAATTCAATTAATTATTTTAATAGGCTAAAGGTTTCAAAGCTGCTCATATTTCAATATTAGTGTATTTTAAGAGAGGTATCCACTTAGTTTCTCCTCCTTTTTTATCATGTGTGTGTATATATGTATATATAACTATCGATGACCTCATATACACTTTTTTTTTTTTTTTATGTTATTTATTGAGCTCAGCCTCCTGTGACCTTTTCACCGACCTCATCTGGAAAATCTTTCTCCCATTTTAATTAACCCAGGGTACTTTTCCAGCCTGAGTTATTGATCTACACAGTTTCACCCTGCAGAGCACTCTCAGATCTAGGAGCCCTGCAGGTGCATCACCAGTGCACTTTTTCCACACAATTGAACATACACCCTGAAAAAACTACAAAAATATGTCTCAGCCTATTATCTACTACTGTGACAGCTCAAATGGATTCAATCCAATCAACCAGAGCTAGGGATGGCTGTCCTTTGGTGGGTGCATCTCCTGCAATAATAAAGCATAGAGCTGGAAAATAAATAAGGTTTCAGATGTGGACCTCTCACCTCTTTACAGAACCAAAGCCTTTTCAGTCAGATTTTACTGACTTTTTTTCACTGCTTCTGCTGCTGGCATCCCAGGGAGCTGCTCAAGCTGGAAATCAAGCCAACAGGTCAGGAGTGGCTCCAGATGTCCCCTGCCTGACAGGGATGCCCAGACAGAAACACTATGGATGGTTGGTGTGGGGCTAAACCGTGCCAAGGTTTCCCCAGATAATGCTCTGGGAAGGGTTTCAGAAAGGGGATGGATGGAATTAGAGGCTACAAAGCCCCACACCAACTTGATCCTGGAAGTTTCCCAAGAGGTACCACTCTGGTTGTGGGACCTAAAGAACACAGCCAAAGGAAGCAGAAGCCAGCTATAGCCTGATGGTGATGGAGCAACAGAGGATGGAAATGGATGCCTGGATGGGACAAGTCCTCATCCCCCACAGGCCTGGCTTTGGTCACACCTGGCATCCTAATGGCATTTTAAAGAACTTAGGTGCAAAGCAGAGTCACCCTGAGAGAAGGATACTTCTAACCAAGGCTGGATGAGACTTGGAGTAACCTGGTGGAAAGTGTCTCTGTCCGTGGCAGGGGGGCTGGGATGAGATGATCTTTAAGGTCTCTTCCAACCCAAACCATTCTGTGATTTCTATGCTTTCAGGGTCTGACACCCAGCAAGATGTCAGGAGCAAGCAGGCACAGACTGGATTATAGATGTTGGGTGTGGTTGGGAAAGGGAAGCTGATCCCTGCAAATAACAGTATTGATTTGAACACTGGAGTTCATGGGAATTGGGACTGGGCACTCATCCTCCCTGCAGGGCTGTAAAAGCCTGGGCTGCCAAAAGCTGACCTTGGTGATGTTCCCACACTGAGGAACACCCAGACTCTGCCAACAACTGATACTACAGCAGCACAGACAGCTTCCACTTGCATCTGCAAATGGATACAAGGCAGGCACAGGCTATTCCTGGCAGGAATGCTTCCAGCTGAGGACGGTGACAGAGCACAACTCATCTGCTGTCCAATCCTGCTCTTAAATCCAGCAACTCCACCCAACCACTGAGCAGTCAGGAAGAAGAACTGCTGCTGGAGCAGACTGCCCAGGCAAAGAGGCTGGTACCCTCCACGGAGACCTGTGCCAGAAATACTTGGAGAAAGTGCAAGCCAAAAACCTGAATGCCTCAATTAAGGTCATGGATGCATTACCAAATGAGCTGCCCAGGGATGTGGCCTCCTCTTTTACGAAGTGCAAAGTGGAAAGCATTTAGCAGGTAGACTATATTATTTTTTCCACTACACTTTTACTTCTCCTGGAAACAAAGGGGTTCTTATGTGCTCTCTGCCTTCAGCTGAGATTCACATTGTGCTGTAACGTGGTTCCTTTGTAAAATCAGGGGTTGGGAACAGGGTGTTTTTTGGGCAAGCCCCCACGCTGGTTTGTAGCAGTAACAGATACTGCAATTACAGGGCTGTTTCTGCTGAAATACAGCGTTCCTTGGTGGATTGGATCATTCTGGTCCAGGAAACATATGTAGGCAGAAAACCCTTATTTTCTGACCGAGTAGGTGTATGACTTCTCTATCAGATGCTTGCCTATCAAAAGGTACATATGAGATTATCTGGGAGGGTGTTAACAACACAAGGTGATGAAAACAAGTGCTGTGAGCACTGGGCTGGGCTGGGAGCCTGGCAGGTCCAGACTGTTCACACCTGAAAAACAGAAACTGGGCAGCCTGGTGAAAGTGTCCGTATGGCACACGGATCCCTGCAGAGTGAATTTAAAAGCAGATATTACCAATCATTTGGTTTGCCTTCTTAAAAGTGATTCATAAGCCAGGGAGGGAGCTTGGTTTTGAGAGACAGCTGTGGGATGGGGTCAGGAGCTCCATGCTCAGCATCTGGCTCTGGACTGGCTCTGCAGAAAGGGGTGGCTTGCCCAGGACACAAAGGCTACTGCAATTGTAATTTTTTCCAGACACCAACCACATGCTTTTCTTTGCAGATATAGGGGGAACAGCTTTGGTCACCATTCAGTGGTTCTCAAAATCCTGAAGTCCTTGATGCTGGAAGGACCAGGCTGCCAAACACGACAGCTGACCTGCAAGCATGAAATGCAAAGCTTGGCTTTGCAGCTGATCCCTCAGCTGCTACTTAAAAGCCATGTTGTTTTGCAAAGCCCAAAACCTCATACTTTCTCCTTATTGGATTAGAAACTGGGGGGAGAAGCACATTACTGAAGTTCCTAAGTACAGCTGGATTCTCGGAGCTGATATTGACACACAGCAGTGCTCCCACTGACCACACCACCATTTCTCCTCACGTTTATATGCTCCCTGTTCAAGCAGCATATAAAACAGCCATCAACCCAGCATGCCAAGAGGAAGGGAAGGCACAGCTCCAAGGGACAGTTATGCATGGAGAATCCTGCCCCAGCACTGCACATCATGAGCCACAGACCCATCGAGCACCACGAAGCATTTCAAAGACAACAGATTTAATGTCTGTGACAGGGGATACAACCTCCTAACTCTATCCTGATAGCATCCAGAGAGCAGCTCGGATGAAATGCATTAGTTGCCCCAAATACAGAAAAAATAAATACTGTGATAAATCTTATAAGCTGCCAGAGACCTTTTTATTGTTCCTCACGCTCGCAAGTTTCCACTACTTCATAAAAAGCAGGGAGGGGATAGAGTCGCTTTCCATGTGAGGGGAAGGCATGAAGCCCAGGCAGCATCCTAAAAAGGCCTGCACCCACCCTGAGTCTGGGGGACTGGGGACACTCACCTCCCCAAATCCCCAAAAACTTGTTAGCTGCTGGAGTCTGGGCAGAGGAACCCAGGGAAGGTTACCTACTCTGGTTTCACAGGCTAAAAATGGGCTGCTGCACATCACAGGCAGGATGCAGGGCGGGATGGAGGTTGCCCTAATTTCTTCTGCATCACTTACTCTGAAGTGAAAAGGCTGAGAAGCCCCATCGGGAGCAGTAAATGGAATTTCCTCAAAGCCTGGGGAAGCATTGAGGAATGTCTGGGGCAGCATCTCCTCTGAACCCATTCCTCCACCAGCAGGGATGCAGGCTGGGAGCAGGGTGTGAAATCAGGGAGATTGTTGTAGCAGCACCTTGTGCTTCAGGGGCAGGCAAAGCCACACCAGACTCAGCAGCTCCTCTGAGCATCTAAGTTATCTGAGGAGTCACCAGAGCACCACTCTCATTCTGCTGAGGTGGAGATGCCACTGTGACCCACCCCACTGTGAAGAGAGACACAGAGAGGGGTCCTGGGTCATGCTGGGGCTCCTCCTATCCTCTCCAAACCAAGCCATCCCAGCCCCCTGCCCGGTGCACACCACCACACACAGAGTGTTTCATTAGGAGCCTCAGAGTGACAAGGAGTGTTAAGCAGATATAAAGGACATCAGTCATTCACCCATCTGGTGGAAAGTCTAGTTGCTGGCGGAAAATAGAGAGGATTGTTATGGCAAGATCTACCATATGGCACCATTATGTGGAGCTTTGCAAGTGCTTTCTCTGAGCATGCAAGCAAGATTTCAGCCTTTGAAGAAATGCTGTATTGTTAGCTTGGATATGCAGGAGCCTCTTGAAAGAAGCTGTGGCAGATGGCACAGCTTTGTTCTCTTGGTTCGCAGGCAGTTCGTGCAACCCCAGATTTCCTCCTCTCTGGGGCACGGTGATCAGTGATCCTCCTGATGTGTCCTGCGGGAGGACTGATGGCTCCTGACACTCCTTAAATCCAGAGGATGCTGCCTGGCAGGCACCACACCTGTGCACGAGCCTCAGGAAGCAAAAACTGCCTACCCAAGCCAGCCGGACACAGCGGTGTTGATGCACGGAAAGCTGCACAAAATCAGAAAGCATTGTCCCAGCCAAAGGAGCTGCAAATCAGTAAATCTTGCTGAAATACTCTGCTTTTGTTTGTGCCTCTCTGCCAGCACCTGCTCCTCCCTGGGTGGCTGAGCCTGGCCGGAGCCCCGGCAGGACAGGGGACAAAGAAAAGCCTTTCAGACAGGGCCGGTGCCTGCCTGAGCGACATCCCAACAATGCTCCAACAAAACCCATTCAGACCAGGCTGGGGGAGAGGCAGAGAAAGGGAAAAGGCTCCTCTGGGAGGAAGCGGTGATCAGTCATTGACCACAACAACAACATCTGCATCTGCCCTGAGCCAGTGAAAAGCCCCTGCCTGCTGCATATGGCTGGCTGGGACAGAGAGCATCTTCCCTTCTGTCTGGGATGAAGATCAGGCATTTCTTATTGCTGAAATTTGTGCCCAGGTGAAAAAAAAAATCCCATTTCTCTGTTGTTCCTAATGCAACTAAGTGAAAAACACTTGCACAGTCACAGAAGAAATCCCTAACTATTTATCTATTCTATTTACCCATCCTAATTAAAATCCAAAGTGCCCATCTAACACAAAACAGGCCAAAAACAGACACTGGGAGTGCAGTCCAAGCCTTTAGCTGACCTTGGGAGTCACAGCTGCTCCACATCCCTCTGTAGCTCAGGCCCTCATTCTGTGCTGCTGGCACAGGACAATCACCAATTTCTCACACTACAAATGTTTCCTGCCTCGGATCAACAAGGCACACTTAAAGACACACAAAACTCAGGGAAAGTTTAGCAGGATGGCTCCAAAAAGAAAGGGACTTCACCCTTTGATGTAAGCAGCAGGTTGGGATCCGTGGAGCAGGGATCCCACTCTGCTGTTTGTGTCTGTGGGAGGATTGTCTGTGCCAAGGGACCAAATCTACTGCTGCAATGTCCCCAAAGATACCCCCCATCCCAGGCTTGAAATCCTCCATCCCTCCCACTCTGATCCCTGATGCAAACAAGTGGGGCAGAAAAGTCAAGATTAGGCTGCAAGAGAAGCGTTGGCAGAAGACCAACTCCAGCTGGCAAAGCCTCCAGATCCCCTCCAGCCCCTTTAACTTCCATCAACCCAATGGGCTGAGACAGACAAGGAGCGTGGAGGGAGCCTTAGTCCCACAGGGCAGGCACAAACCATCCCACCCTGGATGGCTCCTGCAGGCGTAAAGATCAGCCCAGCACCTCTGAGTGCTTTCTCTGTCTCTCTTCCAAATGTTACACAGTGGGTTTGTACAGAAACAGTGGGATACTTTCCAAACCATTTAACTAATGCTGAAATTTAATACCCGACACCAACAGGTTACAGAGAGCAAGAAGGAGCCGTTGTTAAGGACGGAGGGGGGGATTTGCAACTGCACTCCCCTGAATGGGAATCTGCCTTCTTGTGCCCACAGGGAAAAGCCTGGTTTTCCCCCCTCCCTCCCATCCAGTGCTGGCTTGGGTTGAGATCTGCCTGATGGGTTTTTTGGGGAGCCAGGGGGTTGCAGCTGCTTGTGCAGGAGCACAGTGGGCACACGCTGTCCCCCTCCCTTCGTGACTTCAGTCCCCAGGGAGCCAGCGTGGCTCCTGCTGCCAGCATGCCCTGGAGCAGCAGCTGCCTCCGGGCATTCTTCTCACCCTTGGCTGGGGAAAAATAACGAAAAATCTCAATGCAGCATGGAGAAGGGCTGGGGAGCAGAAGGGCCACACCAGGGCATGCCCCAGGCTGGACTGGCTCCTGCCTTGCTGCACACACAGAGGCACTGCCACTGCAGGAAGCATCTGGGTGAGGTTGGGAGAGATGTTTTGAAAATCCTGAGATGAGGTGCACAGGCTTGATGGGGCTCAAAAAAATGCACCTCCAGAGATGCCCCCTTCAGCTTAACAGGGCTTTGGATGGGAAAATTGATCCATGGGAAAGAATTTCCCCAGCAAAACCTGATTTGGCCAAGTTATCAGTGGAGAATAAACTGGGACAGAGACAGCCACTTCTCCTGAACAAACCCAACCTGACCAGTGGAGTTTTGCAGAACTGCTGCAAGAAGAGTCCTGCTGCAGAGACACTTCATCCCCACTGTGCTGTTTTGGTGTCCTGGTCTCCGTTATCCTGCCTTGGAGAAGGATTTCTTGGCAAAACAAGCTTTTATAGCACAGCCTGGAGCTTTCCTCTACCAAGAGGCCTGGCTCAACAGGTCCACACTGCCTGGCATCTGATGGCATGTGCTATACCTTGACCAGTGACATAATTCCCTCTATGCATCCAAGCTCTGTAGAAAAACCTCATTTCACTGCTGAATGAACTCAAAGTAGAACACCATCCAAAATACCACACCAAAATGTTTTTGCTTAGAGGAAATTAAAGCTTTTTTTGGCTGTCAATTTTTTTTCTTAATCCATGTTTTTCCAAGTTTTGGAACCAAGGGACAAAGAAACAATACCCTGACTTTCCAAATCTCAGCATAGCCCACACCTGACAATTTCTGTGAAGCTGAGTGCCCAGCAAGTAAAATCACATTGCACCAATGGGGAACATCCTGCTTTACCAGCTTGGAACCAAGACCCTGCTATAAGAAATTAAGAGTTTCTAATGAGAGAGACCACCCCAAAGTGGCAGGACTTCAGGGAGGAGCAGAGCTCAAGGTTCAGCAGCCTCCCTTCACGCCGAAGTTTGCCTGAAAACTCAAACCCAAGGCTGGGGAGCCTGCAAAGAGGGGATTGGGGGGAAAAAGGGAGAAACCCCAAGACTAAAACTGAAATTAAGAAGTATCCTACTTACCACCAGCTCGGTGAACATGGCATCCAGCTCCTCCACCGGTGGCATGGGCAGCGAGGGCTCCATGGTCTGCAGGGCAAAGCTGCTGTCATTGCGCAGCCGGTACGTGATCTCGGGGTGGTCGCTGCTGCGGAAGCAGCAGAAGATGAAGGAAATCCCCCGGCCGCTCCTCTTCCTCGGGGCCATGGCCACAGTCCTGTGTGTCCCTCCCTCCTGGGCACTAGATCCTGCGGGGAAGAGAAGAGTGGAGGCTGGAGCAGCCGCCCCGCAGCGCTGCGCTCCCGTCCCGCGGTGGGAGGAGGAATCGAGCCACCCACGCGCTCGGCACGGAGGGGAAGAGCAGAGACGGTTTTCATGCCAAATATTTCTGCTCAGATTTGACGTTTACAGTCCTGGCAACCTTGACGACCACGCAAATTAAAAAGATGCATTTGCTCTGCCTCGTGCCAGAGCTGGCAGCGGCAGGGGTCACGCCACTGTCACCTGTGGGATGAGGAGTCCTGGACCCCAACACTGTTGCCAATCCCAGCAAACCTGCATCCACCTCCCCATGCCAGGCCTGCCCCCCATCATAGCCACACCTCATATCCTCTCATGCCAGGGGTATGGAAAATTCAGGAAACTGCTGTCAGAACAGCTGGATGTGCTTGGGGCCACCAGGTCCCCACTATGGGTGATTCAATCCTTGAAGACTTCATGCAGCTCAGCATGCCCCAAGCTACAGACAGCAGCAGAGCTGAAAAAATATCCTGCACGCTTCCCCCAACTCTTAAACGTGTCCCTAAACATCCACCAGCAAACCCCAGTACGGCGGCTCTTTTTCATGGAAAGTTTTGCTTGGCTTTAATTAGATAAACCTTACTTGCAGCTCCAGTAAATATTTACAAGACGCGATTTCAGCTGATAAAAATCACACGGTGCCGGTAGCTCAGATTTTCCTAAGCAGTGCTGACGTTGGGTATCTCCTGCCCCGGCTTGGGTTTTGCTGATTTCTGAAACTCTGGTTGGGAGCAAAGCTCAGGGCAAGAACCATGTGCCCTGCCTGCCTAATGACAGCAAGGACCAGGCCAAAGCTGCCCCAAAATTGTGACTCTTAAGTCAGTGACACAGGAGGAGGGTCACCTATGAGGAATGAGGAGAAACACTCTAATGAGAAAAATCAACCAGTAAAGTAGGGAATTTTTGAAAGCCTAAACATTTGTCTTACAAAGTTACACACCCACATATTTTATCTCTGCGAAACAAGACACTGAGATGTTAAAGAGACTGGACAAACAGCCAAGGTTGAAATATGGATGACTCAGATTTATTAACAAAGCTATGAAGAGACTCAGGGAAAAAAGGTCAGCATTTGGAAAGGAGTGTCTGATCTCCCTGGAGCCTGCCATTCCC
Organism: Certhia americana; assembly: GCA_018697195.1. Classification (NCBI taxonomy): domain Eukaryota; kingdom Metazoa; phylum Chordata; class Aves; order Passeriformes; family Certhiidae; genus Certhia; species Certhia americana. The sequence goes on from CM031861.1 coordinate 58,223,946, forward strand.
TCCAACTATGGATTTATACAGCAGAATAAACAGCTGCTGTGCCCTGTGGAGAGCCAGGGCTGGGGTCAGACCCGAGGTCAGACCTTGCACCACCACAGCATGGCAAACACTGCCCTCCAAAAGCAGGGACCCTGCAGAAAATTCAGGCTCTACCCACAGTTCTTTAACAGAGGATTTGACCCTGAAATGATCTCGATGGCACGTTTTTAGCACATGGTGTAATCATCTGCTGAACAACGAACGATGGGAAACAGCTATTGGATCTTCACGCAGGATAATCCCAGACTGTGCAATTGCTCTGTGCCCAGCCTGGAGAGTCGTTCCCCACCCCCCTTTCCTGAAGGGCCCCAAATCTCATTTCACATTTTTACATCTTGGATGTAGAAATATGCAGCCGCTGGAGGAATTTCAGCTGCCATGAGAGCTCTCTCATCACAGCTCCCCGGCAGCCAGCACCGCAGCAAATCCATTAACCGCCCGCTGGCATCCCCTCGGTGTCAGCAGGGTTTGGGGACCTGCTGCTGCCGAGCTGCTGTCCTAAAGAAGGGAGGGAAACAAAAAGCCAAAGGCTTTCTGGATTTCTGTCCACTCCAACACAGAAGGAAACACTGCAGGTTTGGGTTTTAAAGAGCCACAAGGAGCAGCATGCAAGGGGAGGTGCTGGTGGCTGCCCAGCGCTTTGTGCCCAGCACAGGAGCTCTGTCCCAACCTACGCTGGACCCTCAGATGTGCAAAGTGTGGGTCACTTGGTCATTCCAAGTCCATGGGTACAGCCACACCATTCCCAAAGCAGCATCTGATCCTGATCCAGGAGCTGCTCTGGAGCAACAGACCCAACTCTTCCATAGGGCATTTTCCATTCCCTTTTTCAACATCAAGTCAACCTTGTCCTTGAAACCTGCTGCTACATACAAGCTCTGACTTGGGCTTACAAAAACGTGTGGAAAGCTTTTATCAGAACAACACCTGCTCTTCAGAGATATGCACTCCTGACAATGTTTTCTGAGGAGTCTGAATGAGAAACCAAAAGGCAAGGTTTTATTTTGGGGTTTAAAGCAGACAGCCATGTAGCAACCAAGACAAGGTACTTTTGAGCTGCTTCCAGCTCTGGAGCTATTGAGGTTCCTCATTTTCATCTATAAACAATTTAAAAAATCAAACCACCCTATAATGCAGACTGAGTGGGCTGTAGGTTATTAGCAAGCAAGGCTAAAAAAAGGTTAGGGAGAGAATATGTTACCTACCAGGCAAATAGCATTAAACCTTCAGAAGGCTGATGAATATTCATTGACATGATGGATCAAAATCAAAACACAGCTCCCTGGCAGGTCGTTGGGAGCTGCAGACAGCGCAGCTTGCATCGTCAGAACAAAGTCCAGCTACACAGCCTCCTCCTCCACCCCTGCAAATCCTGCAGAAATTGGTTATTCAAGAAGAAAAAGCAGCAGCCCCTGGCAATCTGGAGGCTTGTGTTAAGAAGAACAGAAGGGACAAGTTCTATGCCACATCATATGTTAAGTGTCCTGCTCCCACCTCCTGCTTGTACCTTTGACCGCTAATTAGATCAATAAATTTATGTCAGATTGTGATCTCCTGGTGCCTTCTGGCCTCTACTATTGAGCGGGCCAGAATAAATTAAGCTTAATTGCTCCTGTATGAACAGAGCCAGGGAAGATAGGCTGGGAAGGGTCACTGAGGGAGCTTGTAGCCAAGCCCAAGTCTCAAGGCAGGACTGAATCATTCCCAAACAACTCCATTTTCACAGAAACAAGGGTGAAAATGTGTGTGTGATGGGCTCAAACTGGAAACCCAGACTAAGGAGGAGGAGAAGGAGCTTAGCTCATGTCATGTGTTTGACCAGGACTGACAACCGAGGCCACCCAGCGTAGTGATACACAGGGATAGATAGGAGTTCATTTCTCCCCAGCCCTAAAAAGAAAAGCATCAAGTCTACATTGCCCTGAGCAGTGTTTAAATGAAATCAGTCATTAGGAGAAAATTGGACCCTGGTGTCGCTTCCGCCTTTGCTTTAAGGAGAGCAGCAATTACCACTTGCATATTCAACAGCCTCCTCAGCAAGCTAAATTAAACTGCGTGGAGCAACGAGCTGCCAAAGCCTGTCTGTGACCGATGCCCCAACCAGCTGGTTGGGAGCCAGCACCGGTATTGCAGCACTGCGGTCTGCAGCCTAAAAATACCCAACCCAACAAGGGCACAAACACATGCAAAGGAGCGCGCACGCTCCCCTTCACACCCGCCTCCTCCAAACCCACCCAGGAGCCAGGAGCTAAAGCCTCAAACATGAATATTAGCTTGTTGTTTTCCTGGCTCCTATCCCGAAATGAGGATGCAAGATCCCGAGTGAGCTCTTTCTCTGCATGTGGAGCTTTATTCCAGCGCCTTGCACAAGGAGGGAGTGGTTGTGGTGTAACAGCGCTCACTGACCCTCGCTGCCATGTCCTCACCAACTTCAGCATCTTGGGCCACGTCAAGCTGTGCCTGCCTTTGCCCTGCAAGAGCTTCAGCACAGCCTGGGATGCTCCCAAATAATGGATATATTCCAACTCTCATCCATCACTGCGGAGTGACTGCCTTGCCTGGTGATGGTTGGGAGGCACTTGGCCTCAGCAAGGACTTTAGGAAGACACCATCACTGTCACCAAGTGTTAGAGCCAGGTGTCCTGGCCCCCTTATCTCAGCACTTAGAAAGCAGGAATTTGCCATTCCACACTGTGCACCCTATGGCTGTCCCACCCCACCACTGAGCAATGCTCATCGTCCCTCAGGGCTTCTCAGTATGAATTCAACACCCAGAACAGGGCACAGCACAGGATAACTTGCATCATTTTTTAAAAATAAACAATTCTAGATGATTTTTCCTCCCCTGTAAGTCACATCCAGACCTCCACAGCAATTAAAACTGGATGCTCCCACAGCGTTTTTCAGATCAGCAGTAGATTTACAGCATTCCCTGAGAAGCATCAAAGCCCTTCCCAGGCATGTTTTAATTTTTCACCTTACAGGTCCAGGATAGTCAGCGCCTTCCTTGGCTCCACTCAGTAACCCAAGCTCTTCTTGGGTTTGGTTCTGATTGTGAGCCCTCCAAAGTGTATTCATGGTGCTCTGCCCATCCAACAGGCAGCAGAACATCCCTCTCAAGAGAGACAAGTGCTCCCCCATTTCACATCTGCAGCAAAGCTGGTGCATGGAAACACTCTTTACTGGGGTCTAAGCAATATTCAATTTTAAAAATAAAAGGTTCAACACAGAGCTCTTGCATGGATGAAGTGCTCAGAAACAGGATTGTCTTCCTCTGAGCAAGAATCACCTTCCCTCCAACACAGAAGCTTAAAGGATGTGAACCCATCACCAGCACCTCCACTGTGCTGAGCATGGTGCTGGTATCCCCAGCACAGCTGCTCTTGTTTAAAGCAACCAGAATGATTTTTTGGCCACAAACTCTCATGCTGATTTCCAACACCCCCCTTTTCCACTGTCAAGCTGTTTTCAGGCATAGGCTGTACAGGGGAGCAATGTTTGTGTTTGGTGAAAATCAGTGCATATCATCGGGAGGGGGCAAAAAGCTCAAAACATTCAGCTAAAAGGCTTTAAACTATTGACTGCCTTTTCTCCACCCATTTACTCTCAAAACAGCAGCCCAAAAGGGATGAGAACAGGACCCTTTCCATGATACAGCTGCCAGGAGGAGCCTGACTCATCACTAGTGCAACACAAGAGCTGTGATTCTCAGCACAAGCAAATCTCAATGACTTGGGTTTCATGGATTTATAAATACACCTGCCAAATCCTGAATTACCCCGATCCTCTTTCCTCGCCCCAGAAGTCCTACTGTATTCTATGAACCCAACAAAAAGAGTGTTTTGTGTCTCCATAGCTTGCCTGGGCTACCTGGTACCAGCACACTGCCCCTGAAGCCATGAGAAATGGCTGCAGCCACAGGCTCTCTGCTCGCTCCAGCAAAGCCCCATCTGCCAGCATCATCAAAAACCCAGTGCTTGCCTAAAATGTGTCAACCTCCTCTTTCTGTTCTTTTCTTTCATTGTGGCATTTGTCACATCCTGAAGAATACATCTGGGCCTGCTGTCTCGCAGGAAAACATTTTGCTGATAAACTCAAGGGCAGAGGAGCTTTGGGGGATTGATGGCCACAGCCAGGGCGCAGCAAGAAAAATTAGACCAATTTTATTACAGAGCCAGTGAGGGAAAGACATAGTTTCACAGATTTTTAACATGCCAGAAAAGCCCTCCTTTTTCCACTTTAAACTTACACCTATCAAAAGTGCTGGGAGAGACTTTTTTGTGTGTGTCTGCATGGGGCTCCCACCTGGAGGTGTTGATGCTATTCAGGGAAAAGAGCAACAACCTTCACCGTGCCATGAGAGTGCCATAGCCTGGTTTGCCTGTCGCCTCTCCAGCACACGAGTGAGGTCCCTGCCAAGGGAAGCACACGCTGCTGACTCTGAAATCCACTTTCCAAGGGGAAGAGCGTGGTGCACAGCAGGGTGAGAGGGGATCTGTCTTAACGCTCTCCAGCTGAAATCAATCCTCGGAGCAGCGCTGCTCGCTTTGGCAGAGCAAGCAGAAATCTGGAGCAGGGGATGGCTGATGGTGTTCATGCCAGGGCATGGAGACAAGCTTAGATCCAAGGAGAAGGCTGAGGGCTCGCAGTATTTATCAGGAGCTGGCCCAGGGAAGCCCACACAGCCCTTGATCCCCTGTGGTGCACGGCTCAGTGCACATACTAATCCAACCAGGAAAGACGCTGCTGCAGCAAAACTTTGTTTAGTTTTTGAGGATTAAAAACCAAACCTTGCTGGAAGTTTCCCAGCCATCTAGATGGTGAGCAGCACAGGAACACTGGAGGTCACGAGTTCTCCACTAAAAGGGTAAATTTCATCAGTGACAAGCTGAGCAGTGGCGCCACATCCTCCAAACCACTACAGACCACTTCTTACAGGAGCTCCAGCAGATCAGCTCGGGCAACTACCATTAACTTCAGGAACAAGGATAACAACATGGAGCCACAGACAAGACCCAGTTTGCAAACCTATATAAATATATATATTTGATATTCACTAGGGTGCTGAATGACCCAGTTTTACACACACACACACACACACACACACACACACACACACACACACACACATCCCGTTTTCCCAGAAACCAGGCAGATTCGTGGTCCTCTATTCGCAAGAAAGTGGGGTGGGTTGGCACTGGTGGGAGGAAGAAACAATTTTCAAGTCACCTATCCCTCCCTTAAATGTGCTCCACGATTTGCATCCTGAAATCCAGGCACAACACTTACCCAAGCCCAAGAGACTTTCCAGGGAGGCAGAGGGAGGCAGAGCTGGCAGAGAGGGCTCTCCAGCAAGGATGCTGGGGCATTCCCAACCTCACTGTGTCCCTGCCCAGTTTTAAAAGGCAACACAAAAAAAACCCCCAAAACCAGCAGAAAGGAAAGGTGGTATGAGGGACTGCAGTCCTGCTGCTCCCCTCACCCTGCTCATGTTTTGGGGTGGCAGCTGTCAGTGCTGCACTGTGGTGGGGCTCAAAGGGGCAGACACTTTCAGAGCCGAGGATATGGGCAGGGAGGGTTTAGCACCCACCCAAGGCTCTCCTGAAGCCTTGCAGGGAAGAGCCTCTCAGAATCTGTCATTTGAACCAGGTCTCTCAGCAGCCTTTGGCAGTGTCCAAGCTGGGTGATGCCAAGCCTCGTCCAGGCAGCCCTCAAGGACAAAAACCAGTTAAGAGAGAGGGATGTAAGACCCTCTGGGCAGCTCAGGGGGCTCCTACAGCCCCACTGAGCATCCCGGAGGGAGCATCCTCTTCCATCCTGGCTCCATCCCTATCACCCAGCACAAACACTAATCCAGCCCCACTCCCTTTCCACAGCTGGTTTTGGCCCCAGCTGGGAGAAAACTGCTCATTCAAAGCACAACACACCTCTAGAAGGTGCTAATACCAGCCCAGATATCACAAGTTCTTACTACTCCCTTTGACGATGCAAATGCTGCTGATACAAACTCAGCAGCCTGGCAAGGAGAAAGGAGTTGTATTTCCCACTGGAGGAGGATATTTGTTTGCCAATTAGCCTTTTCCTGGAGAACAACAGTTCAATCAACAACCTTCCTTTATTTTAATTCCTTCCCTTTTTTTCATCTCTGCTGCTCCAATGAATATTTGGCCTGTGACTGATTTATCCTATGCAAACCCTCACTGCTGAGTTTTCCATTTCACTGCTCCCCATTTCAGCAGTAATCCCTGGGGTGAGACCGGCTGAAGGCAGGCAGGTTTTTTTCCCTCTTTTAAAACCTCTTAATTTGGCTTCACAAAGTGGAGTTTCCAAGTTGCTCAGCAGCAGATGCTTCCAGTCCATCAGCACAGCAACATCTGCCACGGGGCCACCACCACGATGAGGCAACAAGGAGCTACTGGCTGAGTCCCAAAGGGCATTTTTTGGGTGGTGTTTGGAGTTTTTTAGCACTATCCCTGCTTAAGGTGAGGCTACTGGAACCACAGGTGTTCAGGCATTTTGTGGCGTGGAGCAAGCTGGTTTCATTCTCTCTCAAAATGGAAACTGGATGAAGGCTGCTGTAAATAGGAGTCCTTCCCAGCAGGGACCCTGATAGCTAAATATCATTAAACTTCAAGATATCATTAAACTCGTGGTACAGAAGGTGCCCAGAGCAAACAAAACACACTTGTCAGATCTCTCAGCTGGCCTACCGATCTGCATTGCTGATTTCCTTTTAAAGGTTTTTAAATTCTGATGTTAATCCAGAGTGATTTTCCCCCCTAAAGTACAAACCTGGGGTTGAGAATTCCTTGATAAATATATCTAATGGCAGAAAAGGCCTGCTGGCTGCTTTTCCTTCCAGTATGACACTAATACCTCCCTGTGCTCCAGCAGATGAACACCAAAAAAACAATGCATGTGAGCTCACATCAGGCATAACATGAACCCAACAGCTCCCTCCCAGCCTGGGAAAAAACAGCAACTTTTATCACATTTCACTGAAATACTGTTTGCATTTAAACAAAAGAAAAAAAAAATCAGGCGAGCACAGCAAGTGAGATTAATTGGAGGCTTGGTCACTTATTTTATGTGGCTACAACACAGTGTAGCTTATGGCAAAAGCCCTGCTTTGCCTGGGATGGATCTGCACCATCCCGAGGGCAGCAGGACTCGATTTTCCAGGACAGCTGCTCAAACCCACCACCTGCAATTCGGAGGACCTGTCTTAATGGGGGCACGTGGTTTTAATTGCCTAATTATCCAGTCTCTGACCGAGGGGATGGACCAAAGGAAAGCTCCTCTTCCCCTGCTGGAGCATCCACAGGGGAATGTCAGCCCTGTGAAGGTCCCAAGGGGATGCATTTAAAAATCAATAGAGGCTATTTCAATGCTTAATCAGGGAAAATATCAGCATCAGCAGAGTCAATACAAACCGAATTTAAACACACTGAGTACATGCACAGGGTTGGTAGTTTTTCCTGTGTGCATTGATTTAACCAAATCTGGTTTTCCCCAGAGTTTGGAGACCAAACAGGGTATCCACAGCATCTCCAGTGCTTCAGGCAGCCTGAGTGCCTTCATCTCTATATACTGCTCAGAAAGTGAGCTTCTCCACCCTACTTGAGCAAACATTCCAGTGAAGAAACCTCCTGGAAGGGGCAATATCACAGCAACAGTGGTCACATCCCTGCCAGGGCTACATATGGCAGTGGATTTGTCTTCTTTGCAGGTTTCTACACTGCACCCAGCACAAACTGCAACACAAGCCTCCCACCCCTGCAGATATTTATACAATCATCTCCCTTTTCATTAAAAAAAAGCCTAGCAATTGCAAATAACTGCTTTGAAAAAGTGACCCAAGGGAATCCTCAGAGGCTCAGACACCCTGAGAAAACATAACTATGTTTGATTTTTTGAGATTTAATTGCATCTGCAGCAGGAGGGCAGACTGGGTATTGATAGATCTGGGACTCAGCACACTTCAGCAGTGCCCATGAGCAGAGATGCCCCTTCCCCAAGGACACTACAGGGCATGGCATGGGCTCAGAGAGCCACAGTGGGGGCTCAGAGAGCCAACTGTGTCACCCACCCCTGCCGGGGTGCAGCACCAAGCTCTGACACCCACCCGCACCCCCTGCTCTCTGCAGAGATGCTCCCACCCCACTGGCCTTCCTCAAACCAGCCCTGCCCCTTTCCAAGCTGCTTGATGCAGCAATGACCAGTTTTCCTTGGGTTTGTGCTGTAAAAGAGTGTTGGTAATTCAGAGATGTTTTAGTTAATGCTCCTCAAGGATCAAGGTCTTTTCTGCTCCTCAGACCACACCACAAGGAGCTGGGAGTGGACACAGCCAGGACAGCTGACCCCAAGTGACCACAGGGCATTGCAGAGCAGTTGGAGTCATGCCCAGCATGTAATGCTGGGGGACACCTTGGGAGTGGTGGCATTTTTTATTTTATTTTATTTTAAACACCAGCATGGTTTAGCCACAATCCAAACCAATGGAGAACTCCACACCTAGAGGTGAGTCCTGGGGGTGGCCGGGTCTTGCAGAGCTCTCACACCTGGGAAAGGCTTCAGGTGCTCTGGTGATCACTGACTTGTGGCATTCCTTGGAAGCTCCCCTCCTTTCATGGCTTCAGGGCAATGAATTTGGCTGACAACAGGTCTGCAGTGAGAAAACACATCCCCAACACCTGGAAACACTCTCCCAATTCCTCCAGCAGCTTTTGAAACAACTCTATGAGCATAAGTGGTGATGGAGTTGGCTGATAGAGGCCACTCAGGGTTGCAGCTTTGTATTGATCAGAGTGTCAGGTCTTCCAAAACAGCCCAGACAACACCATGGATAATGAGGTGGGGCCCAGCAAGTCTAACAAAGATTGAAACCCATGATTCCATCTCAAACCCTTTCCTGGAACTGCGGGTTCGCTGCCTAAACCCTAAAAAACGTTTTCCCCCTTTGTCATCCCTCTGTATCCATTGTCCCAAATTAACACTGCAGTCTGTATGGCCTAAACACATGAACATGACATAAAGCAAAGAGAGACTGACCCTCAGATCATCCACAACCTTCTGACTGTCCACAGGGGAAAGAAATTAAATGGGTTTTGAATAACAAATCTTTGCAGCATTTTCCAGCACAAGACCTGTAACATTGAAGCGAACGCTTGAAGAAGCTGCAAATTGGATTTAGGTACCTGAAAATTCCAGATTCATTCCAATACTGCCATTGTCACAGGAAGAGAAAGCATCCTGAAGTAACTGCCTCTCCAGGCAAAAACTTTCAAAATGCCCTTAATGCAGATTTTCAGAGCTGGCAAGAGCTCCCCATCCCTATGGACTGCAACATGAGCTGTGAGAGCAGGCAGAGAGGAGAAAAAGCATCTTCCAGGCAATCACAGGAATTTTTTTTTCCCACTGAGTGCCTAGTGAGAAGAGCAACCCATGCATCAACAGGAGCACTTGACGCATGCCAGCGCCTTCTAAATTCACTTTCAGCAGATTTACCAACACGTCCTATGGAAAAGGAATTCGTGCTATGCAAATCCAGCCTCAGACTGCTCCCTGCCTAATCTAGCTTTAGATTCAAATGCTTATTACCATGGCATCTAATCAGGTCATGTGTAACAGACAGGTTTAGTTTGGGCTCCCAGGACTTCAGCTGTGTTCTTACTAAGGAACTGAATGGAGAAAGAAAAAAGGAAACAAAGAGGAAAGAAAAAAAAAACAACTAAACCAACACTGGGAAGCATTCAGGTTTTGGTGGAAACCAGGCCTGGAAAGAAGCATTGACACCTACCAGTAAAACCAGGCTGATAGGCAAACATTTGGCAGCTCACCAAAAACACACTGAATGTTGAGTCCTGCTTGTACCCCATCATATCCCTGCAGGGAAGTTGGTGGTGGCTGGTCTTTCAGGGTCTCTCCCCTCCCCCTGAGGGACAAGGTGATGAAATGATCTCACACCCACGTAGGACCCATCTAGCAGCAGCACCAAGCCCAGCTGGTCACACCATAACCTCCAGACTACCTGACAGATGCCCTGAGCACCCACACCAGCACCTCCAGAGCCTGGGTAACATGTGCCAACCAGGAGCTGTTGCTGCTTTAGAGAGGAAGGGGGTACATCACTGCATTAGGGTCTGCTGCAGGACACAGGGACCACGGGAATGCCATTCCCACCCCTCCCTGTCTGCTGGCACCAGCCACACAGCTCTGGCCAAGGTTAACCTCTGTCCTAAACGGCACCAGGCAAAATGCTTTATTTAACTTCTGAGTCTGTGAAATTCGTTCTGCTCAAAACAACCCTGGTACCACAACCCATAACCTCTTGCCATCACCACAGAGCTGCAGCTCAGCCACTGGGCAGCAGAAATAATCCAGAGGCAAGGATACAGGATCCCCCACTCAGGCTTCTCCTCTCTATCTGCTGCTCACCTGCCAGATTCTGCTTTCCTGTGATCCAGCATGGTGAGGTTTCCAACAGCACTATCCAGCTCCCACCTTCAGGATGCTGAATCCCAGCAGCATGACCTCCCCTGTCTCCACAGTGCAAAACTGCACATGGACTGGCAACCAGCTCCAGCAAAAAGACATCCAAATGTTGCTACCAGTTTCTGAAGACCCTACAAGACAGTGGTGACACAGTTCTGCTACCAAAAATAAATCCGGTGAGGTGAGCAGCACTAGGAATACCAACACAAATGGAAAGATTTACTACTGTGAATCTCAGCAACATAAGCCACTTTTAGAGTGAGGCTCCAGGATGAACTTATATTTACTAGCCATCAGAGAATTCACTGAGGTGAACATCCCCCCAGCAACACCTACAAGTCTTCAGAGAGACCTGCAGCATGGGCTCTCTGGTGTCTCATAACGTGGCAAATCCAACTAAAGCACTCTTTATGGCTTGGGTGTTCATAACATTTATGTGTATTCCCTAGTGTCTAGTACAGGCTGAGGTTTCATTGCATCCCTTAATAAAAAGCCTCCACAACACCCTTCTAACTTGATGGCTGTTTTGACAAAAATTGCAGCAGTTCCACAGATTTGAGATGAAAAGCCAATCTGAAAGAAAGGACAAAACCAAGCAACGGACATAATGAATTGTCAGTGACAGGAGGAGGAGCAGATGGACAGACCAACTTTAAAGCCTCCCTTCATTAGGAAATTAAACTAAAATCATGGGTTAACTTTCAACAATGCACATTATTACTGAGGAGAGTGAGGCAGCTGATATTCTGCCACTCAGGCACATGCTTCTCGATGCTTCATCATTTACTGAATTAATAATCAAATGCTTTGAAAGGAGAAGGAAAAAGAAACCCAGAGAAACCGGAGGCTGCAGCTCTGAGTGTTCTCATCAGCCTGTTCAAAGACCAAGCCAGATTTACCAGTGCCTGCAGTGCTGCCTGGCTGTGCTGGTGTCTGGCCAGGCTCTCCCTCCAGCACCTCCCCAGCTCACAGCTGCACCTGGAACTGGTCTGGGGGACTTTTTCCTTTGCTCCTGTAGCCAAAACAACCAGCAGGGATGGTTAAACCAGGTGGAAAGACCCCTGTTTCCACACAGCCCAGCCTGCGGCACAGAAGGAAGAAACTTTGCGAGACTCCAAGCCCGAGGACAAGGATGGAGAAGCTTATGGAGGAGCCCTTCCCAGCACCAAAGGAGCCATGCAAATAGTATTTACCAGGTCACAGGTACTAAATACCCCAGCAAAGTCATGCTCACCCATGAACCAAAAAAGAAAAACTCACATTCCTGTATTTACAGCCACTGCCACTTCTACAGCAGTGGTAGCAGAAGTCTTCAGGACAGGGTCATTCCCAGTAATGACTGTGAGGAAGCCCTACTGAAGAGATCTGTGGCACAGAGACTCATGGATAGCTCACACCCAAGTGAAAAAATATTTTCAAGCCTCAGAAGCTGCATTGCTGGAGCTGTGGATAACACACAGCCAGAGAGCATGGTTTGCTTATGATGAGCCAGGATGACAACCCAATGGAAATGTAAAAATAATCTAATGAATAAGTATATTTAGATTTATAATCCCACAGCAGCTTTATTTATAGGGATGCCAATCACTTTTACACAGATATAAAACTGGCTGGCAGAATGCCTTAGACTATATCCAGAAACCCATCTGCAACAAATCTAAGCTGTGATATCCCCACATACGTTTGGCCAAACAATAACGCTGATGCCAGTCGTCTTCACTTTCAACGTGCAGATGGGCCGAGGGGGGCTCGCCAAGCCTTCCCCACAGCCAAAGACAGATGAATTCCCCTATCACCTACTGTAAACTGGTTGGGAAAAGCACCAGATGAAGGAAAACCAGTCACCATCTGGGCCATGTGGATTCCAACACCAGCGCAGTGCTGGCTGGAGAACAAGCCTGCATCCAGCTGGCTACAGGTGAACCTCGTTCAGAACTTTCCATCACTGAAGTGGGGAGCTGTAAGCAAGGTGAAGAACCCCATGGAGCCCTGCAGCACCTTTAAAAGGTGGGGGGATTAAAGTAGGGCTCTCAGGTATGTTTTTCTTTTTGATTCATCGTTCAAGACACAAAACTGGGGCAGAGTAGGATGCAGGAGAAATTAACTTAAAGTCATCACTTGGCTCAGTCTCAAAGCAGATGAGGATTTCTAGTGATCCTTGCCCAGGATCACACAACTTTATCTAAGCCTGCAGATGTCAAGGGAGAGGCTGCTGTGGATTTCCACAGGGCTGGTGACCACCTGGAAAACTCAAGAGTCACAACTAATTCACAAGAAACAAAGAAAAACCTGCTCTTCATCCCAGTGGGACTTCTGGGGACTGGCTGTCTCAGAAATGGGGCAAAAGAGGGAAGGCTCCATATCGAATACAGACTGTGGGTAACTGCAATTCATCCATAAAGCTTTCAGTATATTGGCAAATGCCAAGGTGGAAAAGGTTACTCTGGAATATTACTTTGAATAGCTCTGGGAACAAACCCAGCATTAATTTGCAACACTTATTCAGCAAATGATTTGAATAAACTGAGGAAGGCTCATGCACACATACTGACAGCGTTATTTGGCAGATTTTTGCCTCTGCTCCTGAGATAATTTATGACAAAACAACTCCCAGCAAAGATGATCACTTTCCAGACTGATGAGTGTATTCAACTACCCCTGGGGACAAGGTAACCTCTCAAGATCCCTTCCAGCACAATTTTACTACCATTTTACACCACAAACTCTCTTCACACTGGAATTCGCTCTGATTTATCCCTGGAAATAAGTTTGCCTAAAAGAATAATTGATGGAAAGAAAAAAAACTAGAAACCCAAGAGCAGTTTTCTTGCTCAAGGACAAAGCAAAGTAAAACAACCAAACACAGAACTACGGCATCCTCGATCCAAATGTTTTCCAAAACATTTCCAAATGTTTCTCAAAGCTTCCAGCTGAAGCTTTCATAACTAGGCTGCAAACCCTCCAAAGCCTCGGGCACTGAGCGTGGCATCACTGTGTGTTGCAGCAGAGACACCAAGGAGATGGCTGGTGGTGACTCTGCTAGTGACACTCCAGAGCCCTGCACAGAATACACAGTGTTTCAAAGAAAAACTGCCTCTGCTTCCTCCACAGGGCATATTCCACTGTGACAGAGGAGCGTGATTGCTATGTGGGCTTTCAGGAAGAGTCAGTCCCTCTGTACTGAGCACTGGTCACACCTCAAGTGCTGTGTCCAGCTGTGGGCCCCTCAGGACAAGAAGGACATTAAGGTGTCCAAAGAAGGGAAAGAGAGCTGGAGAGGGGTCTGGAGGAACAAGTCTGGAGGAGCAGCTGGGGTTGCTCAGCCAGCAGAAAAGGAGGCTCAGCAGGGAATTTCTCACTCTTCAACTCCCTGACAGGAGGGCGGAGCAGTCAGGTGGGGCTCAGGCTCTGCTGCCAGGGAGCAAGGGACAGGACAAAAGGACATGGCCTCAAGCTATGTCAGGAGAGGTTCAGGTTGGACGTCAGGAAGAATTTCTTCACTGAAAGGGTTGTTAAGCATTGGGACAGAGCCCCCAGGGCAGTGGTGGAGTCACCATGCCTGGAGGTGTTCAAGAAACAACTGTGTGTGACACTCAGTGCCATGGTTTGGATGACAAGGTGGTGTTTGATCAAAGATTGGACTCAATGATCTTGGAAGACTTATCCAACTTTAATGATTCTATAAATACACGTGTCCAGATGTCCTCACCTTCTCGGCAGGTTTCTGAGTTTATTCCAAGCAACTTGGGAAGATCCTTCCCTGCCTCTCTTTTGGAATTACAAAAGAAAAAATGAGTAATAAAAGAATTCAGGAAAATAATAAAAATAAAGTTTAAAACCCACTTATGGAAAGGTAAGGAGAGAAAACAGTAGATTTTTTACGCTCAAGCTAAAATGCTGAAGTTCTGTCCACACACCATCAAACGTGGATGTTTGTGGTTATTACACAGAGAAAACTGAGACAGCCCAGGGAGATTCTGGTCTGAGCAGCCGACCACAAGCACAGCAGCCAAAGGATGAGCACTGAGGTCTCAGCAGTGCTCAGCTGCAGGAACTGACTGCTCTGGGGAGGGAGGGACTGGCACACAGCTGGTGCCCATCCTCAGCCTCCCCATCCCACTGCTGACACAACTTCCATCCGCGCCGACGGAGACAGCGGCGCCCCGTAAAGTTGGGTCTGAGTCCTTCCAAGTCCAAAGCTCATCTCCACCTCTATCAACATGCTCCTGGACACAATCAAAGCCTCTCCTATCAACTGTACATGGGCTTTGGATTAGACCTTTTGTAGAGTATGAAAAAAAGGAAGAGGCTTTCTTGAGGATGATAAAGTCTAGACACTACAATATATTTTCCAGCTGATGCAGCAAACCTAAAAAGCCCTCCCTTGATCTCGGACTGTCACGATCAAAGCCATTATCCCATTCGGAGCCCTTCTGAAACTTTAGCTTCCAAATGTGCAAGTTATTTTTAAAATCTAAACCAGGCCAAGCCTCTTGTTTGGAGTTTTATGAGGAAAACGATGTGTGCTCCTCCCAAACCTTCCCCCACCACGTCTGGAAGTAGCTGGTGGGCACATGGTGGAGGACCAGAGCAGGGAGGGAGCCCCTTGTCTGGGGACACCTCAGTGGCATGGGGAGACACAGCTGAACCCCCCCAAGGTGGCTGAGGTGTGGGGAATATTCCCCATCATTAACTGAGAGTTTTTTGGAGACCAAACATTTTTTGTATCCCCATCCTCAGGATTTGTGCCTGCCCTTGGCACTCTCCATCACAGAGTGCGTTACTCTGGAGACAAAGAAAAGGAAAAAGCTGGGATACTTTCATTTTCTACAGAAATTAAATGAAACTAAGTACTATGAATTTCCTTTAACAGACAGCAGGATGATCAAGTGCACAAATAACACCCAGCTCTGCACCAAGGGACAACCAGGGAAATAAGGTACTCAAAATCATTCTCCAATCTCTTGGTGCAGTTTTTCAGCTGGCAGAAAGGAAAGAAGAAATACACAGCCCTGCAAAAGAACAGGAAAGCCAAAGGGGCACCATCCTCTGCCTTAAGTGGGATGCTCAAGGAGAGGTGGTGGAAGACCAGCCAGCTCATCCCAGACCAGCTGGTGCTGTCTGATGAACATCAGAGCTCCTGGCATGCTGTGGCCTCTGTAGGAGAGGGAACCTGTGGTCAGTCCCAATCACCAAAGCTGGCAGTCTCCAGACTGGGGGAAAAAAAAAGCATGGATGTTCTGGAATGATGAGGAGCTTGGAGAGAACTTCAAGGGCTTTCTGAAAGCAGGTGACCACCAAGCTTCCCTTCCCACATCCTAAGGTAGATTTTTAACAGGGATATTCTTCAAAGAGAGATAGGGACAGGAGGTGGTTCACACTGCAGAAGGGAGAGAGCAACACAGAGCATTCACATGCTCCAAAGCTATTTAAAGGCCAAATGAGGCTCCCCAGTGAGCGCTTAATTTAACTAAGCAACTTCTAAAGCACCAAGCAAATGAGCCACATCATCTTTTCTTCCTAGCATCCATCTTCACCACTCTGCAATCTCCCTTCTCCTCTCCTCCTCATTCCCACCTCTCCCTCTGCCCAAACCAAACAGATCTGTGAAAGGCTGAGTGAAGCAGGCAGGCACACACCAGTAGGATGGGGATTACAGACCTGCCAGCCCCTCTAGCATCCCTCACTGTGGCTGGAGAGACCATGCCAGGCAGGACTAATGGCTGTGCTGCACATCAGACATTCCCAGTGCTTCAGGAGCTGTTGTCTGAACCGCCACCAGCTTTCCAGCTGGGCAAACATCAAGGAAAAGATCAGGCTGACAGGCTTTCTTAAGAGTATTTCCATCAAACAGGACTTTTCCCACCTCCACACACAGAGGAGTAGAAAGAGCAAAGGCCACTGGCAACACTGTGCTGGTTGGACAGCCACATCAGTCCCAGAGGGGATAGAGGATTTGCCTGTGTCTCTCCAAATTGTTCCTCTGGAGCTGGGACAGGATGTGGGGATCATGCCCAGCTTCAGTCCTGCCACAGCAGAGTCCAACATGTGCCCCATCACTGTGGCTTGTCTTTACTCTTCCAACAAACGCAGAGAGAACATAGACTTCAACCTCAACCTTCACACAAGCTATTTTCCCTGAAGCCACCAAAGCCCTGCAGATCCCTTTGGACCCACCTTGTCCCTTCTATACTCCTTCCTTTCATGAGCTTCTCCAGGGAAGGAGAACAAAGCCCAGCTGCACATCTGTATCCCCACGAAGGGCTAACACAAAGCTACCAACCTCAAATATTGACACTCCCTCTCACTGAGGAAAGCAGAGAAACTGATGGCAAAGGCTGCTTATGGATTTAAGGGTATGTAAAGTCATCAGGAAAGCAGCATGCACCCCGAACTCTCGCTCCCAGGTTTGTACACTGGACATGATAAATGAGGCAGCAAAGGAAGCTGACAAGCCAGCAGCTCAGAACCCACCCCCTACCATGCCAGCTCAGGAAGAGAGAGAAACCAAAGGGTAAAAAGCAAATTGTCCAGCCCCACACTGCCATCAGAACAGGACCACTCATGTGCTCTTGGTGACAAACACTGAAGGGAAAACATCATACAATTCACTCAGGTGCCAGGCACGAACCAGGGCTGGTTCAGCACCTCACTGCTCCCCCTGCCAGGCTTCCCAGCCATCCCACCCTCCTCTGCACTGACATCCTGTGTCTTTCTCATCTCCTGTGTTAGAGATAGGAAACGTGTGCATTGACAGCCCCCCTTCCCAAACCAAGCAAGCAAGTACAATCTGAAAAACAGCTAATTCTCAATCCTGCCAAACTTACGGTGGTAACTTATTTCCAGACAGAGCTGTGATTTTTATAAGGGATACTGCTGGGTTAAGGAGTCAAAGCCATAACTGTACGAGTGGAAGCAAAAGCCTTTCATTCCTGTAAGGCCTTTTTTTCCCCCTGCTCCTGAAATGACAGAGAGCAACACAGCTCTTGCCAGTTTATTGGGGTGAAGGCTTGGCTGAGAGCAGCCTCATTAAACTGGCTGGTCATTCAGTGCCAATCCAAACACAGTCCTCTGATCACCGCATGACGGGCTGGGAACCACAGGCAACTCACAATTAAACCCGTGACAATCAGGAAAAATCCCTACAACCCCCCCTCAAGCTGAATCCACCAACACCATCCCCACCCTCCCTGCTTTCATTTATTTATTTATTTGTTTACTTACATAAGCCTCATGACAGATAACTTGGAGGAAATCGGATGCTTTAACGATTAAGCGACACTTAGGCAGCCCGCTGGAAGATAAATACACCCTTTGGTAACCCTGCAACAGAAACAGAAGGTACAAACAGACAGTAACTAATTATTCTGATTAAATCTTGGAAGACCTGAAATACCCGACTGCAGCAGAACAAAGCCAGCACGCGGCTGCTAAAAAAAAAAAAAAAGTCACACCCTTTTTTTTTTTTTTTTTGAAAGAATTCACCCAAATAAACCTTAAGTGCTTCTGTGTTGTTGTTTTTTTGGTTTTGTTTGTGTGTGTTTTTTCTTAAGGTCTAGGCAGCTGATAGGAAATCTCTGCCATACCCTGGAGGGATCCCGTCGCCTCCAGCTAAAATTAGACTTCAAGGGAAGTGGGTGAAGATGGCATCCCCAACCCTCCACGCACTCGAGGAGCAGCGTGTGTGGGTTTTTCATCCCTCCCCATCGAAACCAAACACAGAGGGGCCTTCGGATTAAAAGAAATTAAAGAAAATAAACAAATAAACTACACTTCTAAGGAGAAAGGCGAGGACAGCAGGTCTACCCCGCTGCTAGGCTGGGAGGGATCAGAGCCAGGGATGAGATGTGGGCAGGTGGGGAGGCAGGTGAGGCACGGGGAACAGGCAGGATGCAATGGGATGCTCAATGCAGCAGCGAGAGGGATTTGTAAAGTCCACCAGCAGCCCACCCATCATCCTGGATATGGATTAAGGCACCTGCTTTATTGGTGCCCAAGACACCAGTGCCAGGAGCCTGTCAGAGCCAATGCTGCAGACCAAGACAAGGCAATGTGCTCAGAAGACATTCCTGTACTCTCCTTGCCTTGGAGGAAAACCATAATTCCCCTCCACCCCTTCCCTCTGCCCTCCCCCCCACCACACTAAATGCCAGTGGAGCTCAGGGGAATATTTTAATCTCAAACCTCCGTAATCAATCAGTTCACCCTCATGCATGAGAAAGAGTCACAGCGGTAAGCACCAAATCCCATTTCCATCCAGCAATACGACGGTTTAATTACGTACGTAACATTTCCCTTTCAACATAAATCCTGAAGGGATCCAGGCAGCCCCCAGGTTGTGGGTGGGGAAAGACACGGGGAAGGGGTGGAAGAAAGGGAGGAGAAACCATTATGGCAATTATTTTAGATGACAACTTTCTACGACTGCTCCGCTTCGCTTTTGGCACAGCCATTGTTTGACCTTGGTTTGCTGTCCCAGAAGATGGGCAACAAGCCCAACATCCAGCCCTGCCACCAGGAGCTGCATCTGTCTCATTCCAACACACCAGCATTCCCAACGTGGGAAAGAGAGCATGGAAAATGCAAGATGGGCACACATGGAAAGGCCTGCCCAGGCTGTGATACAAATAACAGCAAGGGAGCCTCTCCACTGCTGCTGCCAGACTTGCTCCAAAGCCTGCTCACATCAAAGGGGAGCCTTCCTAGCTGGGTCTGAGCAGGTTTGGGATCACTCCCTGCCAACACCTGTTATTTCCAAGTGCAGGAATGGCTGGACCAGCAGGACCATCACACAGCTGCCAGTGCAACAGGTAGGCAGCTGTGAGAGAGATCCATCCCTCTTTTGTCCAACCAGAACATTCCCGAGGGGCACGGCTCACAAACGGCCATGTTGAAATATATACATTTTGCTTTTAAATATAAACACATGCACAGACTTTTCTAATATACAGGAACAAAAGAGGGGACACCCCGCTGAAACCCCATGTGCAGCTCCACTGCTCTCACAGCGGCGAAGGAAATGAGAAGCAGAGACCAGGCACACACCCGCTTGCCATGGCGTGTTTTGGCTCTGGGAACATTTCTGGATTCTCCAGCTTGAGCTCTGACCTCCAAGAGATATGAAATGATCTTGGAAGTGCTGTGCAGGAAAAGTGGAGGGGTCCCTGGGGCTCAGCCAGGCAGGTGGAACAGGATGGAGATGTGCTCGTGGGGACAGCTGACCCAGCCTGTCCCCCACCAGTTCAGAGGCCTCCAAAACACCCACTGTGCACAAGATCAAGTGAGGAACAACCCCAAACCCCCAGTGCAGAGCAAAAAGCAAGGTCCCCTCATCCATTCATGTCCACAATTCTAGCTTTACCATATGACAGCCACAGACAAAGCAAGGGAAACAAGCTCAGGGCTGGGTGGGGTTGGGGTTACCTTTGACTTCTCTATGTGTATGTGTAGCAGAGCTGTGTTTCTGAACCCTCTTTTTCCAGGCAGATCCAGTGGCAGGCTTTGTAAAAACATGTGCACTCCTTCCAAGGGGCTCATAAAAGCAGCTTTTGGAAGGGGCGGTGAGCGCAGAGCAAGAGGAATTTTTCAATTCCTCTTGAGAGGAAGCATCACTCAGATGTGGACGGAAAACCTACCTGTAACCCAGATTTCTGTACTGTGGTATCCTTCAAAGGCCAATGATCCTTCTTTTTTTTTTTTTTTTTTTTTTTTTTTTTGCTTCAAGTTCTGTAACATCAGGAAATGCTTGGCACAATGAATTAAGCCCTCAAATTCCACACTCAGGGAACTATTGCTGTTACACCCTGCCTGAACTCTTTAACCCACACCAGGAGGGGCAAAATTGACATGGATCAGGCACCATCTGATGCTTGCAGCATGTTCCCCGAGGATCCATCTGTATCCTCATCCTCTCCTAAAGAGCAGAACTTTGCAGTGCAATTCAGGACAGAGACACTCCGTGCAGTATCTAGAGCAAATTAGACCTCCCAGGCACAGCAGCAAGCATGGATTTATTGATTCATGGAAAACGTCCCTATAAATTACTTCATTCAGATCAACGGGACAAGACAAAACGAGGACTCTCCTCATCAGTGAGAGGTTGTACTGAAGTCATTTCAGTCCCACGTTCCAGAAGAAATCGCTTTTTCACAGCAGACATTTCTTACAGGGCTTCAGGGGGCTGGCAGAGGGCAACACAGAGGTCAGTGCAGATCTGTGTCACAGCCCACCTGGTCCCCACCTCTCTGCCCCACAGCAGGCAGAGACAATGGATGAGTTTTGCAAGCAAAAAGGAAAAAACACTGCCTGATATCCGTTTCACATCTGCAGAAACTTCGTGCACAACTGCAGCCACTAGGTGAGATGGGACACAGAGGCTGCTGCCCCCAACAGCTTCCCAAACACTGCCCCAGCCACCCCTCCAGGGTCTCCTCACTGTGAAACAGGGAGATGGGACTGTCTCCCTGGTGATGTGGCACAGATCCATTAGGATCCCTTCTGCATTGTCCTCCTCTGACCCTGTGAAGGTACATTACAAGTGTTTGCTCTGAAAGTGATTTCTCCTGGAGTATGGGGCTCCCAAACACTGCAGCTTGTTGATCTGATCTGCTTCTCTTGGTACTGATGGCTTAATGTGCTTTCATCAAGCTCAAACTCCCTTCAGGGCTACCTGTGGTCTGCATGCAGGATGCTGAGCCAAGGCTAAGGCCACTTTCTGTAAGTGTTTGCTCCAGTGGCTAAATGCAGCTCAAATGTAAATAAACATCCAGATGTCCCCGTGCCTTGTTCAGAATCACATGCACCTGGCTTTGGCTTCCAGACATGGGCTGAAGAGCTGCTGGATGCCATTTTATAGCTTCTTGATGAAAAGGCAAGAGGAGCATTCCCATTTCCCAGCACAAAACATTTCTCCAGCTTTTATGCACGTGCAGCACTACCCTGCACACTCATCCATCAAACCAAGGTCAGGCATTGCCCTCCCACCATGGGTTCAGCAGCAGCCCTGCTCCCAAACTGACTCTTTTGCTAATCACAGCTCAAAATTCTACTCCACAGCTCCAAATCACTGCCTGTGCTCCCTGTCTTTGTATCACCTCCTGCCTTTGAGAATCAGCACCTACCCAAGGCCCACTTTAAACCATCACCAGCCAAGATGCTGAGTGGGACTGCTGGGTACCTCCAGGGTGGGACCCAGAGGGCTTCTAGGAATGCCTCCTCCTCCTCCTGAGAACTCCCCTGCTGGAAACATTAAAACTACAATTGTCCCAGCAGAACAATAACCAGTACAGCATCTCTGGCAGCAGTCTGAGGCAGGGATTCCCAACAGCTACAGAGTTCAAGCTACCAGGGCACTCAGGCACACACAGCTGTGTTTGTGGTCCCCTCTGATGGCAGGCACTGCCACCCTGCCTCGCCCCTTCCCCCAGACACACCCTGTTTCCCTCGGTACTGATCAGTACTTTGATAAATAAACATGTCTGGTCACATCTATTCATTTAACCCAGCACTGAGGGGCTGTCATTCCCCAGGCACTGGCTTTGCAGAGTAAAATGCTGATGGCTTTCCCAGTCTCTGGTGTGATGTGGTCCCCTGCACTCCTCCCAGCCCCAGCATCCTCCTGGCTTACAGACCCTGCAAGGGCAGGGGGGTGAGATCTCTCCTTTGTGAGCTGAAAACTGGCTCCAGGGTGGAGTGCTGCTCTGCTCCAGAGACATCTGGAAAGGAAGGACAAAGTGCCTTGTCCCTGGAAAGCAATCCTCTGCCTCCCTGAACTAACTCAGGCATTACCACAGGAGGGAAGGAGCTGATCTTTCAAGGGTGAAGCTGATTTCCCCTACTTTTATCTAAAATTTGGGGCAAGTGCCAATCTCTTCTCTGTGGTGGCCTGTGATAGAGCCTGAGGGAATAGGATGAAGTTGTGTCAGGGCAGGTTTAGGCTGAATATTAGGGAGAGTGGTTGGGCCCTGGAACAAGCTCCCCAGAGCAGCAGTCACAGCACCAAGCCTGACAGAGTTTAAGGAACATTTGGACAACACTCTCAGGCACAGGGTGGGATTCTTGGGATGTCCTGTGCAGGGCCAGGAGTTGGACTCAATGATCCCTAAGGCTCCCTTCCAGCTCAGGACGCTCTCTGCTTCCATAATAATTTACCTCCCCTCACCATCTGTAAGCCAAATCACAGATAAAGCAGGTCAGTGGCTCATTATTTTAGCAATCATAATGAGACATATAATTTTTTTTTTTATTAGAGAGAAACTCATTTACTTAAACACTTCAATCGGCTTAATTATACCAATACAGGAGTTTGCTGGTGCATTTTTTGTTTTGTTTCTTCTTAAATAACGGAAGTAATCATCCCGGAGAGGGAAAACACCCATTTCCATGGGTGTTATCCAGGCTTTTCCCAGCATCCTGGGACAGAGGAGCAGGAGTGTGAAGGGCTGGCACAGAGGTCGATAAGAGGGTTAAATCCAGCTGCTCAGAGATAAGCTGGTTACACACCAGGGCAGCAAATGGGGGAATATAGGTTTGCCAGCCTCCAGCAAATACCTGCACAAAGCATTTGCATGGCTGTCACTGGGTATTTAACTCAGAAGTTGCCAATATTAGAGACCCTGAAGCCACATGTCACTAAAGCTCTCCTGATGAACTGCTTTCCTGGCCCCTCTGAAGCCAACAACAGTGAGGGCTGAAAAAAAATTAAGTGACTACTGGCTGTGAGGCCAGCATGGCAGGGAAGATGCAGCAGCACATCATACCTGTTGTTGTGACTTTCTGGTCTTTCCAGGACCCTTGTGAAGCCAAACACATAAAAGAGTCTGAGATGCTGTCACACAGGACAAACCTCAGGAGATAGAGCAACCAAAGACTCACCCAGCAGCTCTGGCAGAGCACCCACACAGACAGAACAGGGTGCAAACAGGCATCCCCCACACACAGCTTGTGTATCGTGTGCCTAATCCCAGGCACATACATTCCTAGCTGGCACCTTTGGACTAACACATCAAATTCCACCACTGGCCTTTAATTTCCCTTTTGCCTTTCAAGACAAAAACTTCTTCCAACTGCTGCTCAAGCTGACCAACAGCTTTTTATTTTGCATCTAGAAATATGGAACTGCTGCTTCTGGGAATTATGCAAAGATGGAGAGAGACCTTTTCTCTGTCCTGAAGCCACCAGCCATGCCCAGGTAAGTGCAGCTCAGCCGCTAAACTTTAAAACCTGTCCAGACTATGGAAAGCTTACGGCTATGCTGGAATGCCTCATGCTTCCAAAACCTGCATCACATGAAACTCTGGAGCTGGAGCCCTCTACACAGATGCCCATCAAGCACCCCACACTTTGGCCCTGGTCCAGATGCAGGTAAGCAGGAGAGAGTCTCAGCCTTGGGATGCCCCAATCCCACTCTTCTCCCGGCTCCATCCGGAGGCAGCCAGCTGCATCCCGTGTTAGTGTGTTTTCCATAATCAAAAAGGGAGTTAGCCTCCATAACCACAACACAAAGAGTATATTTAGCTCAACTGGAAGACAAAGGAGATCATGTCCACCACAGATTAAATTAGCTGAGCCTGCTTACGCCAGGAGCACCCGTCTGCCATCCATCGCAGCTCCCACAGATTTATTCCTAGCTCCACACTTTATGGTCCCCCATGGAGGAACAGACCTGCTCCATAAAAGCTCTGAAAAGCAAAGAGGTGGAAGAATGGGTCCAACAGGTTTCCAAAGCCTTGGGCAGGACACAGTCTCTCGCAAGGGTTTGTGTCACCTGTCTGCACCCTGGAGCCATGGCATGGGATGAGGTGCAGGAACCCATACAGGGCTGCACCTCCTTCAGCCCACAGTGAGGAAGAGGATGACAGGGGACAACAGAGGACCCTCTGAAACTACTCCAGAGCCCAGCTCCAGCGTGTCCCCAGCACAGTACAGGAGGGCAAGGACATTTCCCCTCATGGTCTTCAGGACCTTTCCTTCACATGTGCTTCCCAGGAAAAGGTTCATTTCTCCTGCCTGATTTTCATGGATATAACTTCATCCCCCACCTCCTTTGCTACAGTCTCACGCAACTCAAAGACGCAGCCAAAGACGTGGTTATTTTTACATTTTCCTCCCAGGAGATGGTATCTCCACGGGGCACGGCTGCCATGCCTCATCAGATCACTGCACCAAACTGCCTCAGCCCCACGACAGCAGGATGAAGCCTGGGGGACACCCTGCCACCAGGTATTTTTCTGTCTCACTGGCATCAAAACTCAGCAGCTTTTCAGTCAAGAGCATCTCAAAAAAGCGAAACAGCACCAGTCCTGGAGGTTTTTCTGGCTCCTCTCTCCAAAACTCCCACCAAAGCACTGAAACCATCTTCCAGTCATCCTAGTTTTAGATTTTTCTGAGGCTTTTGCAGTTGTCATGGAACCCTGAAAGGCACTTGTTTCATCCAGATCCAGATCTTTGTGAACTCAGGATTCCCAAGATGACCCAGGTTTCCCCAGCAAAGGAAGTGACTGGGTTTGGCCATGCCATGATGTCAAGGTCCCCAACATGACCTCCTTGATGTGGCACATGAGCTTCAGCACAGCATTTCATGTCTTTAGACCCACAGCTCTTATTGGGCACTTTGACACTGGGAAAAGAAAAAAAGCAGCACTTCCAAGAATAACCCAAGAGCTTCTGGAATTTAGGGAGTGGGGAGATAGAGAGCAAAATTCTAGGCATGCAGGGAAAAGCTGGTTTGTGCATCCCTAGGAGAGGACCAAGAAGGGTGGTCTGCTGCACGCTACAGCACATCTGCTGCAGCTGTACCTCTCAAGTTCACCCAGTGTTGTCCTTTCCCCCTTTTCCTGACATCCCTCTTGCCATCATTTGTCCATAACAGCGAGGCCAGGCATGCAGGGAAGAAGGTATCACCTGTGCATGGCCTATCTGTAGCTACTTTGCAAATAAAAGTGATCACAATCAATGTTCACACCCTAGCAGAAATCCTAGTGCCCTTCCCCCTCCTACACCTCCCAAAGCAGAGCACAGATCCAGCTGCTCGGCAACCTTATCTTGACGCAGAAACAGTCTGGGACAGAGATAGAAGGGTTCCCCGAAGGCACAGCTTATTAAAGGCATCTTCTCTTAATCGGTTCTCTTCAAAAACGCCGCACTGAAGCGCCCTTCCCGGACTGGTTTTCATCACGGCAGCAGCAAACACCCCCAGCCTGGTGAGCTCCTGTGTCCCCCTGGAAAGCCACAGGGTTTTTCCAGGCTAAAAAGCAACCCAAGACCAGACAGATATGCCCAGGCCAAGGCACTTTGGGGGGCCTGAAAGACACAAGGTGCTCCCAAACACATCCTCGCTCTCGCCGCAGGGATGTCAGCACAGAAATGGGGGCCAGCACAGGAATGAAATCCACGGGATGTTGTTCCCTCTTTATCCAGCAGCTTTTCCCCTCCAACCCCACTCCTGCTCCCGCAGGGGGATTGCACACTTGCAGTCAAACACTCCTTAATCGCAGGTTTCAAGAAGCGGAGCTACAAAACAACCACACAAAGAGGCAGCATCTCGCACGCATCCCGGGAACCTCCCCGCAGCCAACGCCTCCCTGTTTATCCAACACACGATCTTCACTCCTTCAGCTATTTTCATCCCACCCTGCTATTAATGGATGCAGAAGGCGGGTTGGGTGAGGCCGTTCGACAAAAATCTCATTTAGAGATCAAGACAAGCTTAATTGGTTTCTAGCCAGACCTGCACAAAGATGGGTTACTCCACAAATACAGTTGCTAATCTGCCCATTATACTCCCTAAGCTCCCACCCACAAAGAAAAAGAAAATAAAGCAAAGATGCACAAAGGAATGCAGGATTTTGAGCGTGTTACTTCCAGGGAGGAACATATCACGAGTGGTGAATTCTGCAAGAACAAGGGCTTTGCTTTTCTTTGAAGGAAAAGGATAACCAAGCAGTAAACAAAATAACAACAAAAAGACCTAACATAGATTAAGTCTACATTTTCCACAGGCAATCCCCAGCCGTTCTTGAAGAGTGTTTCCAGCAGCTATTGTTTCTGTGGGCAGGCAGAAGCAGGGGAAAAGCTTACACGGCCAAGGAGATGTCATGTCACAAGTGACAGAATAGAAAGGATGGGGAACCTCGTGATTAAAAAGCACAGGACTGAAACCCTGGAGAGCTGAATTCACTTCCGAACTTGGCTAAAAAAAAAAAAAAAATCACGAATTTCCTGTGTGATCACATCCTAGATGATTTATTCAAAACCTGGTGTTGAAAAGCCAAGGGAGGGGGAAGGAAGCAGGAGGAGGAAGGGGAAGACACAGTCCTCTGGGTTTTTAATAAGCTTGGGGTTAGACCAGCACTGGCAAACTGTGAACATCCATCTGTATCGGGCCCTGCATGACCTGGAGCTGGTGCTGGGGAAGCACTGAGCATCCCACAAGCTCAGGTAAGAGCCTGCCCTGCTGCTCTGCCCAGGTGTGCCACGGGCTCACAACACCACAGCCCCACCAGCAGCATCCCACGGGCTTCTGTAATGCTGGACTCCCAACAGAAACACAGCTACGTGCAAAATGAACAAGTTAGGGATGGTTTCCACTCCTGGAGCTACAGGAGAATTTATAAACAAGAACATAAAGCTGTCCCCTGAATGCAGCATGTTATAATCAGACCCAGCCCAGCTCCAGCGCTTCAGAGCAGCTGTAGCAGAGCACAGGTACAGGGTCATTTGGTTACAACCTTCTCCCCTCATGCAGCAGCTCAGCTCCCAGCCTGTTTATTTTCCTGAAAACAGTTCCAGTTGTGCTAGGTGGGAAGTTGCTGCACCCAAGGGAGAGCTAAGCTGCGGATCCTCCAGCAGGACGGAGCCAAAGGCAAAGCCAGCACTAGAAAGGATGGCAGTCCTGTGCTTGTGACTTTACAGGAACATTCCCTGAGCTCCAGAGCACCCTTACCAGGGCCTTTTGCAGCAGGCAAAAGGTTCAGTTCAGAACAGTGCAGAGAGACACAGAGCTGTTTTTGCAAGACCTTCAGCCACGACGGGTGCTCGCAAATCCAAGGCTTGGTGCAAACAGCAGCCCAGCCTCTGGTGTTGGACAAGAGCTTCCAGGCATGGAGATATGGGGTTGGTGCTGTCCCAAAATGCTGCTGTGGGAAACCCAGGGTGAACAGATTGAAACTTTTCCTTTCAGCAGTGAGACAAGCTGTAATTAGCAGCACTGAGTCCAACCCAGGGGCTGGATAAGGACATTCCCTTGACATATCTGACAAGGCAACTGTTGGGTATGTTTTCCTTGGCTTTTTTCCCCCCTGGAAAAATGAGTACCCATTTTTCACAGGTCTTTTTGCCCCCACTCTGTGTTGCCTGGAGTCAGTTTCCCAGAATAAGGGCATACATTTCAGAACACACTGTATCAGCCCATTACCACAGCTGGAGCTCTTGCCACCCCCAGGGATGGGTCCCTCCTTAATTATCCCACATCCCATGGCAAACTGGGGATGCCAGACCCCAAAGACACAGTCTCAGTCTGACTTTCACCAAAACAAAAAACACAGTCCAAATCACAAGGCAAAGGTAAAATAAAAACGTGAACATGAGGCAACTGAGCTTCAGCTGCGAGACACATCATCACCACTGTCTCACACGTCTCTCACCTAGTTCAGCCTCATCCCCAGAGCAAAACCAACAAAGCTTCCTGTGATGCAACTACAAGCAATCCTTTGGAAATCAATTCAGAGAATTATGAGGCTAGAGTCCCTCTTTACTCTCTTTTTCTCAGGACGAAAGCTGGCACGCTATAGAGTGGATTGAGGATGTAAGGTAAATCCTAGTATGCCAGCTAAGGGAATGGCACAATTTCATGACTAGGTAACTCAAATCACAGCCTGTCACACATCACTGCAGTTTGAACACAACTGTGACCACAACTGCATCAATTAAGAGCTAACAAATTTTGCTGAACCGGGTAAGTGGAAGAGCAGCATTTAACACATAAGTAAACGGGGAAAAAACAATGAGCATAAAGGCTCAATTCCAGCCTTAGCCCCAAAAGCAGACTAACCGTAAGGATTACAATATTTAGCATGCTCCATAAATTTTCCTCAACATCTTTTTGATGAGCATGATGAGCATGCTCCATGTGACGGGCAGGGATTTCTCGTGGCTCCAGAGCCACCAGCTAATTCACATGCAATTTGCCAGCAGCACTCTCCATGGAAAAACAGATGGAGCTCATAAATGGATCCGAGTGATCCCCAAAAACGTTCCAGTCTCTTTGCAGGGTGTCTTCAAAATGCTGGGACAAGGAGATGACACACTGAGGTCTGAAAACCAATCTCCCAGACCCGGAGAGCTTTGGTAAGCAAATGGCTTGCGTAAAGTTTCTGTCAGAACACCCATTTGAGGCACTGGCATTGTAAACAAGGTTGCTCCAGAGGCACCTGGGATTAGCACTGTTCAAACAGTCCTTGGCATGATTTACCAGAGCACCCAGGAACAGATTTGCAAGTTCAGCTTTTCTCCTGCCTGACGCGACAGCCTTAACCCTGCAGTGTCCTACAAGGAGTTTGAGACACAGGGCGGCAGCCCTGCACTTGATAGAAGAAGAAAAACCCAAGGAGGCAGCACCGTGGGGCTGCTTTTTTCCCGTGTTGCTGGATGAGATCCAACAGCAGGCTGTCCATGAGCAAGCTGGGCAAGTGTCCCTCTGCAGAGGCATGGCAGCTGGAAGCGATGCATGGGATATGCAAGGAGAGTGGGGCTGAGCCAGACAGGGCAGCTGAAAAACACCAGGCACCCTAAAGGCTCACCCTGATATCAAGGCACAGAGCAGCCTCTCTTGCCTGCACTGGGCACACAAGTCAAGACACTCCTCGTGCCTCGGGGGCAGAGGGAAGGAAACCTCAGCCAGTGAAGCATCCTTTGCATGTGATTCCTGTGGAAGCCAGACACGACAAGGGTATCCACCTTCCCTGACACATCTCCCCCACCCTCAGCTCTGGCAAGAAGGTGCTGTGGTTTCCAGGAGCAGCAGCAGCATGAAACAACAGGAACATGAAGGATGACAAGAGTCACGGCAGGGAAAGCTTTACACAAACAGATTTACACTCGCTCCCAGCCACACAAGCATCCTTGAAGGAAACAGCTGCACCGGACCACAGCTGACACAAACTTTCCAGGATGGGACATGAGTTCACAGCTCCTCTAAGCACCATTCATTAAGTTGATGCTGAGGCCAAGCAAAGAACAAGCACTCAGAAAAAAAAAACCCAAAAAATACACCTCATGGCTAGGTAAAAGTCAGATGGATGTGCAGCTCCAGAGAGCCACCTTAGAAAGGTCTGAACAAAAGAATCACTCAGGAGCAGCAGCAGGGCAGACCCACCACGGACTGAACTCTGTATCATAAAACACATCAGAGACAGAAAACATCCCCCTGCACTGCCTCCATGGCCCTGCCACAGCAAACAATTAATCTTGCTTCTTTGGGGTGGGGGAAATGGTCTCTGGACTGTTCCTCCATCATCCTCATCCTCATCCCTGCTGGAGCTGGGAGGAAAGCCTGCCAACAGAGTTTGCCTGTAACAGGCACAAAGCTGCTAGAAAATCACCTGAGAAACATAAAACATTTTTCCACAGCCCGCCCCATAACACACTTCTTCTCACACCTCAGATCTGAGTGGCTGCAGATCCCACCCCTGAGCGATGCCCCTCTGCATCCCCCATCTTCAACTCCAGGGTTTTTTTATTTAAATGACAAGTGCTGTCCTGTCCTCCCAGCCCAAGTGGTGCAAAGCTGGCTCCCAGGTGCAGAGCACAGCCCCAGCTCCCCTCCCCTGCAGCCTCAGCATATGGACAGTTGTTCCTGCCCAAAAACAGTGTGAGGACTTTCCTGACTGGTGACAGTCTGCCCTCAAATGCTCGACCCTACAACCTTTGGGGATGCCCTGCTCACTAGAAGGAGAGGTAAACTGATCCTCACTCCTGCACAGCATCGGGGGAACCAACACCCTGCAGAGCCTTCCCCAAAAGCTGCCAAGCTCCATAGCTCAGTTTTGCATATTGGTACAGAGCCCAGCTGCTGGTGTTTCACACACCACCCACCCAGAGTCTGCCTCTGAATGGCACAATTTTGAATTGCTTCCTCCTGCCGTACTGCCCCAAGGCAGGATCTGCCAGCAGCCCAGCCCATTGCCAGGAAACAGGATGAAAGCCCCATGTGAAAGACCAGCAGCAGGGAGCAAGGAACACCAGGAGATCCCACTGTGTTCTCCTCTGCTCTCCCAGGGATGGACACAGGTCAGGTGGATTAACTGGGTCCTTCCCCTCTCTTTATCTCACCGATCTCTGGCTGTTGCCAAGTCGTTTTGAGCTTTGGCATGGCTGCTTTGCACTCAGGGCCTGCACAAAAGGGGCTGAGGAGCCTCAGTGCAGAATTCCTGGCAACAGTCCAAACCCAGAGGTCGCTAATTGGGTCACTGGGTTCAGCTTCCGAAAACCATTCCTTCAGGAGGTGTGGTAAAAGCAGGCACAGTCACCTTCACCACCACAGACAGAGCTGGACGCTCCTGCGGCTCCTCCACACCTTATTTCATTATCCTCTCATGAAAGCACTCAGTGACACAGGGACAGAGCAGCCTGGACAGGGACAGAGAGCCCCAACTTCCACGCAAGCTGCATGCTCACGGGGGGAGACATGATTCAGGTAAGCAGCACGTAGCTGAAAGCGCATCGCTATGCAGTGCTCAGCCCCAGGAATGCAGAAGGGAAACATGAAGACACTTGTCTGGCACGGCAAATAACCCTTCAATCATCCGCCAGGCCCTGCCGGGGAGCTCTGGGTTGGGAAAGGAGAGGATGTCTCCAGGCAGCAACACATCAGCTCTTACCCACCGCACCACGACGCGCCGCTGCGCTTCCTCCGTGTCCCTAAGGGAGCTCCAAATACAAAAAACAAAACTCCAAGCAGCACCGAAGCACAGGACTTGATGGAAGAAGCCACCAGTGTACTGCAGGAAGAGAAGAGGTTTGAAGAGCAGCCAACATCAGCACCCATCAGCACTGGCACGATGAGCTGGTGGGTAAGAACAACACGCCTGTCTGACACCGCCCTTCCAGTGGGTCACAGCAATGTTTTGAACACAAGTTTCTCAAGGCAACTCAGTCATGAGGAGTAGAACATGGAGAAACCTTCTGAGTCACGGTCACACTGACTCACTGAGTGTCCCCAGGCTGGGCCACCCCATCCAGTTCAGCTGACTCAGGAAAGGACCATGAACAACCTCCTTGCCCAGGTGCTCCAGGCAGCACAAACCTCCTCCATTTAATGCTTTTACAATAAACTCCCCCCCAAAAGACTTGGGGTGAACACAGGAGGGAGCACAAACAGGATGGGGTAATCAGAGACTCATATGAGGGCACAGAGGTTGCTCCAAACCGGGGCACAGCATGGGACAGATGTCCTTGGGAATGACCCCACCCAACCCCACCATGAGGAAAACACAGATGTTCAGACAGCTTCAGGCTGGACCTGGTTTATTTGGTTAATTTGCTATAATTCAGGTGGCTGCTGTTCAGGCCACACCAATCACGAAACAAAGTGCTGTCAGCTCAGATCCTGAAACTCTTCAGTCAACTAACCACGTCCTCATGGTGTGCCAGGGCTGCTTCTCTCATTTCCATCTCCTTTGGTTTTCTTCTCAGTGGCCACAAAGATCTGAAAGCTTTATGACTCACTGAGCTGAGATTTTCTGTGCTACCCCAGAACTCCTGGTTCTTCAGTGTATTCCAGAAATTTATGA
Organism: Certhia americana; assembly: GCA_018697195.1. Taxonomy (NCBI): domain Eukaryota; kingdom Metazoa; phylum Chordata; class Aves; order Passeriformes; family Certhiidae; genus Certhia; species Certhia americana. Next base: position 58,256,267 of record CM031861.1, read on the forward strand.
CATGCCACAAGAACAGAAGATACCAAGTGCAAATGGTCTCCTGAGAGGGCAGGAGGGTAAGTAGGCACCAGCACAGCTTTTCTCCCAATTAAGGAAGAAAGGAAAGAAGAATCAAAGGCAAACAGCAAATTACAACATGTGTCTGGCAAGGGGCTGTGGAGCCTCTAATTTTTGCATTAAATAGAAAGTTGGAAATCTTAGAATCACAGAATGGTTTGGGTTGGAATGGATCTTAAAGACCATTGAATTCCAACACCCTTCCTCTAGTTTAGGTTGCTCAAAGAATATGCCATGAAGGGTGAGGGAACTAATGCAATACTCAGAAGAGCTTCTGCTGGAATATTTAATTACTTTCCAACCCTTAACTAGCTGCTTCTCTCATCCCATAGTAAGGTAAACACACCGAGTGAGTAAATCTATGACTTAGCATCTAAATTAACCAACACACAAGTCAGGATCAGGCATTCAGTATTTCTGCCCCAATTTAAGGCCCTTTGCTCAGATCAGCTCCTTTTTTTTCAGCATGGCACTGACATCTGTTGTGTTGTATGAGTGAAAAGTACATATATGATTATCTTAAAAGAGAGGGGGGGGAAAATCAATATGGACATGATTTGAATTTTATGGCATTCGGCTGCCACGACTTGCAAATGAACAGCTGTCCCAGCAGGTCCATGCAAGCTTAACAGCACAGCAGTAAAACACAAGGTTTTTCTTCCCCTTTAAAAGGGTTTTACTTGTATAAAAAAAGTGTATTTTTATAAGAAAATAAATTGCAGGTTGACGAATCGTAGTTAGGTCACACTCAATTCCAGCAGAACAAGCACATCCTGCTTCACATGGCCTCACCAGTCACTCCACAGCAGTGGCAGCTTTCTGAAGCCAAGTTAAGATATTTAATTACCAGCATCAAGTCAGAAACCAAAGCGTCCAACAAAATCCTCATTTGTGAGAGAAGCCTGCAGAAATGTCGTTGAGCAGGCTTTGGCAATCTCCAAAGTTGACAGCTGGATGCCCTGGCTTATCGACTGCTAGAGCACACGCGGAAAAAAGCTCTGAATAGCTGCAGTGCCGAGCAAGCCTTCAAGGCAGCCCCGCCAGCCTCTTAAAAAGGCTCACAGAAATAGGCAGGCTTCATTTATTAATACTTCAGAGATAAAAGTGGCCATGTAGGAGCAGCTCAGTGGGTGTCTGTGCAGGAGGAGGACGGGCAGAAGACCACCCGCTCTGGGTGGTGCATCTGTCAGGATCCCCATGCAACCCGTTCAGGTTATAAATGCACCAGGTACATTTGCAACCTGGGCACATGGTGGGCTGCTCCAAGGGCATCAGCCAAAGACCTTTAGGGATGAACCCAGCAGGGACAGTCATGGAAACTTCAAAGCAGGAAGATGGAGCGAGAGAAGCCATGCTCCTGACAAATAGAATTTGTAGGAAGCCCAGCTGCCCAACAGCTCCATGTCCACACTGCCTTGGATTCCTCAGCTGTGACATGACAGCGCGGGAAAAAGAGGAGGAAGGACCCAAAACAAAGCACAGAAGCAAAGGCAGATAAACATGATCCAGTTAGACCAGCTGTCCCCAGGTCTCGCCTGTCCTCACCGGAGGAGCCGGCCCGCCGTGGCTGTCCCTTTCCTGCTCCCTCCTGCACCCCTGCCACAAACAAAGGGTCAGATAAGGAGCCAGCTCAGGTCAAGACCGGTTTGACTCTGTTTCAAGCCCAGGGGAGCAGATTCAGTGCTGATTTTACACCTCACCCATCCTGTTTGTCTCCCCGGGGCAGAGGCCAGTACCCGGAGCAGGGTGCACGCCTGGCTGGCTGGACCCAAAAATCCCAGGGCCGTGTCAGGGCACCACCGGCAGAGCCACACACCAGCTGAGCACCGGTCAGAGCCAGGAAGCGTCACTGCTTCCTCCTGTCCCCGTGTCACACAACATTGGGCGGTCGGAGATTGTGGACTTTGGCTTTTGCTTCCTGCTCGTGACAGAGCCGGGGCAGGTCCCGGCACATGGCCACGGGGAGAGCAGGGCGAGTCACTCATTAATCGAGGAACAGCAAGGTGGATGCCTGACCCGGGGGAAATGCACGCCAAAACAAACTCCAGCACTCGTGGAAAAAGGTCCAGATGCTGCAGGACCCATCTACTCCTAACGGGACTCAAAGAGAGGCAGGCAGGGAATGCCGATGGCTTTGGAATACATCGTTTTGGCAAGGGAGGATAACGAGGATGCACCACGGTTCATCACTCTGAGGCATTAATACACACCAGCACCTGATTTTGTACGCAGTATCAGCATCAACCTCTAGAGAGGGGAAAAAAAGAAACTGCTGGCTTCTCCCTCTCTGTGCTGCCTGGAGAAGCTGTCTGGCTGTACAATGCCAGGCATCTGCAGTGCTCAGGCCTGCTCACAACCACCAGGGCAGCCTGTGCCATGGGCTGCCCCCTTCCCAGCACCTGGAAAAGGGGACTTGGCTGCACCCCGTGATCTTCCTGCCTCCGATTTCCACGGGGACCCCCTTGCCCCCAGTTTGGCAGCACAGCCCTGTCGGTTCAAGCGGCTTTTGTCAGGAGGCACATTATTATCTGTCTTTGCCTTAAGTTAACCTTGATCATTTAAAGATGCAGACTGTTTCACACCAGCACCAATGCAAGAAGCAGTGTGGTGTGAAAGCCATGAGCATTGCAGACCCCAGGGACAAAACCCCACCGTTCACACTGAAGACGTTGTGCCGAGCAAAAGACCAGGATCCGACCACAGCCATCGCACACCAATGGCAGTGGGTGCCAACCCTCAAGGCTACACTCAGCAAGGGCATTGTCCTTCCTCCAGGCAGACCCCTGACCGGAATCCTCCCTCCCCGAATTTTTGGGCGGGTTCAGCCAGTGACAGACCCGACCTCCCCACCTGGTGCCTGAGCCACACACCTGCTTGTAGCCAAGCCATAGTCCAACACAGGCACAAGCCAAAATCCTACTCTCACCCCAGCTACCACATCAAAGCATCGGCTGGACCAGAGCACGCCCGCAGCAAAACGTGCGACACCAGCACCAGAGGCTTGGCACAGATGCTGGAGCAGCCCCAAACTGCTGCACCTATGGGGAGGCACTCCGGAGGCTGAGACCCCCCAAAGCCCGCGGGAGCCCCATCAGAGGGGGGGTCACCGCGGTGGTGTGGGAGTCGCCGCAGGGGTGGGAGCCGCCGTGCCAGCCGGCGCCGGGGCTGCAGCAGCCTCCGGAGGCGTTGCCATGGAGAAGGCAGCGCAGCAGCAGCATCCCGCATCCCACGCCCCCGCGTGGGCACCCCCTGCCCGGCGCCCACCGGGCTGGGCACCGCCCGGGACACACCAGGACCGGGGGACACGCCGGGACCGGGGGACACGCCATGCTCCGGGGCACCGGCAGCGGGGCGGGATCCGCGGGGCCCGGGCGCTCCCCTCGGGGAACAGCTCCGCGCAGCGCCCGCGGCGGGGTGGGACGCGGGCTCGCCTCCCTCCCCACAGCGGAGAAAAGCCAGAAAAGCCCCGTCCCCCGCCCCACTGCCGGCGCTCCCGAACCCCTCCCCAGCACGGCCGCGGGGTACGGGAGAAGGGCAACACGCTCCGCCAGAATCCCCCCCAAACCGAAAGGGGAGGAGCGCCGAGGGGCTCGGAGGACTCACCGCAGCGCGGCCGCCGTTCTTGCCGGGGCGGAGGGCTCTGTGCCCGCGGTCCGCCCGCCGTTCTTGCCGGGGCGGAGGGCTCTGTGCCCGCGGTCCGCCCGCCGTTCCTGCCGGGGCGGAGGGCTCTGTGCCCGCGGTCCGCCCGCCGTACCTGCCGGCGCGGCGCTGCGCTGCGCGGCGCGGAGCCCGCCCGGCCCCTGCCCACAATGGGCCGCGCCCGCCCCGCCCGGCGCGCTGGCGTCACCGCCCGCCCGCCGCCGGGACTTGTAGTGACGCGTGGGGCGGGGGCTCCGCCACCGGGGGTGCCCTGCTGGGGGTACCGCACCGGGAGGCACTACCGGGAGGTGTTCTGCCGGGGGTACCGCACTAGGATGCTGTACTAGGGATGCTGCAAAGGCTGGACGGCACCGGGGGTACCGCACCGAGGGTACCGCAGCCGGGACAGCCCGCGAGCAGCGCTGCGGGCCACGGCGCTGCCCGTGATGCAGAGGAGGCGGAGGGCAGGCGGGAGGGTCCCGCTCTCACCGGGCGGCGAAGATAAAGTTTCACCCGGCTGGCGACAGGGGTGACGCGGACACGCGGGATCTGTGTCGCAGCTGCCTGGCAGAGGCCTCCCAAGGTGCGGCAGTCTCCGCTTGGATTTAAGAAATCCAAGAAATCAATTTTCCAGGGGTTCCCGTTTCACGTGAATCAGAGCAGCAATTGGATACACGGTTGGGTTCCCACATGCCTGGGAATAACCTCGCTGCATGAGATGGCAGAAGGAGCAGTTAGTGTTCTTGGTGCAAATCAAAACTCAGATCAAACTAATAGCGTGGAACATTTTACCCTAAGTAAACTTTCTTTTTTTTTTTTTTTTTTGGATAAGAGGTCAAGCTATTTACATCTTATATAATTTTTTTTCTTTCTTGGCATCAACTACATGGGAAGGTCTGAAAGGCAGGAAGGGATTTACTATGATTGTGTTTCATATGGAGTCTGCACAAAAATTGATACAAAGAAAAAGCCAGTGTTGGGAAAGTAAAGAAACAGCATCCTTAGGGGAGTTAATAGCAAAACATGGAGTAAAATTATAGAATCACTGGAGGGCTTGGGTTGGAAGGGACCTTCAAGATCATCTTGTTCCACCCTCCTGTCATGGGCAGGGACATCATTGGCCTTTTCCATCTGTGCCTTAGCCTTCCTGACCACATCCCTAAACATCAAAATCATACCTCTGAACTCTTCCTAGGTCACCTGTCCCTGCTTCCACTGGTTGTGCATTTGTGTCTCACTCCTCAGTTTGAGGATCAGATCTTTGCTCAGCCATGCTGGTCTCCAGCCTGCTTTGCTTGATTTCTTGCCCATCAGGTGCTGAAGCAAATAGGAGGCAACAATCTGAGAGGCAGTTTTGGGATAAAAGGTGTCAAGGGCAGGTTATCTGGAGCAGCAAACCAAATGATGGTGTTGTGAAACTGGTGGGGCAAAGCATCTGTACCAGGGCACATGTTTTGGCAAGAGAACTTATTACAGAATCTACCACAGTCCTTGATGGAGCTAAATATGTGGTGGGAAAACAGAGATCAAATGGATATAAGAGATATTGATTTCATAAAAGCTCTAACAAAATCCTTCATCAAAATGTTTTGAGGGGAGTAAGGAGCCATGAAAAAAAAACTCAGTGGTTTGTAGACAGAAACCACAAAGGCCAGACTGGGGTGGTCAGTCTGCACTGGAGCTATGAGATGGGGAGTTTCATAGCAAGGATCTGTGCTCAGCATCTTCATCAGTGATGTAGGAGGGGTGGGTGGGGACGTGGTGAGGGTTTCTGGTGACACTGAGCTGCTTGGAAAGGCCAATGGCACCAAACTGCAGCGGGACCTTGGGACACTCAGTGACAAAATGACAGATGAAATTCACTGGAGACGACTGTAAGTGATGAGTCTCGCAGGGAGCACTCTTAACATCATGTACATGGCAACGGGCTCTGAACTGACTGCAACCCCTCAGGAAAACGATCCCTGGTTATAGCAAGGATTTTGATGAAAGCATCAACTCATTGCTGAGCAGCAGGCAAGAAAGCAAATAGACAAATAGGAGCTAATGAGGTCAGAGGGAAAACTGCTGTACAAATTCCTGGTTTGCTCTCCTCTTGAATACTGTGAGCAGATCTGGCCTCTGTTCTCACCAAAGAACTAGTGATCAAAGATAGGGAGTATTTTTCACTGAGGTAAAGGGTTAGGCCAGGACTATTCAATACAGTATTTCTATACAAGCCTCATGCTCAGGAAGTCCTGGAGCTGCATGCAGCCTGCTGTAGGCTTGGAGAGTTTATGGGAAAATATCCCTGAACACTTCTCATACCCCTGGCTTATCATACACCACTGGCTCAGAGAGGATGCTGGGCAGGATGGTCCCTGCCTGTGACCCAGCACAGCTTTTCTTTTGCTCTTCCATTCATCTTTTTATTTTTCTCCATAAAATGCCTTTCCAGAACTCTCCTTCCCACCCCTCTCCTCCTCAAGGACTTTCATTAACTATGTAGTGATGGTTTGATCTGGAAGCTCCCAGCCTGGCTAAGTATCAGCTTAATGGTTGGCATCTGGAATTGCATCTTCCTCATTGAAACTGCTCAGCCATTTTCTTGTAATTGCCTCCTTGGAGCTTGTTTGGACGCTGCTTATCAAGCCCCATTGTGTTGCTTTCCTGCTTGTTTTTCCAACAGCCGCCTATTAAATTAAGCTCCTGTATTCAGACAGGAAAACCCAATAACCAGCTGCCCAGAGCCTCTCTGGGTAAGTAGGACACATGCAATAGTCATCGTGTAAGACTGATGTGCATCCGGCCCCAAGAAGGGGAGAGCATGGGTACCAAGCCTGCTTGGAAAATAATCCCTGTAATGCCTTGTAACAGGAGGGGGTTGGCAGGGTTTGCTCATTGGATGAAAAACTAAACCAGGACTTTCTCCGAGCTGAGGGAAAGAAAATGGGTTTCTCGTTCAAAATCTGTAAGAATACTTGGTAGTGTTCATCATTAGATGCTCACTAGACCCTAATAAATGTTCTTTGAGACCAATCCATGTCAGATCAATACTGTCTTACCCCTGGGGAAGAGTTTTTATGTGTCTGTTCCAGTGAAACTTAAAAGGACACTCTTGATTCAGCTGACAGTAATGGAATATGGAACCCATCCCCTTATAAAAATTAAATAAAATTGATTTTGGAGGAAGAAAGCCCTCTCGAGGTTATAGTCTTTCACACTGCACAGATTATATTCTCAGCAGAAAAACAGACCATGGCTTTTATTTAATTGTTGTTCCACTCTAAACCAAAGAATTGAACCAAAAGAGCAAAACCACCATCTGAGCCCCTACCACCATCTCAGTCCATCAGAGCTTATGGGAAGATTTCCATCACAGCAATCAGGGCTGCTTTTGGCTCAAAGGTAGGACACAGCATTATGCTTTGTGTTCTTTGATACGAGGTTTTTAGAGTACGTAGAGGACCTTTAGCAGTTCTGTATCTGGGCTGGGATGTTCTGTGTGAAAACAAACCACACCCTAAACCAATCTCCAACAGTGCCGAGCCCAGTCTCACCCCAGGATTCACATCAGCTCCCTGCAGCTGGCAGGGGGAGGCAAAGCTTTGGCCTAACATTTCATAGCCTCAAAAGGAAAAATAAAAGCATTCCCAAGGCAGGACTCAGCCGGCTGGGAGCGTTAGCAAAGACTCAGTGGATTTAGGCCCTGATTCTGCAGAGTCCTTAAGCTTGTAAGGAATTTGTAATTTGCTTGTAAGCAAATTCCCATCCGCTCCAGTGGCATTTAATCACATGCACATAAGTGCTTTATGGCGTACCAGGGAGTTGTACCTTGGTGGAGGTGGGGATATCAGGAACCCAAGCAACTGAATTCTTTTCCAGTGTGTTCAGAGAAGGGTGAAATCATATTAGAGAATCATAGAATGGTTTGGGTTGGAAGGTATCTTAAAGATAATCAAGCTCCAGCCCTCCCTGTCATGGGCAAGAACCCCTTCCACTAGACTCCAGCTCTGTCCTGTGTAAACCCACTCTGCTGGGAGGTGCTGAGAGAGCACAGGCTCTCTTGCTGCTTCAGCTGAAAGAACACGGTGCCCTGTGAAAAACAGAGGACTCAGATGAGTGGCAGAGAGATATAAAGCACTTGTAAGTGTACTGGGGTGTAGGAAGCCCTAAATTATCTCAGTGCCTTGGTCAGGGCCCTCCACCCCACCCCTATCTGTGCTCCTGCCATTGCCTTCCTCCCCTCTCCACTGGTCCCTGCAGCTGCCAGAAGCCCCTCATGCTTCTCTTGCCATCCATTCTCCCAGCTATCTCCTGCAAGATGTGTGGCCATGCCCTGGTTTGGATCATCTTGCTGGCAGACTCCTGACACTCAGCTCCTGACTGCTCATGAAGCCAAGGGTAAATCTTCCTCCCTGGATTGTCCTGCCAGTGCCAGTCTTCACCCACAGCCTTGTGCCAGCCTCAGATGCTGAGTCTAGGGGAAAAGTATTGCTCAGTGTGGCTGGAAGGCTCTATCTCTTCCCCCCTAGACTCCCCAACACAGCTAGAAAACAACCCATTCCTGATTAGGGATCTGTAAGTTTGCCTGGGTCTTTTTTCTCCTCCCTATTCCTAGAGATGACTTGCACTGAATTGCTGTAAAAGGTACCAAACAAACAACAATAACAGAAAAAAAAAAAACCAAAAAACCCCCCAAAACAAAACAAAAAAACAAAACAAAGAAACACCAAAAACCAAAACAGAACAAATTCTCAATGGATGAAAGTTAAGTGCCCTATTTTCTTCCTCTCATCCATGGTTATTTATCTCCTGAGAGCAGGGAAGGAGGTGAGATGAGAGGTAGCATCCAAGGAAGAGATGAGGCAAGAGGAAGAGGAGTGAAGGGATGGGAGAGGGGTGTAAATCAGTGCCTCTCTCTCAAGGCCAGAGACTGCTGCAGATTTCCACCAGCTGTTGCTGGGGCTGTCAGAGAAGGGTTTAACAGGGATGTGTGCACACATAGCCTACAGGGAGAGCTGCTTTTATTTGTTCACATCTAGCAGGGGTTGAATTTATTGCCTTTGCAGAGGGGCCAGCAAAAAGCCAGAGCGTCACTTAAATCCCATGTAAAACCTCAGATTAAGGCTTTGCAGGAAGGGAAAACAGGGAGGTGGAAGTGGCCTGGCCAGATCTGGCTCCATTGCTTGGGGGAGTGGGCTACAAATCCACATGGCTGCAACAGCCAGGGGGACACGTGAGGCTCTTGTTTTATCAGTGGAGCATCCTTTGCTCCAGACCTGTAGCAGTGACAGAGTGAGGAATTGCTAAGTCACCTTACACCCATGATGAGTCTCCAGCCTCTTACTGCAGCATAAAACAGTTAACCCCCAGGCCACCAGGTGGGTCCCAACCCAATTTGGATATCCATTAAGTAAAGAAGCTTATCCAAAGGAATTAGGAGCCCTCGTCAAAGGCCTACCATTTGGAATATCTTAATCCTCATGATTTTTGACATAATTCAATATTCTCTACCTATCTTACTTTTGCAAGATGCCTAAGCCAATTCATGGCAGAATTTGTCCAAAGTGACTCAGCCAAGGTCACTCTTAGAGTCTGTGGTTGACCTGGGAATGACTCACAGATACCCCAAGTCCTGGTTGAGCACAATAAATCACAAAACCCTCTCCATCTTGCTCACTATTTTGGTCCCTCTGATTTGTCCTGCATCATTAAATTTTTACAGCAACTGACTCCAGATGACTTAAAGTTTGTGCCTCCTGTCTCCAGTAACTGCAGAGCTAAGAGGTTTTGTTCCTCCCAGCACAAGGGCTGGAATGTGAAGACTCAGCGACCAGCGCAGGCAGGAAAATTTCTCCCATCCCTGACAGCTGTGTAACTGGACATACATGCTCCTGGTATCTTTCAGAGCATCAGTGTGGCTTTTACAGGTCCTGGTGCTGCATTTCTTTCTAATCAGCAGAATTCAGGACAGATCTGTTACAGGACTTGAACAAAGATGTTGCAGTCTGCAGAGCAGCAGATTCCTGTTGCATCCCTGCCAAGAGGTCACGTCCTGCATGGATGGAGTGAGCATAGTACTGCTCCAGCCTCCCTGCTCCATCCCTGGGCACTGCTGGGGTGACATCAGCACCATGAGATCATCTCTCTTGACTGGCTGTATTTTCTTACAGGTTTTCCCTGGAGGGCTTCTGGTTACTCTCTGGTTGCAGTTTCTCTGCTGCGAGGACTTCCGCAGGCTCGTGTTCCCTTTTCCATGGTGCCCAGATGTTGCTCCACCCCAAGGTCTCCATGCAGCTGTGGCTCCATCAACTGTCAGAGCCACTGTGCTGGGAATGTTTGTGATGGGGAGGTATTGCAGCCACCTCTGGCTGATCCAGGCTGTACCCACAGCAATAGCCCTACTGGAAAGTTTTCCTGTCTTGGCATGGGGTTGGGCTCTGCAGGAAAGATCTTCTCTTTCCTCTGCTCAGCCTTTTCTCTGACCAAGCACACAAACCTCTCCTCCTCCATCTGCCTTGCAGTAATTTTAGGTCCATGCACAAGACTCTGGCTGATATCCTGGCAGGATGCTCTCAGTATCTAAAAGCTGTCCATGGCTGGTGGTGCTCTAAGGTTTCAGTCGGGTTGCAGCCCTGGGAGAGCAGCACCTCCCTGGCACAGGAGAAGCCCCTGGGAGTGCAGGGATGAGCAGCTGGGAGCATTAGGAAATGTGACAGTCACAGCAGCCTCCCTGTATCACTGCCCCCATGGTGGATGGAACCCTGAGAATGCCCTCACTGCCTTGGATTACTGGTGACAAAAGGGTGTTGCTAAACTGGCAGAGAGGGAAATCATGGTCACAACAACAGCAAGAGGGACCTCCCCAGTTGCAATCTCCTTAGTCACAGTTGGATTACTAACCCCATTCTTATATTTTCCATGGGGGCGGCATGAGTAAGAGCTGACTCCCAAGGATGTCTGTTGCCTCCAGAAACCCTTCAAGAGAGAAATGCTGATGGGACTATCAGGTTTGGCTTTTCATCCCCTTATCTGGGATGTTGAGTGGCTGTGCAAGGAGTGGGATGGTCACTCAGGTACAGGACAGAGCCAGCCCGAGGGGCCAGGGTGTGAGTAGCCAGGGTGTTGAGGGCTGCCCCAAGCTTCCCCCAAGGCAGTGTCACTGTGAGCGGATGGGTATGCACAGTTCAGCCTTTTCCACAACATCTGCAACACCTCAGTCCCTCCAGAGATTATATTTGGGACACAGACTTGCCTTGGAGAAGAGCCCCCAGCCCCTGCAGCAAACCTGCTTTATTCATGGCTCTCCTTGTTTTGACCAGTGGTGGGTTGGGAGTGAGATCAAATGTTGGGAGTGTCTCAACATCTCCCCAAAGCTGGTTTCTGTATAAGGGGCAATGCAGATGATGAGCATAGGGCTCACTCACCAAGTCTCACAGGTCTCCTGCAGCTCCCAGCCATGGGTATCCTGGAGCCTCAAGACCCTGCTCAGCCTTCCCACAGCCAGCTGGGCTGCTGGGGGGCAGGAGAGGGAGATGGCAGCCCCCAGCTCCCTCCAGGGTCAGGGTCTGCACCCAGACCCCAGGGTGATCCCCCTCTCTGTGGAGACCTGGGAAAGGGAGGAAAGGGGAAGAAGGACTTTCCCACTTGGGCAAAGCCGATGGGAACGAAACCTTGCTCCCTCAGCCCTGACTGCCGAGGCGGTGGGAATCTGAGCTCAGCCCCTAGGCGACTTAATGGGCTTTTAAAAAACCCCTTTGTATTGGATCCATTCTTCTTCCCAAAGCTTGCTGGCCCCTCTCCAAGGGGAAACCTTTGATTCTACAAATACACCACAATTATCATCCCGAGGAGTCTCAGCTATCAGGCTCCCCGCCTCCAAAAGATCAGCAGGATGCCGGAGAGGTGCTTAAATCATTTCATCTTAAGAAAGCCTTGGGCTGTAACAGCTTCCCTGTTGCTCGGGAAAAGCCACCCCTCTCCCAAAAGCTTGGCTCCATTTTTCTCGCAATGATACGGTCGCTAGTGGAGGCAGGGCGGGCAGCGCTGCGGAAACCAGGCCACTGGGCTTCCCGGTGATTTCATCAGTCCTGGGACCCAGCTCCCGGAGATTTATGAGCTCACAAGAATCTCGCCTTGGAGTTATCTCCCCCTCCCCGCTTTTTATGGCTGCGCAGAAAGGGATTCGGCGATAGAGCCCTGCTGGGTACCGTAACAGGCTCGCTCTGTTTGACAGTTGCAAATATTTTTCCTCCAACATTGCACAGACCCATGTGCACGGGCTGCTCTCGCCACCACTCGGCATCGGGAACCTCGACTTGGCCCGGGGGAGACGCGAACCAAAAGTTTGCCAAGCACTGCATCCACTCCCCGACTCCTATCCCTTGCTCACGACTCCCCTAAGCTCTCGTCCAGGTAGGTTTTTGTTCTTTTTTAATTGTGCGGTTTTGGGTTTTGATTTTTTTTTTTTCCAGAAGTATTTTTATTTTCTTCAGGTAATACAAATTTTGCCTTTCTGCAATGCTCTCCAGTCTAATGCTGTGGTTTTTCATGGGGCTAGGTGCTCCATGTCTGCAGGAGTCCAGCGCTTCTCTCCTTGCAGAAATCCCCCTTTAAAGCACGTCATCAGTACTCCTCTGCAGCTGTTTTTCTTAGTAGTCTAAATAAAGCTTTCAAGTTACGACTCCTTGATGTGAAGCCAGATTCAGAGGCTGTCAGTTCCTTTGTGTATCCTCAACTTGTCCGGGGGTGTTTTGTTTTATTTTGGGATGGCTGCTTGCTGCAAAGCTGTGCATTTAGCAGCCCATTCCTGCCCCATTCTGCTCCTTGCCAGTGACACTGTAAGCTCCAAAGCACCACTGAATCCGGCCCCTGCAAACCCTTTGCGCTGTGCCTGCCTTTCTTCGAGGATAAAGGATTTTACGAGGAGGAATTTGCTCAGCCCACGGGCTCACCCTCAGGAGCCCCGGGGAAAGGTGTTTCACTGTGGCTCAACAGCCAAGGCCAGTGTCCTTCCCAAGCTGTAGCTGCAGCCTACACAGCCCGTGGGATACAGAAGGAGTCCCCTTCCTCATGGGAATCAGTTATAGGGGACAGCTGATCCCCTTTGGTGACACACAGCCACCCAGTGGGTCTAGCAGAGGCTGCTGCGACATGGCCTTGTCTTTGGGGGTGGCATCCCTATCCTGCTCCAGGGCCGTGTGCCACTCACTTGATCACACTGCTGTGGCCAAGCCAGCCAGATCCCTGGGCCAGCCCAGGATGAAGGCGATGAGAGGCTGAGCCGGCTCTGCCACCAGGAGGAATGTGGACCCATAGCCAGAGTAGGGACCCACACACATCACTCCAGAAATCTATAGAAAAGCAACAGGCTGAGACCAAAAATCTGCTCCTATCCTTTATCCAAACCACTACCGCTTATTTAGGATGCTCCAGGCATGATACAACACTCATTATCTTCATTGAGCTGGAGATTAGGCTGCAGTATTCCCAGATAATAGCTTTATTAGATCTGTATTATTCTTTCTACATTATTTATTTACACTGAGTCAAGAACACTCAACGCTTTCACTGAAAGAGTAACACCAGTTCATCAGACAAGGTTTTATGCTGTGCTTTGTACAGGAGCAAAGATCCTGAGCTGAAGGAGCTACCCCAGGACAAAAGTACTCTTGCCAGTGATGTCTTTTTGGCTCAAGGAAGCTGTAGGTGTTTTGGGTGCCCCACTAGATGCTAACAGTGTGGAAAGGTTATTTTCTAGAATTTCAGCACAGGCAATGGACTGTTGTGTCCCGTTACCTGCTCTGCTGGCTCTGCCAGGGCTGCTCCTGGCCCAGGGACAACTGACACTCATGGCACAGCTCACCAGGGACTTTTTCTTGAGCTCCCAGCCATTTCCTGCCTCCAGCCATCCATCCTGTCCCAGCACAGGCTGGCATCGAACCTCTTTTGGCTGGAACAAGATTGCATTCTTCCTCCCTCTCTCCTGAAAAAGGAATTAGGCTGATTTAATGATAAATGCATGGGCTCTTGGCTTTGGCCTTGCTTATCAGCCAAGACAGCACATGGGCCACTGCAATGCTGTGGTAGCCCAGAGAACCAGCCCTGGGTACAAGGAGTTGGCCCCAGGAAGGGCTGCCTGGAAGGTCCTGCATTATGTGCTGATGATGTAACCAAGTCCAGATTTTGCTCTGACTTGGTGTCACTGCAGAGGATGACTGTGGGGGATGACAGCAGCTGAGTATCCATTCACCTTTGCCCTATCCTGAATGACCTTGTAATGGAAAACAGCAGCTGACAACCTGACCCTGCAGACAGCCAGCTCCTCCCTGAGATGCAAAGGACCTTTTCTGGCACAGAGTACTCGACTTTCTCCATTTCTTTCCAAGTGATTCTCTTTGTAATCAGAGCTGCTGACCATCCTATTAGCGCACCACCCAGTCTGGATTAAAGGCACCCACATGATGCTGAGGCTTTTTTGGCCCACCTTCTCCATGAGCTCTTGGTACCCATTGTTTCCAGAGCTGAGCACAACCCCACATGACACCTGACACCCTCCCTAGGGAGGATGCTCCAGGAATGTCATATCACCCACCTGAGTTCAGCAAGTGCTAAAGCAGAACTGAACATGCACATTCTTGATAGCCCCAAATGGCCCTGCTCTCCCCAGTTCACTCTGGAAGAAGGATTCCCACTTGGGGAGTGACTGCTTGTGATGTACCCACCACACAGATGCTGTGGCTCCCCGAAAAACCTGGCAGGTGCTGGGGACCAGCTTTGATGTCTGTTTCTTTGCTATTTGAAATAGTCTCTCCTGGAAGGGCTTGAACTGGAGGCTGTATATAAAAGCTGCCATTGTTTTTATTGGGCTACCATCCATCTGTTTATAACACAGATGCCCTGAGTGATTCTGCTGGTGGGAAGCAGAGGTGAAGAGGCTCCTTTGGATGTGCTCAGAAATCCTCTCCATGTCCAAGACTCCTTTTAGAGATGTTTAACATCATCCATCTTTCAAGCCCCTCACAGCGCTGCCACATCTCTGGGCTTTGGTGTAAATAACACTGGAATTCTGAGCCCGTGAGATAGAGCAGGGCAGGCGGTGCAGTTACGAGATGTCCTGCGTCAGAAGTGGTGCAATTTGTAGCTGCTTGGAAGCGCCCTGGCAGAGAAACAGGGGATCTGGGAGACGCACCTCTCCATTCCCAGCCCAGCCCAGCCCAGGGGCAGCCTGCCAGCCCCAGAGCACAGGCACGAAGCCCTAATGGAGCCACACCACACAGTGCTCGTTTGCTTGCTGTTTGTACTCCACATCAACAGAGCTGTCTGGAAGAAGCTCTGGATAATATTTGCTTGTGTGTTCCTCTTCAAAATCCCAGCTCCAGCTTTCTGGAGCTGCTAGCAACGTACTGCCCTGATATTGCCTCTAAGTGAAATGCTAGTCAGCCAAGAAGGGATGAATTTGTCCCTTCTTTTGAACCACAAAAGGGGAGTCTCCATCCGTCTCCCCACCTGTGGTACACCCACCTACATCCCACCTTGGGTTCTTCTACCTAACAGACAGCTGCTGCCACCACCAGCTCCATCTGCTCCACCTGTCTCCCATACCCATCCCTTTCCTTTGGGACATACCTTCCTTGGGTTCAGATGTCCAGCACAAAGTCCTGGTGCCCTCTTTGCCTGCTGCAGCTCCTGGGACTGCAACTAGATGTCTTGCCCAAGTCCAAAGAGTGGATAAGTGTGAGAGGAGGGATGTGGACATCCCTCCCTGTGCTGTGCCTCCGGCCCAGCTCTGCTGTGTGTGAAAAGCGCACAAACCGGACATTCAACTTACCAAGTCTTTGCACAAGGCCGGCCACGGCTGGGGCTGCCAGGGAATTATCAGATGCTCTTGTGGCTCTGCAGAGAAGCCAGGATTCTAAGGGAAGGGTTACTGATTGCATTTTGGCCCTGGGGAGCTGTGTTGGACAAACTGCTGTATAATCACTGCACGGTCCAGCCTGCAGAACAGCACTGTAATATTTTTCTCTTATCATCGTGCAGCTTTGGAAGCTCTTATTTGATCTCCTTTATCCATGTGAATGTGTTCAAGAATGCAGCAGCCTCTGCCTGCAGAATAGTTCCTATTGTTCCCTTTGTTCATGTGTCTGGGCTGTTCCTTAGCCTGCTCTCTCCCTTCCTGTAAAGTGACACACTCTCCATGGTCAAAAAGTATCTTTACAGCTTGATCTTAGGTATGAACTCAGCCATGAGAAAGGGAGAGGGCGTATTTTCCTGAATATTACAGCTTTTTGTGAGGCAGAGAGGGGTGTGGTGAAAGGTACCCTGCGCTCACACAGTGAATTAGCTGCTTTTAACTTCAACCAGGATCTACTCACCCATGCCCAACCTGCAAGGTGCTCCAAATTAATGCTGAAAATGGATGGCATTAGATTGGGCATTTTTGGCTTATCTATATGTTCTTCCTGAAGTGCTGACCCTCTTATTTTGAATAAATCCAGAGTAACACAGCAAATCAGCCTGAAAGAGAAACAAAGAATCTGAAGGCCATGAGAAATACGGATCCGCATTTCAATATTTTATCCTGCTTTTTTTCTGACACAACAGCTTATACATGTCTTCATGCTGAAAACAGGCTGGAATTGACTTAGATATTAAAAGTGTTTAACTTGGAGACTTCTTTTAGTGAGTGTGGAACTGAATTCAGTGCTTTTCAAAAGCAGGCCTCCAGCTTTGCAAAAGTGTCTCTCTGATTTCTAGATCAGCCCATTCTACTTCTCCTTTCAGACAGGTCTGCAGCAGGTTATCCTAACACGATCTGCACAATCTTTACACCCCATCGAGTACACACAGTTTCAAACAAACCTCAAACAAACCTCAGCTTCCTCTGAAAACTCATCTTCTCTCCATCCTCCTTGTGGAGAACCAGTAGGAAAATGTCAAATTATACAAATGAGAACTTTGGCACAGCTGAATTAGATCAGGCCGAGTTAGTCATCAAAGTTACATATGGAGGTTGTTAATCTGTTAGTGATTTCCAAGCAAATTATTTTTTATATTCTGTTTACAAAGTAAGAGAATTGATATTATTGATTGGGCCTGGAGGCTGATGCATCACCAGCCATAGTAAAACAAAGATGACACGGAGTTTGCTCCCACACTGAGGAAGGTGTGCTCCTTAATTAAATCCTGAGTCATCACTCCCATTAGGAGCAGGAGGGAAGGATGGCACCAGAGCCACTGACTGCCATGGGGCAGGGGCCAGAACCTGCTGGGAGTCTGATCCTCCACTGCCTGTGGCACACACAACTGGTGAGACAGGTTGGAAATCACTGGCTCAAGGCTGGATGTGTGCTTTGGCTTTCCTACCTGCCTCACTGGGAATTCCTTTAGAAATCCTCGCTGGGAATTCCACCTTAGATTGAACTTATATGAGCAGGATGCCAAATAGTTTTTGGGGTTTTTTTTGTTTTATTTGGGTTTTTTTTTTTGTTTTTGTTTTTGTTTTTGGGGTTTTTTTTTTTGAGATCTTGTTACTGGTTTTGGTACTGAATGAAGCCAGGGGAATCACTTACTGCTGTTCAAGTTTCATGGATGTGCAGCGCTGTTTATCTCAGGCTTCATAAACTGTAAATTAAGATTCCAAAAATCACGAGATTTGTACTTGTTTATTTTTAAGTAAGATAATTTGTCTCTTTCTATTGACACTTTGTGCTTTCAGAACTTGGCTTTTTCCCCCCCGCATGTAGCAGCAGAAACAACCCCAAAAATTAAAACCTTTATTGCAATTGCCTGACCCCAGAAACAGGAATTTGGAATAACATCCCCTTCCTAAGGACCCAAATGAGACCTTTGGACATGGGCAGTGTAGGTACAAGCAGACATTTCAGTTCACAGGGACCAAGTTCCTTTTACCCTCATCTCTGAGCAGTGAACTCTGAACCTGCCATTGCTGAGCACCCATTATTTGAATCTGCAGACAGAGGAGGGAAAAAAAACCCAAAGAGCAGCTGATTTTTAACGTGACTGTACTCTGCCTTGTGGGAAAACCCCTTCCCAGAAGGGGAAAGAAACCCCTTCCCTGCAGAAAGCAGTAAAACACTAGCACTAGCCTAGCACTTCTATTTTCAAGCAATGTCAAGGTGAAAAGCTCCCTAAGTGAGCCCTGAGTGTGTCTTTCCTCCCTTTGTGCTTGGCTCACAAAGCAGGAGCAAAGAACAAACCTCCTTTCCTGTCCCTCCTACCTCCCTGAATCCCTTCTCATTAAGGAAAGAAAAGGTCAATATTGGTGGTGTTGAAATGAAGCACAAGGACCGAATGCCTCCTGCGCCTGGTGCAGGGCGCTGAAAGAGCCAAGCGTTAAACAACATTTTCCAGAGCCTCCATCGGCTCAGAGGGCTGTTTTGGCCTGCCAGTGTGCAAGGAAGGAGCCTGATTTCAGGAAGCAATTTGCAACCAGTCTCTTAGGAGACACTAAGGGGGAAAAATAGCACCTGTGAGTGGGTCATAGCTTGGCCTCTCCTGACAGAAGTTTGAAAAGTGCCTGGCAATTTGGGAAATTCAAGAGGTGGTGGGCAAGTCCCACCAGGAGGATGCTGGAGAAACCTGAGGCTCACCACAGAGAGCTCGTGGTGAGGCCTCCCATCGTGGCCCAAGCCACTGTCTCCCCTCCTCTTAGCATCTGTTTGCTGACCCAGCCATGCAGCAAAGCCGACACCTGAGCCTGTGTCATCCTCATCATGAGCACAAATTCTCAAAAGTGGCACAGAGAGATGGTGTTTCCCACCCCACCAATTTATCCACCCACCTTATTTCTCTGTAGCTGTCTTCCGCCTCTCCACAGCTTCCTCTCCATAGCCTGGTAGATGCTGTCCTGACCTAGTATGGACTTCCTCAGTCTCACTCCACTTTCAATCCCACCACCTTCCTATTTCCTCCTGTGCTGCCTTTTTCTCTTCCCATTGATAACCTCATCACCCTCTTTGAGTCCTGCCTGCTGATGGTTGCAGATATTGAAGCTGGGACTGGCACCCAAGGCTTTGAGGCTGTACCCTCATAGGGAGTGAACTCTCCTGCGTTCTTGTGTTTTTGTCTCTGTTCATCTCCATCCACTGTTGCCTCTGCTCTTAAATCTTCTAGCATTCTGGGTGCAGAGAGATGCCCCTTTGATCTGTATTTATCTACCATCACTTATGATGCTGTCCTGGGTGCATTATGAGAGATGTTGCCTAAGCATGGGTGAAAAACAGGGGTCAAATCCCCTTGGGACCAGCATTACAGTGATCTGTATGCTGCAAACTGAGCAGGGATGGAAGGCTCAAATGTCTCAGAACTTTACAACAAATACTGTCCTGTGAAAAGTAGGAATATTTTCCTTTTTGTTGCCCTGATTTGGTATCAAACCAAGTGTTTAAAAAGCCTGACTTTTCTCCAGGGATGAAAAGTTTGATTTTTGACCAAGGTACCTCTTGCAATCTTAAATCTGTTTTGGAAGGAACCTTTTTTTAACCTCTTTTTTTTATTTTTTTCAGTGGAAACAGACATAATTTCTACACCACCCAAATACTCCTTTCTTGTGTACCAACAACACAAGGCATTTACCTTGGCAGACCAGGTAAAACAGTGCCCTGAGGGAAGCTGAATAGGACCTGGTGATGAGTTACAGTGTCTAACATTTCCCAAGTACAATCACAATGATTTATGACCGCTGACACGACAAAGATTTTGTCTGGTAGTGAGGAGTGATGGCTGATGTCCCCCTAAATGCTTATCATTTCTGGCAGCTTAATTGAATCCTGTTAACAGATGCAACAAAACTGAGAAACATTTCTCCTGCTAGGAGTCCTCATTGGACCAGCAAGAATGGTGTTGGCATTATCTCCCTGTTTTCAGGAATTCTACTTTGAAGTCAGAGGGTGCAGAAATCATCTTCCTAAAAAGGAAATGCCATCAAAGTAGTATATTATCTGCATATTTGATTTTAGGACACTCTGGCAGGAGAACAACCTCCCATGAGGGCTGGTAAGAAGGGACCCTTGGAGAGTTTTCCCCTGTGGAGTGAGGCATCCCTCATTCAGCATGCAGAGGACTTGGGCTTATGTCCAACTTGGAGCCTTGCCCTCCTCTTGGGGGTTTTGAAGCTTTTCAGACCAGTTGAGCAAAACCTCAGATAACTGTGACAGCCAGGGCATCCAGCCCTGGCCTGTGAGGTGTTCTGGGAACAGCTCTGCAACACAAGAGCTCTGGCAGATGCAAGGAAGGAATCCAAGGATTTCTGACAGGCCTGCAGGCAGCTGGGAGTGCTGCAGGAGATCCCACTTTGCCTGGGTAGCTGCAGTGCTGCAAAGGGGCAGCATTTGTTCAGCACCCAAGAGAGCAGCAAACCCAAGACCACTGGAGGCAGGCGGAGGGATAAAGCTCCATGCTTCAAAGCTGCTGTGTTCAGGAAGAGGCTAAAATGTGGGATATGGCTTTCAATAAGGTTCATCCATAGCAGCAATGGAATGGAAGGGCCTGGAAGGGCTTTTAGGAAAAATAAAGTTGTGCATATAGCATGTCCTCTTGCAGCAGCTGAGCCATGCTAGTCTCTCATCCGATTTCACGCAGCAGGGTGTTATCTTTTTCTTGGGAAAGCCATGGAATTGGGTAGAGTTTAAATTATACCCCAGAGAAGCTGGATCACTTCTCTGACAGAGGTCATAATGAGGGAGTTGGGATTCCAGTTATAGCTCAGCACAGCAGATGTAGCTGGTTTTGCAGATGATAAAAATACAGCCTTGTCTCAGGAATGCTGCAGAAGTGAGGCATGTGTGTGGCTGGTTTCTTTTTTTTCAGAGCTGTTGTTTAACTCTGACTGTACTGTACAACAGTTGTTCCCATTGGGAAATCAATATTTACAGAGTAAACAGCAACGAGACATGGGCTGGGTGCCATCCAAGCACACAGCAGGACCTGCTCTGGTGAATGCCCACACCTCAGACTGTGAAAAATGTTACTCTTCTTTGGGTAGGAGTACTTTTCATTACCAAGGAGTAATCCCACTTTATTCTTACTTTGCTCTGTATGCTTTCCAAGGCCAGCTTGCAAGGAAAGAGGCAGCCACTGAAACATGGAAAGCTAAATTATATACTCTCTTATATTACACACAGCTCACCTCTTCTGATCAGAATTGAGTGCTTGGTGCACAGAATTAGCCCCCCACCCCATAGGAAAACAATTTCTCTGAGAAAGCATTCACAACTAACACTTCAAATGCTGAACTTCCAACTTGAGCTCCTGCTTGCTCTCATCTGTGTGTCATAGAATCATAGAATTGTTTGGGTTGGAAGGCACCTTCAAGATCATTTTGTTGAAACCCCCCTGCCATGAGCAAGGACACTTTCCATTATACCAGGAGGCTCAGAGCTCCATCCAGCCTGGCCTGGAACCCTGCCAGGGATAGAAGTATTGCAGGGACCTCCTCAGGGATCCTACTGCCTACAGGGACCTTTCCCTGGAGGGCAACCAGTGACCTCCCTTCAAGGAGCAGGTCACTGAGGCTCAGCTGGGACTAACACAAACCTGGCAATGTGAACTTGGTGCTTTGCTGTTCCCCAAGTCACTGCCAATGGAGGAATGCACTACAGGCAGAGTGGCACTGCCACTCTCACTTTATCTGGATACTACGATGAGTCCATGTCCTCTTGGATTTGCAACAACACACTTGAAGCTGGCTCTGTAATACTGCCTGGCCCTGTATCCCCTCCTGTTTGGAGAAGCACAGCTGTAAGGAAAATGTTCTGTCTCTAATCTCTATTTACACAGGATGGTGATAAAGAAATTCCTCCACAATCATTTAATCTCTCTTTGGGCTGACACCACCATCTTTGCTCAGCCCAGCTCCAGAGCAGCAACACATGCAAACACGACAGTTATTTGTGGGCTAGGGAAGGACAGTCATGTGCAAACAATCTCTGTACCGAGGTACCCCTCAAGTTTTGTGCTCAGTTTTGAACCTCTCACTGCAAGAAAGATATTAAGGGGCTGGAGCATGTCCGGGGAAGGGCAATGGACCTGGGGAAGGGTCTGGAGAACAAGTCTGATGAGGAGCAGCTGAGGGAGCTGGGGGAATTCAGCCTGAAGAAAAGGACATCAAGGGGGACCTTCTCATTCTACATTACTCCCTGACAGGAGGGTGGGTCCAGGTGGGGTGAGCATCTTCTCCCAGGTAATAAGTAACAGAGGAAATGGCCTCAAGTTGTATGACAGGAGGTTTAGATTGGGTATTAGGTGAAATTTCTTCACTGAAGGCAGTCAGTCAGTGAAGTATGCTGTCCAATGCATACGTGATTGAGTCACGATCCCTGGAGGTGTTCAAAAGGTGTGTGGGTGTGGCATTCTGGGACATGGTTTAGTGGGGGCTTAGCAGTGGACTCAATGATCTCAGACATATTTTCCAACCTAGACAATAATATGATTCTAAGTTTTTTGCTGAGCACAATGAGTGAGTATCCCACCATACACCATAGTGAGAGGAAGGACAGCCCCATCTTCTGGAAGCTGAGGTAATTGAAGCTTTTGCCCAATTTTGGCAAGAGATTCGAAGCAAGAAGCCAGCTCTGGGGTGGGTTTCTGCTGTATGCTCAGCTGGCTGTCAGTGAGGTGCCACTGGCATACGTGCTGTCCCCACCACGAGCTGGCCTGCTCGTGTCAGTGAGCTATGAGCAAGCACTGCATGAACTCACCGCCCGGCCCTAAAGGATTGGCAAAACAGGAAACTCTTTCAAAGGTGTCTAAGGACTTGATGTTGATGTTTGAATTTCCCTTTCATATCGCTGCAGCATTTTTGTCCAGGCGCTTTATCCCTGCAGCGCAAAGCTGTCATTTATTTGTAGCAAGAGATTTTGTGCTTTTGAAATTAAAGCCAAGGCGGACAGAAAATAGAAGTATTCCAAGACACTTCAGTGTATTAGACAAGTGTTAATTAGGGGGAGCTGAGTCTTTCCAGCCCTTGGGGCGAAGCATATCTTGCATACAAGTAATTCAGAAAAAGGCAAAGCTGTTCTGCCTAGTGAGATTTTTGGTTCTATACAGTTTGAAGAAAACACAGAACGTACTCATCAGTGCAAAGATAGTTATAACACAGTGAAAATAACTAAGAAGGAGCTAACAGGGTCTGGGGCCAATGCAGAATGCCAAAGCTTGGAAAGCAGCATCCTTGCTCAGCCAGGCATGCAAGGAAGAAAATGGGCTGAGAAAACACAGCAGGGTTATTAAGGGAGATTCTCTGGTCACAATCCTACCTGTGAAATGGGTCCTGCCTGCTCACAGCCTGTGATCCCAGTAGCAAGCAGAGTGTGTCTCAGTCTCCTCCCAGCTGCTTCTGGGAACCAGCTCCCAAAGTGGTAACTGGCAGTGATGGTTATTAAAAAATACACTCTTGAAGCTGCACCTGGAGCTGGCCACATTTTCCTGCCAATTTTCAGCAAATTGTGTACTTGGAAGAACTATGGAAAAAATCCACCAAGAATTTGTGAATAGCCCCTTAGGTGAAACTCTGTCCCACTTGTTATCCAGCTCAGCAAATGTTAATGCCCTGCCCCTGAATTGAAATTCCCATCAGAGCCATTTTTCCCAGACAATGGCCTTCTTTGCCCCAGTAAACACAGAAAGTGGGCATTTTCTCAGAGGAAGTTAATTTGGCTTTTTAGATAACCCCTCCACACACAACAAAAAACCCAAAAAAACAGAAAAAAACCCAACAAAAAAACTCTGACAACAAAAATGAAAATCCCAAAAAAAGGAAGAGTGAGAAACTAAACCTTTTCTATAATCTGGGGAAGTATTACCAAACAAAACCTTTTCTGCTAAAGGGAAACACTTTCCCCAAGCCATTGAGATGCTAAGGGACAACACATTACTTTAATATTATCTTAAATGAAGAAAATTAGATGTCCTTGCATTTAATTTTACCAGTACGCATACCTTCCATTGAAATTCTGACTTTAATTTAAAAGAGTGATTCATGCATTTAGCTTTTGGTTCATTTAAAATTTATTTTAGGAGTCATAATAAACCTCACTTTGGAAGTGCAGAATGATTAATTTCTCAACTACATTTTTGCTTTGAAGTGTCTGTTGGCTGCTAGTAAAATAAGTCCTTTTACTTTTTCTTCAAAGTCACAAAACACAAATACACGTGGGTGCTTTGGGCCAAAGGAGGGGGCTGAAAACCTGTCTGGCAGTGGGAATTTAGCTGAAAGGAGGTGGGGAGATGCTGTCTTACCACTCTGGGGAAAAGTGCTGCCTTTGTTCAGCCAAAACTGCTGCGTGTGGAGGCAATGGGAAAGCTGAGACTGGGTCTGCAGAGATCCTGATTTAGAGGGTGGAGTCTTGGGAAATGAACATTACATTTTGTTAGAAAACCACTAGTGTTTTTACAGCCCAGATTTCATAAACCTAGTGTCTGACTGAAAGTTAAGTGCCTTACAGCCCTGCACCCAGTGTTTGCTTAGTGATGAATACTGTAGGAGGCTCTTTGTCCAGCTCACAGCTGCTTTTGGACTGTGTCTAGAAACACTTGTACCTCTGACACATGGAGAAATATGTAGCCTCAGAGGAGCAAAATGCCAGGTGGCAGAGCTGGGCAGCCACCCTCTGAAGCCACCATCTCAGGCTAGCTGAGGATGAGCCTCAAGTGCTCAGGAGTGAGATTTTTTACAGAGGCCACAGTCAGAGCAGAATGCTAAACTCAGCTGCTGATGCTCTGGACCACTGCTGTAGTGCAAAGGTCCTTCCACCCTGAGGGAAGCATTTCACCAGGAACACCCTCACCTGGCTTTGTAGACACCTGAGATGAGCAAAGACTGGGAGTGTGAAGAGAAGAGACCCATCAGTGCTGCACAGCAGCTCCTCTCAGCTATCAGTCACAGAAAATTCACACATTACTCTTTGAGTTTGGGGCTTTTGTTGTGTTTTGTTGGAGCTTTTTCCCCCACAGGAAAACCTGTGACATTTGCCATATTGCATGCCTGGATTTGAGTGGTCCCCTCTGGGCACTGCCTAGATGGAACTCAAAATTGTGCCTTTGCCCCTCTCTTTCCTCTGTTACAATGTCCCTCTGATGTTTCCTCAGTTCAAGTTGATGGGTAAGAGCATTTCTTTTTTCTCACCTCAGTGCTCAGGAGCTGGGAGAGCTGCTGAACCCCCTCCCCTGCCCCAGCTTGTCCCTAAAATGGTTGTGCAGTAGGGTAAGGTGGGATGTTGCCAGTGGCTCAGCTGCCAGCATTGGTGCTAGCCAACATGGGAAGCTCATCTGTATGGCTTGAGTCAGCTCAGAGCTGCCAGCATCTGGGCTGTGTCTCACCCCACATTTGTCCTGCCATCAAGTCGAAGGGCTGCAGCATTATGGCAGAGGGGGCTGCCAAAGGCACTTCAGCAAATCAAGTCTCTTTCATGTGTGGGCTCTTTCTGTTTTCATCTGCTCCCATAGGCAGCTGGGCAAAGCCTCGCCTGAATGTAAAAAACACTGAAAAAATATTGCAATACTTTAAAAATATATAAATCACACTACAATAATACTGTAATAACTGTATTTTATGAGAAATTACATTGAAAAAACACAGGGTCACAACACTGGAACACCAGCTTCTTCCATTCATTCTTACACAAAACATGCTTGATTCTAGAAGCATGCTATTTGGAAATTAGCAAGTTTCCCACCATTTCCTACATGTTTTGTGTTCATATAGTTTTCATCTGCTTGTAAAACACAGACTGGGATTGATGTGGCTAAGAGACTTTATTTATTGCTTGGTTCAGCTGGGTTTCAGATCATTGATTCCTGTGATCTGCCTTCAGCTTGACCAACATCTCTTGCAGCCTGTAACTCCCGTCAGAGCGATCAAAGCATGTGAATAGGGACCAGAGGGATCACAGCCTTTTCTGGAGGCAGCTCCAATCTTGGCAGTAATAAACCGACCTACAGCCCCCTGGCATGAGGCTTCCCACTGCCACTGACACCACCAAAGCCAGTTCTCCTGTCCCAAGGCTGAAGGTCGAAGTGTAGATAAGGAGAGCACAGGGAAAAGCAGCTGCATAAGGTTGAGCACTTGAGTGAAGCTGCTATTAATGACTTCATGAAATGACCTTACAAAATACTGTTTGGGTTAAAATCGGCTCCCCATCATAGTAGTATGGAATTGTTTGGGTTGAAAAAGAGCTCTAAGATTGTAGAGAGTCCAACCACAAACCTGACAAGGACAAGTCCACCTTGAAACCACATCCCAAAGTGCCACATCCACACATTCCTTAATAGCCTCCAGGCATGACAATACCACTAATTCCACGGGCAGCCTTGACAACCTTTAACAACTCTCAGAGGAGAATTTTTTCCCTAATACCCAATCTAAACCTTCCCTGGCACAACTTGAGACCATTTCCTCTTGTCCTGTCCTTTGTTCCCTGGAGGAAGAGCTTGACCCCCATCTGGCTGCTCCACCCTTCTGTCAGGGAGTTGTAGAGAGTGAGAAAGTCCTCCCTGAGCTTTCTCTTCCCCGATCTCATCTCCTCCAGCTCCCTCAGCTGCTCCTGACCAGACTTGATCTCCAGACCCTTTCCCAGTCTCTCTTCCCTTTCCTGCACTCAGGCATTTGCCACCACTGCTTTGGGACCTGTTGCAGCATTCCACACTCCACACAGGCATGTTTTTATCTAATCCTTGCTTGTTCGGAATGAGAGATTTAATCCCTTTTCTTTGCAGTGACCTAACTTGCAGTTTGATTACTGTCTCTGCTTGTTTTCTTGCATTTTTTTATCACCCCACAGAAGAAAGGATCACCATATGAAAGAAATCGCTGCTAGAGGGGAGTAGAGAAAGTCAGCAAGTACTTGGTGGGCAATTCCCATCCTTTATTCATCAGTAGGTGTGATTTGGGTTAGCCAAATGATTGGAAAGGCTTGCTTCCCTCTTCCCCTGCTCAGCGTGCTATAACAAGTCTAGGAACAAACTAGAGACAAGGGAAGATTGATGTTCTGGAGAGAGCAAGCAGGTCTGCAGCCATTCACTTGTTATGCTTATCCAGGACCAGAGTGGAATACATAAACCTCTGGCTCCAGCTAGAGGCCACTCCTAGCTGGGTTTCTAAGCTGAACGGAGCTCTCTCTCCTTAGGAAGTATCACTGCTCTGTTAAGATGTGTGGTACAACAGGCCTAGCTTCCAGAGGGAATGTGAGGACCAGAGAACAGAGAAATTGCTTTCTTACTGGGAAGTGGCTGAATGTTGCTCATCTATGAGGAGTAAAAACTAAATGTTTTTTCTCCTTTACTTTTGCATGCACAAACTCTCTGTTCTTTCACTTTAGTCAACAGCTTTATCTCAACTTGCTACTTGTTTTTCATCTTATTTTCTCTCCTCCATCCCTCTAGGAAGAGGGGTGATAGTGAGCACCTGGCATTCAGCCAAGGTATACTTGCTGCACCCATCTTAAAAAAGGCTGGAAAGGAACACTCTGGAAAAAATGGACACATCAGCCTCACCTCTGTGCCTGGGAAGATCACAGAACACATCCTCCTTGAAGCTAGGCTAAGGCACATGGAGAACAGGGAGGTGATTTGGGACACCCAAAGGTGAGTCTTGCCTGACCTACCCAGTGGCCTTCTATGACCTAGGGAGTGCATGAAGGGACAAGGGAAGTGCTACAGGTGTCTTTTATCTGG
>CM031861.1:58291942-58330046 GCA_018697195.1 Certhia americana
CTGGTTGCAGGAGGGAGGATAGGATCCTAGGGATCTGAGGGCAGGAAGGACAGGGCCCCAGACAGCTGGCAGTCAGCAAGGCCTGTCCCACTGCCTCAGCAGCAGCAGCAGCAGCCCCAGCAGCAGCAGCAGCAGCAGCACCCCCGTGGCCTGCCCAAGGCTCTCCCATGAGGGGCTGTCCCTACCTGCAGGGGCAGAACCCAGGCCCAGGTGCAGCGTTTCTGCCCTGGCCCTTGTCCCCAGCCCAGCCTCCCCACCGTGTGTGCACTCACCGCTTACCCAAGCAATGCAGGGCCAGCGTTACCTGCTGGGGCCTTTTACAGCTGCCCCCATTGTGACACGTCCCCCATGATGTCACAAATGTCACAGCACATCACAACCCAGCCAAGCCAGCCCTGCCTTTCATCCCCACCCCCACTCAGCCACTAGTGTAGCCTGGAGCAATCAAAGGCTGGATACACACAAAGTGCACACCAAAATACAGGTTAAACAGTGGAAGGGCCACAGGTGTGGTTTCTGTGAGAACCCTCTATGAGGGTTATAGCTGCAGCTTGAGCAGCTCTCGTGCTAATACGGTTCACAGTGGAGTGGAAGATCTGACTGTGATCGGTCCAAATGTGTGGTACCACAGAAGGGCCTCTGCACCTTCACTGTTGTTTAGGAGCATCCATACATCCTTGACTCCCTGGGGAGGAGGTCATTCCTGAGCACACAGGACATGGAGAAAACACTGCTTTGTCAGCACTGGAAATTGTTGCTGTCTCGGATTTATAAAAAATATTTCTGTGTGTTTTTCTCTGCCGTGACCCGAGAATGCAAACTGAGTCGTTTTTCCCCAGCCCTGAGATCGAAGGATAGGCCGTGAGTTGTCTCTTCTGATGTTCTCATGCATTGTTTATTATTTCTTATCATTACATTCTGTTCCTGACCTTAGAGCTCTTCATTGCAGGTCCATTCAAGGCACAAAAACCCGAAAAAACCAAAAAGCTCCCCACACGGGGTGGTGTGTACATTTATACTACAATCCACGTAATAAGTATTTATAATACTTCTCCAATAACTATTCTCCATGTTAGAAGATTAGACTCTATTCTAAGCCAATTGTAATGTGCCACTTCACAGGAGAATATGGAGGCAGATGAGGAAGAAGGAGGAAGCCCAAAAGCCATGTGGACTTCTCCATCTTGTCTTCACCTGCTTACCATCCTAAAACCCCCAGAGATCTAAAATCCTCACCCTGTGATAAAACTGCACACTATTCTACTATCTAATACACACTCTTAAAAACTCTGCTTCATTCCAGAGCCTAAAAGCCCTTTTTCCATGAACAAAGGTTAAAAACACTGTTTGTCAGAGTCTTAAAATCTCTTAAACAAGCAAAGAGATATTTCTCATAATTCCAGACTCCAACATTGCTGCACCTTTCTCCAACAGCAAAAGCTGACTCTGGGAGTCCGATCTGAAGATCAAGAAGCCATGGCAACGAGCCTGGAACTAGAGACTCCTGTTACCACATGGACACTGAATGCCCTCCCTTTCGGAGAGAGTCCAATCCCTCTGGATGTTTCATCTTATTTGCAAAGATGCAAATAAATCGCATCTTGATCAAGTACTTCCTCTGTTGAGTGTTTGTGCTTGACTTTATCAGGGAATGCAAGGCTCCAGTACTCATTGCTTGTGGTTGGTTGACCTTGGCTGGACAGAGAGAGAAAATAAGGACTAAAGACTTGTGGGTTGAGACAAGAACAGAGAGATTGCTCAGGCTCATCTGGGGGAAACATATTTAATTTGCTACCAATCAAATAAGAGTGGTATAATGAAAAACAAACCCAAACTTTAAAACATCTTTACCACACCTCTCCCTTCTTCCTGGGCTCAGCTGATCACCGTTGCCAATGCTGTGGGCCAGGACTCACAAAGCACTGGGGCAATTCTCCCTGCTGAGTTGCCTGACACTGCAGCCCTTAACCTCATGAACACCAGAGGTCTTACCACTACCAAAGGCAAGTGACCAGCTTCAGGATTTTCTTCACTCATGAATATCAGCTCATTTCCTTGCCAGCTGATAGTTATACACAGGAATTTGGCTTTGCAGACCTGAAATAAACTAGGAAGTATTAGGATCTCTGCTGAATCTAGCTTTAGCCTAAGTGTTTAATAATCTGGTATAATATCCCAGCATAAAAACTAAAATGACCCACATTTGAAGATTGAATGTTCTGACCAGTTATGAGGAATAGATATTTATAAGAGAACTGTAAGAAAGTATAAAAAATACAGATCATTTAAAGGTTTTAGCTCTAAGAACAACAGGAAGTACAACCACAATCACATGGTAAGTAATTCCCATGGAAACTGATAATATTTTCCATTAAACTGGAATTTATTTCAGGCTATAATTTGCTTAAGGACACAGAATGCATAATGCTGCAGCAAGATGCTATATGTAGAAAAAGAAAATGGCTAGACTGTGGGTATGACTGGAGTGTGGAGGAGGAAAAGCAGGACTTAGGGTAAGAAAACCCTGTCCCAGCACATCATGTTACAGACAGAAAATGCTCCCTGCCCTCCAATACCACTGGATCTCACTGCCTGGATTTCTCTGCAATGGACTGGGTAAATAATACAGGTAGAAAAAGTCAGCATGGCTCCTCCTTCCCTGGTCCCTTAACTGCACCATGGATCTCTCCTAGCTCAGGAACAAGAAGTATTAATTAATTGCTTTACCAGACTCATTGCCTCCCAGTCTGCCAAGGCTATGACCAGCTCACCCAAGCTTCCCTCCTATCCCCCATGTAGGATCCACCTGCAGCCAAAACCAGGGCTGTCAGTCCTTATTCCAGTGCACCTAAGTCGGATGTATTCATGATCTCCCAATGTATATAGGTAACGGTGTCTGGTTCACCAGGTGCAGTGTCTCCGTTTTCTGTCCCAGCTATCTAAACAGGTTATCAGTGTGGTTATGAAGCAGATGCCAGCATCAGCCTTTGGATAAGGGTGTTGTACCTACAGCAGCTCCCAGCACTTGGGAAGTGCCCAGTTTTCATAACTGGGGTGAATGGCGTCAGGCTAACCCAATACCCAGACCTGTGTGGGGAAACTGAGTCAATAATGGTGCTTTGTCTCAAGCCTCTGACACCCAGGAGCTATAACAAGCAGTACAGCTCTAGCAGCCTCCACCAAGAGCATGTTTTACAGTTCTTAATCTAGGCAAAATAAGGAGAGGAGAACAATCACCACTAAAGGAAAATACTCTTATGAGGAATAGCTTCAAGTAAAGCATTCCACTGAGTGAATTCCCCCTTTCTTTCTTCCTCAAAGCAACTTATCTGCAAACAACCAAGCAGTGAACGGTGCTTTCCCTCCCTTGTTCCCTGTGGAAGTGTCAACCCAAGTATGAACAAGATGCTGTGTGATGGGACACTCCTCTTACATCCAAACAATCTGTAGTGGTTATTAAAGATACACAAGCAGGTTATTAAAGGTTCTTTGTATGAAGAAACAGGCTGAGAAAAGTTGATGAGTATTCCCTGTTCTAGAGCTAACCAAGGTCACCAAACTTCCTTGCTATCAGAGGTTTCTGGAGATGCAGGCACAAATAGCTCCTTGGAGAGGGGCTTTGAGGGAAATCAAATTTAGTATATATACATATATATATATATATATATATACACACACTACATATAGGAGACAACATAAGAAAGATGACTTTTTTTGCATCTTACCTACCCAATCAAACCACTACAGCTGCCATTAATATCAAAATTCTCATGATCTTCCATGAATTTCAGGTTTTTTCCATCCATTTTCCCCTCAGATGAACTGAGGAAATAATCCACTTGTATTATCTTCATGTCTGTTGAGAATGATGAAGATATGTTGCATTTGTACATGTAATGGGCTTTATCTTATTTTACGGGGCTGAGAGACTAAGAGACACAAAAGGATGGAGCCATGCTTGTCCTTATTTTAGAGCAATAATTTAAATCTGAGGAAGAAGCACACCTTTGACGTGTAGCTTCAAAAGAAGTTAAAGGAAACACGACACATCCTGTTTCTACAAACCCTTTTCCAGTAACCCTAAGGAAAATCTTCAAACATGTAAGGGTTTTGGAAGCTGCTTACCTTCATTCATAGTCTTCCTGTTTTCCTCTAAGGTCAAACAGATTTATATGTGAAAGGACAACCTGCAGTTGACAGAGTGAAGCCATGTGCTGCTTCTTGTTTACACCAGTTGTGCAAAGCTAATCCCAGAGTTTCTGCCTTTTCTTGGTATTTTCAAACTCAATAAAAAAACAAAGACTTGAAAAGCAGAATAGGTGGTGCATTTTAAATGCTTTTTCAAAGGGTGATTTGCTTCAGTGTGTTCTCATTATTAAAGTAGGGCATCTGCTGAAATGAAAAAGAAATTTTGCACAAAGCAAATGAAAATGTTGGGAAATATAAAGCCAAGAAAATTAGTGAGTATTAACAATGACTATGCTGCAGCCAAGCTCAGACCTGTCTGTTCCAAAATCAATATCTTCATTCAAGGACTTCCCTCTCTTACCCTACAAACTCTTCTCAGTGGCACCCAAATTCTTCTTGAAGCTGATGCGGACAAGCTCTGCCTGTTATATAAATGACTTTTCAATGCCTGAGAACCATCCTTCTGAAATCAGCAGAGGTTACGTTGCTGTAGGTAACAGAGAATCAAAGTCACTTAGGTTGGAAAAGACCCTTAAGATCATCAAGTTCAACCATTAACCCAGCACTGCAAAGCCCACCACTAACCTGTGTCCCTAAGCACCATGTCTGATGGTCCTGAGGTCTTTTCCAACCTAAACAATTCTATGATTTTATGACTCCACGTATTTGATGGCATAGACAGTTTTTTATCCATCTAACTGTGCACCCAGTACCAGTAAAATGTATTCCCTTGGATACACTGCAGAGGAATTGTTGGCAGAAGAACCTGTTCAGCTTTGGCACACATGTGACTCACAGGTGTTTGCCTTTGTGCCCAAGGTTTTGCTCTGAGCAGTTGAGGCTTTGCAGGGCTCCATGACCCTGCCCTGTGCTGCAAACAGACAAGTGATACCCAAAAGAACAGTCCAGCTGCATTTCCCTGAGGCTGCCACTGAACACAGGGCAAGAAGGAGCTCCTGAGATCAGAGGCTCACCCTGGAGTCCAGTTCTTGGACTCAGCAGGAGACACAGGTGAGCAAACAATGGTTTTCCAAGCAAACTCCCTTGTGGACCTCTTACAGACTATCTTCACCTGTCCCCAGAGCCTTCTGAGCAGGAGATGGCCACCTGCCAGCTCCTCAAATCCTGACCCACTTTTCCTGAGAACTCAGCAAGGGAGAGTTTCACAGACAAGAGGAAATCCCTAAACAGCATGCAGCCCAGAGAATGGAAAGTTTTTTCTTGGGGGGGTTTGGTTTGCTGTGGTTTCCCCCCCCCCCCCCCCCCCCCCCAAATTCCCAATGAATGCATCTGGCAGCTCACTGTCCCTGCCAGTGCAGGATCCCAGCGGAAACCAGAGCTGGGAGGGCTCTTCCTGCCCGGGGGAGGCTTTCCAGGAGTTTGGAATCGCCACCACTCACTCCCTGTCCCCTGCAGTGTCACACTGAAGGCCATGTGCAGTGGCAAGCTGCAGACAGCTTTGCTGGTGGCCGGCTACTTTGTCTACCTGCTGGTGGGTGCTGCTGTGTTCCAGGCCCTGGAGAGGACAGCTGAGAAGCAGGAGAAAATGGCAGCTGCCCAGATGAAGGAGGCTTTTCTGCAGAACTTCACGCAGCTCACAGTGGCAGAGATGGAGCAGTTCATGAAGGTGAGTGGAGCCCTGTGGAACAGTCCTTTCTCCCTCCTGTTTCCCCATCAGATGTTTCCCACTCATCCTTGCTACACAGGTAACTCTTACTGCTTTCCTTCTGATTATGGTCACTTGGATGCTTCCAGCAAACCCCTCTCTACTGTGAGCAGGCAGCTCACTCTGATGTTGCCAAGTGTACAGTTTGTGTATCTGGACAAAACCTTGTGTGCGTTAGCTATTAAAAATCCCCATCCTACAATATCCTGGTTTTCTGGGGTCTTGCCTCCTGTTGATTCTGCTTTTAATGGGGTTGTGCTCATACACAATGGGTGGCATGGCAAGAAAAAATGAGGCTGTCTGAAATGGGTAGGTGTGGCTGCCACTTCCAACAGCGTCACAGATAGTGCAAAGGAACAATAAGGAAAGGTCTGGATGGAATAAAAAAAAAAAAAAAAAAAAAAAGAAGAACTCCAAATAACTACAAGGAGGGTAGCATGATCAGAGTTTAGATTTTGAGGATGCTGCAGAAGTGAAAGCAGCCTGGCTAAGGGAAGATATTTCTGGTCATTGCACAGGAAGATGAATATGGCTCTCTTCAACTTGGGTATTTCATAGCTCTATCTGCTATAATGCAGGAGAAAATGAGGAGTTAAAGCCTTGCTGGAAGCATTTCCACATGGAAAACTAGTGGAGATTTTAATGGGCCAGTTCACAGAATAAAGAAATGTGAGGAAGAACTGGTGTTTCTAATAGCACAACCAGCAATTCCGCCCCTGTTCCACTCATGCATGCATCCTTTTCACCTTATTTTTTATGGGTAGGGGAGAAGGTAAAAAAAAAAAAGCTTTTCAAGAGGGGAGAAACAAAAAAGGGCTTTTAAGACAAAGAAATCTTTGTGCAAGGGCTATGGAAATTATTTTTGTTAGCATCTATTTTCTGAGATACCAGCAAAAAAACATAGTGAGGGAAGAAGCAGGGAGGAAGATTTTGCTGGTTCAGTTTATTCCAGCACATGTCCTGCTTCTGACAGAGCTCTGTCCTGGATTTTATTGGATTTTATCTCAGCTGTTTCTGTACAAACCAGCCTGTCTTCCAGATGTCCAGTCCAGTATTCTCTATTTGCTGAAGACAGAGACAATTGGATACTGTTTGCTTTTTAAATTTCCTTTTAACTTAAAAAAAAAAAAAAAAAAAAGATAAAAAAGTAACAGCGCTTAGAAATAAAACCAAAGAAGAGTCTGAAAATGCATAAAGTAATAAATGATAGCACTGGAGAGGTGTGGAAGAAATATTTAGTCAAGCCTTGTGTGGCAGGACAGTCTCAACTCAACCCAAACCATCTCTGACAGATGTTCCTCTAACCTCCTCTCAAAGGCAACTGCAAATGTGTGTGTAAACGTGTAAATTTATTTACGTGTATTAATGCATACAGTTTGGAGAAGAGTGTGTATGCCAGGCTTTGCAAATCAATGGACTTTCTCTGGATTTAATTCTGCGACACTAATCAAAATACAGACTTGAAATGAAATTCTCAGTGTATCTCATGTGTACCCTGCCCCAACTCACTGATGCACCCCTGGGAGGGATCACAGCCACTGCTCATACCAGGTGGGTGATCAGATCTTGGATCCACCACTGCCATCTCAAGTGCAAGTCCAAATCCAAGAACCAGCCATCCCCATCTCTTAAACCAGTGCTCTGCCACATCCTAATCACCCACAGGATCGTGATTTTCCATACTACTTGGCCTGAAAGAAACAGAGTCCTTGGTCACACTAAAAGAAACAATTTCTCTCCAAACACTCACTAGAGCTGTCAGCACAAACAGGGCGGAAGCTGGACACCCAAAACCACTGGATAACAGCTTCCCAACCTTGGAGGTGAAGGTGTGAATAGTGACAGACAATCTCTGAAGTGAGGTGGGTGATACTCGCAGGAAAGGAGCAGTAGTTGGCTAAACCTGTAATATTTTTGCAGCAAGCACTTAAGAAAAGCAGTCATGATGATACCAAACTTTGCTTTCTCTCCCAGAACCTGATTGAAGCCATTCAAAATGGAGTATACCCTGTTGGAAATGAGTCACAATTTGAAGAGAGCAACTGGGATTTCAGCAACTCCTTCTTCTTTGCAGGCACAGTTGTCTCCACAATTGGTAGGTCTAATGCTTTCCATTTATGTGTGCTCGTGTGTGAGTGATGCTGCATTGTGTCTGGTTATTAGGACATGAATGGATAATACTTTCCAGGATAAAAACTCCAGCCCTTTGTTGTCATGGGTGGCAAGCAGGCATGGACTTAGTCCTAAGACCTTCCCACTGCGCAGCTCTTCATGCATTATTTTGTGTTGTCAAGTATCAGTGGCCTTTCCTGTTACATCCCACTTGTTTCTTCTTTTCAACTCATCTGTTGCAATGTTCACTCTACTGATATTTGTGGGTGGGAGATAAACTTCACTTTCCTGGTGTTTATTCCAGGCTTTAAATCTGAGAGTGCTGTAAAGCATAAAAAATGTAAGGGAAAAAGTGAAACCTGCTGAGGCCTGGGCACTGTCTCCATAACCTGTTTTGAGCTGTAAATTCACATATTGAATTAGTAACATGCCAGGAAGAAAAAAACGGGAAGGAGTAAAGGCAAATGCTGAGAATTTTACACTACTGCTTCAAGCTGTTCTGACCTTTACAGAGCTGCCTGCCCCTACCTGCTTCATCCTTTCTTTCAAATGTACATCATCAAAAGTGCAGGACTGCCAAACTTAAGGATAAAATCCATGCTGTTGGCACCTGCTTCGCAGTCATGCAGTGGAAGTCAAATCTATGTTTGTACAGAGTGGTGCTGAGGCCTCATTCCCACCAGAGCCTAAGCACACCTGCCTCACTGATCTGTGAGTGTGACTTGCCCTAAGGAGAGTCCCAGCATCTTGGGATCTGTGTGAGTGCTGCCTGAGCCCAGAGGGAGATCTCCTGCTGTAGAAGGGTAGGGTTCTGACCCATCACTGAAATTGGAATATTTCTTCCACAGGGAGCACAAGACAGCTCGTGCATTTGGGAATCTAGTAGCCCAAAAATCACTCAGTTGTTTTGTCTTTTCCCCCAAAGAAAACCTTGCATTTTCCAAGTAATGGATGCCTTGAGATGAACTGTGCTTGGGAAATGCATTTTCCCAGGGCCATTGATAGCATAAGGACATACACAAAGTTCAGTACTCTTGCACTGGGGATGGACCTCATGGGGTCCAAGAGTCTTGAAACTAAAGGGCATGTTTGGGGTTGTTCCACTACTTAGATAAATCCTCTCTTAGTAGGACTTTAAGACAAACATCTCTCTGGCATGAATAAATCAGCCACCAGCAGGGTCTGGACTAATTTAGCACCATCTATTCTAATGCACACTGCACTGCCTTGGGACTGGAGTCAGTATCTGGACATAGCAACTTACTGGGATATAGCCAGGGAGGTCACTAACACACAGGCAGATCAACAAGAAGCTGGAGATGGCTGCATGTGATTCTAACAGCCTGGGACATCAGCCCTGATGTCTTCCAGATCCTCAGACTTCTGTTTTCTGACTTTCCATGTATTTGTCACAGAACAGAGCATGTTTCCCATAATTATTTCTTGATTGTGTTTTTGTTCCCACTAAGGCTGTGTTGGGAACACACAGTGCTCTCTGCATTCCCTGAAACATGCAGGGTGAGCTACTTTATCTGCTTGCTGACTTTTTCAGAGGAAAAAAGAATGCATTTGGGCTGAGAAGCACTAGCCACATCTTTCAGGGTCAAAGGCAGGTTGGGTTGGAGTAGGGGTGAACGTGGCTGTGAATTGCTCCAGTTCTTTGGAATATCTCCTCTGACACATCTGTTTTTTATAGGCTATGGCACATTACATCCCAAAACTGCTGGGGGACAGATCTTTTGTGTGTTTTTTGCTCTTTTTGGAATCCCTCTGAACATTGTTTTTCTGCACCGTGTCGGAAAGATGCTCTCACTGCTCTGTAAAAAGCTGGGGAAATTCCTGTACGAGAAAGGAATGAGAAAGGTAATTGGTTTTACTTACTCAGGCACAACTGTGTGCTCATTTTTAGGTGTCTTCACAAGTTTTATGCTGCCTTATCCTCAATTAAATTTGTTCATGAGCTGAGTTAGATATTGTGCTAGGGCAAGGAAAGAAACATTCTTGGCTTGCAGAGCTAAGCAGACATGTCAGCCATAGAGGAGATATTCAGACAAATGGATGCATTTTGTCTTCCCATCTAGAGGGCAGAAATCCAGCCTCCTTCAGCAATCAGTGGAGAGAGTGGGCACCCCACCCCACTTCTTGAGACACTTATCTCAGGAGCCAGCACCCTAGGGAAGTGCATGCATCCCTTTAAAAACAGTAAGGGTGATTAAGCATCTCATCTTGAGGCAGCCAAAAGCAGGTGAGCTGTGAAAAGCTGTAAAAAATTAGGTGAAGTGTAGAGGTTTCAATGGATTTTGACTCAATGCATAGTGTGTTACCCCTCCTAACTGATTACCCAGTCCTTTTGTCCCCCATCCACCCCTGACAGAAGGGAAGCATGAGGCTGAAGTTGTCTATTTGAAAACCATTGCTGGAAGATGAGGAGACACCTGTAACAAGCCACAGACAGGATGCCTTTTGTCTGGTTTATACCCCAATTTATTTTCAGCTCCTCCCCTTCTCTCAGCACTGCTGAGGAAGTGAGAGTAGCTTTTCTATGTCTCCTACTGTAATTCTCTTTCAGGACAAGGTATGATTACTACAGATAACCCTGTTCAGATTGTTGAATTTCTTGTCATATCTGGCAAATTTAAACAGCAGATAAGGCTCAATCAGATACAAACTCAAGCATGTACACAATACATGAAGGCATGAAAAGTTATCTGGCAGTTGCCATTAATTTCCAGGCAATCTGGATTTGGAAAATTCTATACATAGAAACTATGTGTGTCTGGCTGATAAATCCATACATAAACCAAGTTTTCTTCTCTAGTCAAAGCTCCTTACGACTGCTGGGAAGTAAAATGGTCTAGAAGTCACTGTCCAGGATCTTCTTTATCAAGAGCTCATTAGTTTAATTTTTTTTTTTTTTTTTTTTTTTTTTTTTTTTTGTAGTAAGATATCTACTGGGTAGGAACCAAGTTGTGGCATTGATGCAATGAGAAATAAAGTCAATAATCAAGACTCTTGAAGATAGTACTGTCAGAAATGGTGCAATTATTTTTTATTAAAAAAAAAATTCTTTTCCCAGGCAAATCTGAATTTAGGTGCCAAACCTAAGTACTTAAAAATTAAAAATGAAGTTATATGGTGGTAAGTGGAAATGGTTTGACCCTGGTAAATGTCATTAGACAGGAATTCCTCCAATAGTTACAGTCATTGATAGAATCAGGTAAAAGACTACATCTTCAGGGCCACTGTGGACATGTAACACCTGTAACACCTGGCTTCCCCCTGCTTCTAAGCAAGACTAAGGTATTTCCAGAGGACAAACACACAGTAAAAATCCTTCAGATCCTCCTGATCCCAGATAGCCACTCACTTTGAATAGCCACCATTATATGTAGCTTATTTGTGCTTCAAATCATTATTATAATTGAACTGGTTTATTTTTCAGAAGAAGATCAAATTTCTGACCCTTTTGTTCTTCCTGGCAACGGGGATCCTGGTTTTTCTGTGCTTGCCATCAGTCTTCTTCCAGATAACAGAGGGCTGGTCCTACAGCGAAGGAATTTACTTTGCATTTATCACCCTCAGCACCATTGGCTTTGGAGATTATGTAATAGGTAAGGTTGATTCCAGAGAGGAAGCATGTCAAAACACCAGGATAATGACTGTAATTCCCATGGGTTGACTGAATGCACTGTAGAGGCAAATCTGTCAAGAGTCCTGGCCAAGTCTTTGCCTTGTACAGTTCTGGGGGGCAATACTCACTTCTCTGGGATTGTATGTGCTGATAAAAGCACAAAAGTGATCAAAATATAAGGAAATGAGGTGCTTTGGGGTGCAAAGAAGACAAGTATTTTGGTGAGGAAAGGGTGAAGGAAGGGAAAGTGGAATTTTTATTACGAAGAGGGAACAGCTTATGACAACAGACTAAGAGGTGGAAATAGCAGTCATGGGAAACTGGGGAAATCTACTCACACTATTGTAAGTGGGGTTTAAGTACATACATCAATGCAAAAGTGGCCTTCTTTAGTCTCCTGAGTATCTATGGAGGTTTTCTATCCTCACAAGCCAGAGCTTAGGATTTCCCCTGAAAAAACACTGTTTGCAAGCATGCTGAAATGCTTCTCAAAACATTTCTGTGGATCTGCTGGACAAAATATGCTCTCCTTTGAATAAGTTTCCAAAGGAACTGCAAAATAATTACCAGAAGCCAAATCAATGTCCACAGAAGAAGCAGGAAACTGAACTCCATGGAGAATCCAAGATTTCTCTACAACAACCTGTCCTTCTGTCATCTTGCTAGCCTGAACTTCTCCTCAGTGGGGATATGCAAAGAAAACTGTAGCTAATACTTGCACCAGTGATGTCCCAGCAGAGGATCTGGAAGCCTCACACGCCTTTCTGAGGGACAGACAATCCACCACACAACAAACCCTAGGCTCTCAAGCCTTGCAGAAGTGCTAGACAGGCCTTGGAGCCTCTCTGTGAGTTGGAAAAATTTCTTACATAAGGCTGATGACTTTGGCAGAGGGAGCCCACAAACTTTTCCAGTCACTGATGTGTCACTGCTGACCGTAATTTCTCTAAATCTAATCCTTGAAATAGGAAATAGGAATTTCTGCTATACAGAAAGGTGGGGAGTGCCTGGTGCCACTGAGCATCAGAAGAAAAACTGAACAATAAAATGTGGCATTGTCTTTCCTTGTCCAAGTCACAGGGGTTTTACAATAATGACAGCAAGTCACAGCCTGAAAACCATGACTTCCATAACATTTCCTTCTCTGCAGCCATATTGCTTTACAGATACAATTAATTGTATTTTTACTTTTTAATTGTCATTTAAAAATAGCAATTAGATAGGCCTCACAGCTCTATGATTTCATCTTCATTAGGATGGCTTAACTGCAGCTGAAATTGTTTTGTGCCAGTATTTATCTTAATTGGCCTTAACAACAGTAATAAAATGTTGATAAATTTACTGCTTCACATCTTCACAATGAAGCAAGCAGAATCACTGACTGCTCTGAGAATTATGCACTGACAATTGCTTACAGATGACAAATGGTTTTGTGCTGGCCAAGTGGAACAGAACAGGTTTGAGCTGATTTGCATTTTAGTAATTCAAAACTGGTTTGTAGCTGAGCCTGTTTGGGGAAGATAGACATTCTGGGAAGATGGCTCAGCCTGGGTTTAACTGCTGGGAATACATGTACATATAGGTGATACCTCTAGGGTGACACTCCCTGGGTGTTGTTAACTGGACGTTCCCTGCTCAAGTCCAGTTTTGGGTTAACATTACAAAGATATTACTTGTGGCTTTGCTAACCCCACACCATAAACTCCAGATAAGAGCACAACAAGGAGATGCTTTTGTACCAAGGCTGAGAATCCCTTTGCCAACTCAGTGCCAGCAGCAGAAAAAGAAACAGCTGTTGGATACCTGCCCATGAGGACAAGCCTGCCCACTGCTGCCCCATTTCCAAAAGAAACAGCTGTTGGATACCTGCCCATGAGGACAAGCCTGCCCACTGCTGCCCCATTTCCAAAAGAAACAGCTGTTGGATACCTGCCCATGAGGACAAGCCTGCCCACTGCTGCCCCATTTCCAGAGCTCTTGGATAACAAACAACAAAAATCTTGCACAATAATCTATGCAGTACAGAGCACTGCAGGACTTGAAATGAGTTGCCAGCACCCAGGCTCCTTCTGGGCAGGTTCACCATGAGGTTTGTGATGGTCTCCGTGTCCATGCTCGTTGCTGTGCTATCAGCTGTGTGAAGTCACCTTTGGCAGTGACTTGGAGCACTCCATTAGCAATATCACCAAGTGTTCCTGCAGATGCCAGGGCCACTGTGCCTGTATAATGATGACAATATTGTGTGGGGCCAAGCAAATGCTCTCTGTATGCTGGAGGTGGGTTGCTGACATCTGAAGGATCAAACTAAATGACCCATGCAGAACAGTGGGTGTGAGGTCCTGGCTGATGCTAAGAGGATCAGACTGCATGAAATGAGCTTTGGTCCACTGGTTGCCAGCATAGGAAGTTCTGTTCCTGGCATGTGTCAGTAAATTCTCATCAGTCACATAGTTTTTTAAATGGAGGAAGCTCCTGAAGCCATTCAAGAGGGAGGTAGGAATTGTAGCTACTCTCTTTGTATGATCACAGGTACCTGTAATTTAGAGGAAATATTTATTAGGTTATAATCACACTCTATAGAAGAACAGGGAATTGCAATTACCCAGATAATAATGATTGTGTAGTTAGAGTGGCCCACTGTGCTCTGCTCTTTGTGCTTTGGGAGTTTGGGTATAATTCCAAGATAATACAATACAATTTAACACTACTTCCCACATTATTTCATTTACCTGTACATGCAGCAGTTGAACTGGGATTGATATGCACTAAGGGGGGAAAAATAACCTGCTCTGATGGTAATTCACCTCAATCACAGAATCATAGAATCACAGAATGCTTCACCTCAATTCCAGTGTGTCATTTGACAGGCCAGCATATTTGTATCATGTTTATTGCATATATCAGTTTATTGCAACAATAAGAGAATTACCCAGCCTTAACCTAATGCTATAGAGCTGAGAGTCCCCACTACAGTGAAAAAGTCACTTTAAAGTACTCAATATAAAACATATTTATGAATTCATTAGGATGTTCCACTTTACACTGGCAAGGCAATTTTAACTTGTTTATTTTCTCCTTCTTTCTCCCCCCTTATCTCCAGGCAAACAGTCTGACAGGAAATACTTTTCCTACTATCGAGTCCTTGTGGCTATTTGGATTCTTTTTGGCCTTGCCTGGATTGCTCTGCTGTTTAATTTATTGACAACTGTGCTGGAAGATACTGAAAAAATAATTGTCAAGGATCTCCAACAAATTGGAAAGGTGAGTAAGGACAATGTAGGAAGCCAGCAAAGAAGATGCTGGCATGTCCAATTTATTCCAGAAGAAGAACTGCTACCACCACATGCTGGAGGGGATGCACAGAAAATGGAGTCAGTAACAGCAGATTCTGAACAGACAAAAAATGAAAAAAAAGTGTTTTCTAATAGCAAAGCTATTGCCTTAACGTGTGGAGAATTGAATTCTTCATTGGAGAATTGCTAGTTAAGTATTTTAAAGAAATTCCCATAGAAATAAAATTTGTCTTACCTTTTGCTGAGATACGATCTTTTAGAACTCAAGACTTACAGTTGCACAAAGCCTGAATATTAATGGTAATAAATTTGCTCCTCAGTCTGCAGCTTGGTTGTGCTAACAGCCTGAGAAGTGCACTTGCTTTGCAAGGTGTTTTTAAGGTGCTTTCACAAAAATGCAGAGGAGGGACATGGAAGAGCTTGCTGGTTCTGTTTGGATTTTGCAGCTTGCAAGAAATCATGTCTCTTCCAGGAACTGACATGAACAAGCTTTTCTGGGGCATTGCATAGCACTTTGGGAAGAAGACATAAGGGTATATAACTTAATGGATGCCTGACTTGAGCCATCATATTGGATAAGGTGTTATGGTCTAAAGACACATTTAAATGACAAGACCTGAGCTCAGTTCAGACACTAGAAGCATATAATGGACAGGG
Source organism: Certhia americana (assembly GCA_018697195.1). NCBI lineage: Eukaryota > Metazoa > Chordata > Aves > Passeriformes > Certhiidae > Certhia > Certhia americana. Next base: position 58,307,490 of record CM031861.1, read on the forward strand.
TTATGAAAAGGTGATCACAGCTTTAAGGTGTTAGAAATGATTGATTCTACCTCTTTCTGTTTTATAATAAGATGAATAAAGGCAATTTCAGCTTTTATCCCTGTGGCTCTGAAAAACCTTTCTGATGTTGTTTATAAAGGACACATAAACCCATGTCTTTAGTTCCATTTTTATAATAATTTTATTCTGTAAGTTTTTCATAAGAACAGGGACCAGTTTGAAGGGAGGAGTCCTTGCTGCTATGTTTTGATTCCATAGGAACTGTGAAGCCATTTAGCAATGATTCTATGGTGCTGTTTCTTTCCAAGGGTGAGTGGTGTCTAAACCTTCAACCAGGTTAAAAAAAAAAAAAGGATGTGACATCTGGGCATGGTTTTTCAGATGTGCTGTCTGGCCTGCAGGCCACCTCTGGGTGAAGTCTCTGACCTTCAAAGGATTGATCTATGTGTCACAGATCTTCTGTGTGCCCAAAAATGCCTGAAAACCCATCCCTGAAGAGCTGGTAAAGCATCTGGGGTAGACACAGTCATAGAAGTGAAACATCCCCACGTGTATTTATGGTCACACCAAAAGTCAGCCCAGCCCAACACCATGTCTGACCATGCCTGATGTGTCCCCCAGCAGTGCAAGGATCAGGCAGCTCTGCCCTGCCCCAGCACAGGGAGCCAACCCCTCTGCCAGCAGTTGGAGCCACAAGGGCTGCCCTTGCAGATGGGGGCTCTGGACATCAAAGCCCATGAACTTACCCAAATGCTGAACTCGCATCAGCACCCACAGGGCCCTCCCCAAGGCAGTCCACAGCTTTAGTACACCAAGTCCCTCACTCTGACAGTGCTGAACCTGTCACTTGACAGGTTATTGTGAGCCCCTCAAGCTCCTGTTTTGTCAGACTGAATAATTAGGTTTTGCTCACCCTCCGGGTATTACGTACACCATGGCCAGCCCATGCCAGAGTTATTCCTGTATGAGAGGGAGAATAAATTATAGCTATAAAGCAATTTCAGGTCATAAACTTGCAGTCAGGCTTGAAGTTGGATTCATAACTATTTCAGTCAAACAGACCCATGCTTCTTGCCAAAGCAATTCTTCTGGTTCAAGACCTGGCATGTAGACCTAGCCAAATATGTACTCTTTCCCTCCACAAATTATTTTCCAGTGTTACCCTCAAGTCTGACTTCTCACCTCGTATGTCTCACTGTCAGTAAATATTTCTGAGGCAGCAGGAACAAGACCTGACTGAAATCAAGGAAGGGTAGAGCAGGGGTATCATAGGAGGTCAGAATCCTATTGCTGTCACAAGACAACACCAGAGCCAAAGAGAGAAAGCAGCTGGATGCTTCCAGGCAGGGATCTCTTCACCTCTCTGATTTCACCTCTCACTGAGCATTAACCCACATTATTATTATCCAGGCATCATTCTCTTCTTTGTTTTTTTTTTTTCCCAGCCCTTCATAGAAGGATCATTAACCCCACTCCTAGTCTAATGTAGAGACTGTCAGGGCTGGTTTAGGGGGTATGATGGTTCTGGCTTGGGGTGCAATAGTCATTTTGCACAGCCTCTCATAATTCCTTCCGTGCCAGTTCCTGGTGTCTGATGTCACCCACACCTATTAGGGTTTCTTCCAACTACTTCCCACTACTCCCTGTGGTGAGAAATAACACAACTCAGCCCTGAAACAAGCTGCTGATGTCCCATTGTAACACAGAGCAACCAAAGATGATTTTTTTTAGACATTTCAGGAAGGGCAAGAGAGACATCCCATGGACTCTGAGTGTAAACAGCAAGCACAGAGCCGGGCAGTGGCTCTTGGAGCAAAATAGGGCAAATTCTCATTCCTTTGCCCTGGTGGGTGTTTAGCAATGAGCCTTGAAACCCAAGCACTTCCCACTTCCAGGAGTCCATCTGCTCTGAGTAGTTATTGCCATAGGGTGCAGGCATTTTAACTCATTCCTCCTGCCATGCTCCAGGGTAAGGATGTGGCACAGAGGGACTGAAAAAGCCCCCCTCAAGGCCAGAGGATCCAGGAAACATTTGCCAGGAATGGCCATCGTGGGGCTGTCCATCCTCAGGCACCAAGAACTGAGGTGTCCCTTCAAATGTAGACACCAGCCTGGGAGCACAGAAAACATATCCTCGAGGATTAAAAAAAAAAAAACAAAAATAAAACCTCTCAGGTGAAACTCAGCTGCTCTGAGAAAGAAGGCTGCCCATTCATGAATCCTTACACCTGCAGAGGCCTTTTGGAGAAGGGTCTTAGCTTTGCTCCTTGTGCCCTCCAGTGGCTGTGTGCTGCAGAGCCTTTCCCTTCACATCCCTGCCAGTTTTGGGTGGCTTTTCTCCACCTCCCAAAGCTCCGTTTTGTCCGTGGGAACCAGAGGACACCGCCTTGTATTTTTACCCAGTTTACACGAGCTTGCAAAAGGCTGAAAAATGCCTCATTCTCCAGAAAGAGATGGGGATGAGCACCTCAGATTGGTCCAGCCAAGATCCCTGCCTTATGCCCACACTGAGACAGCTCTGTGGAGGCCAGCTGAGGATGTGATGGCTTTTTGCCAGCAAACCATCACGAGAAGGATCCTCACTGGCAGCACACACACAGTGCTGATGGTGGGGAGCACTCTCATCACCCATGCAGAATCTTCCCATGCACAAAATCTGTTTCAGGGACTAAGGCACACATTCCCACCCCCTGTCCCACAGGGAAAGGGATTGGTCTGGAAAAAATGTGCAAAAAGGCAAGTTTGAGTGCAGGATCTGGGGCCTGGAGGGGCTGGCCCCTCTGCAGCAGCCTGGAGAGTAGGCAGTGCCTCATGCAGCACCAGGGGTGGAGATAGGAGCTGCAGATATGTGGAAGGAAGAACCAGCACCAAAGGGTGTGTGGTCCTCTCTGCTGGGAAAGGCAAGGGGAAAGCCTGGGAAAGCTGCAAGCCAGGGTGGGAGAAGAAATTTTTTGGATGTGATATTGTTCCTCATTCTTAAGCTGAATGATAAATCTGTCTCCAGAAGGGCTTAGGCACAGTTACAAATGTCTCCAGGGCTGGAGAAAGCAGCTTTTTCCAGCATTATCATCCTCAGAGCATCACACAGCAGCAGCAGAAATTGTCCTCACATCACCCCTGGAGGGGGGAATTGTTGATTCCTGTGCAGGTAACAGGGCCCCAGAAAAAATTTGTTGTATCCCAAACTCATGCATCAGACCTCTGGCTCTCTCAGCCATGACCAGGTGTCCTGGTATTGCTTACTGGTAAACTAGAGCCAGACAGCAGTTCTGTAGCTGTTGAGGTTAAAAATAATACACTTGAATTGAGAGCAGAATTAGAGCAGAGGTTCTACTCCACATCTGGAGATTTAAAATGATCCCAAGATTTTTAATTCATGAGTATAAGCCAGGCTTTTCTCTTCCTCTGCACGTTCTCCTTGCCCAAGGGACAGAAACCAGGAATAAATCCATTCCAAAATCCCTGTTCTTCCAAGTGACAGAGTGACAAAAATCCTCTGGAGACCAAGCAAAAGGTTCTCCACTGGCAGAGCTGTACAGCCTGCAGCCTTTTCTGGGAGTTGCTCAAAGCCCTCCCTGTGACCCATTCCCACTGTGCCACACAGGGGAATCCAATTTTCACAGAGCAGCCTCCTGTGCAACTGCCAGCTCTCCCACTGCAGCTTGTTTTCAAATGGGAAACATTTCCAAGGCAAGCCAAATACTTTCCAATACATAAAACCAGTTGCTGAAAAACTCCAGGAGTAGGATTGTGAAATATATTATCTGGGATTAAATGGCAGCAGCATGTTCCTGCATTCAGTCTGTGCTGCTCCTCATACATCACGCACATCTTTGCTGCCAGCTAGGAAACAGTGTGCACTTCTGCACTTGAAACCAAGGAAAAGCCATGAGGAATTATTTTTCCCCTCAGAAATTCAATTGCCTCCAGAGAGAACAGGAGAAACTACACTTGTATCTGTCTTTAATTAGTATATGGGCTGTTAGGGATCGTTTGAGGTCTCCCTAAATTAATAGCCAGTTCATTTGGAGAGATTATTTTTTTTTTTTTCTGTAAGCAAAGGCACTCCTCAAGGCAGCAGAACACCTTGGCTAATGTAGCATCACACAGCCAGTGGGATATTTTTCTACAGCAATTGCTAAGCATGGGCCACACACATGCTGTTTTCCACTCTGTCACACTTGGACTTGTGCTTTCTCGCCTGACTCGTGACCAAAAGGCTGGATCCAGCTCAGAACTGGTTTAACAAACATAGCTAATCACTCTACAAAGGCTTGCTTGTAATCCATCCCTCATGATCACACCCAAAGAAACAAAATCCCCAGGTTTGGGGGCCAGCCAAGTCCTTTGTACCATTCCAGCAGGACTCAAAGTGGTGTTGAACACCAGATTGTACACCAGATCTCACACTGTGAGGAAAGGGGATCCTTTGGGATGGCTCACATGAATGTCTGAGGACCAGCCTGGGGCAACATCGACTTGTCTACATTACCAGTAAAGTCAATATTTAGCCATTCTGGGGCTACAAAGCTGGAGGGAAGCAAAAATGCTGCTTCCAGAGAGCCTTGTCCATGCTCCTGTATCCCTGCAGCCAGTCTCACCTCCAACCCAGAACAGGAACTCAAATCTGCTTAGAAAATTCAGCATTTACTATCAAAAGTGGTTCTGGACTTAATTAGGGTAATTCTCAACCATGGGTTTGGAAAGGCTCATTATGCTGAGTTAAAATTAGGGAAGCTATTGAGTCCATTTGATTACCAGTTCAACATGATTTAGGAGACATGTCTCCTGAATAAACACTTTGCAAATTTCTCTTTCAATTACTCTTATATTTGTGGTTGGAAACTACATATGTACTTCGTGGTGAGATGCTGAAGCATGAAATAATACATCCCCAGAAAGAGAGATACCCTGATAAGCTGAACAATAATAACAAGCATGAGTCATTGAAAAATGAAGGGAGGTACAATTTACAATTTAAGTTGATGGCTTCCTTGAGAGGGATTAGCCAGAAAGATGCTGATGTTCTCAAGGAACAAATGTGGTTTGAGGTGAGTCCAGCTTCTCAAAGTAAAAGATGACTGTTCATCTTTTGGCTTGGAGAAAATCATGCATCAAGACCAGAAAAGAACATAAGTCAGAATTGGTGCTGAAAGTCCTCCAGAAATCACAGTTCCCTTCATTTAAATTACTCATTGAATGCTTTAAAACAAGGTCAAGCAAGGCTCAATTTAAAATGGCTTTGGAGATTTACTGGAAACCATCATCTGTCTATTCTCAACTTCAAAAGTTCAGCCATTAATCTCAAAATAAAATACACACTGCCTGAGAATTAGAAAGATGCAAGAAGCCCAGTATGGGTTCCTTCCAGTTGCTGGACACCAATTCTCCCTATCCAGAATGTCTGCCTCTTCACAAAGCATGCAGAAGCTGTTGTGCAGCATCTCTGTTGTGCAAGTGTGTTGCAAATCAATGCTGGGGTTGGGGCCTGTATATTCCCCCAAATTAGATATAAATCAATTAGAGGTCAATGCCAATCTCTGCAGAACTTCAGCCAGTTTCCCAATTGCCAGTATAAAAGTCCAACACATACATTTGTTTTAATAGAGTTTTTCCTTTCTTCCATTTCTTTCCTGATTTCTTTCTTCATTACAGCCTTCAAGATGGTGATGGGATGAAGAATGGATACAGCAAATCTCGCTACAGTCCCAGAAATGCATGGGCAGCTCCTGGAGAACATGGCCCAGCAACAAGGCCTACAAAGTGCTGAAAGGCTGAGTGTAACTACAACAGTGACAGCACAATTGGGTGACCCCAAATAGCCAAAAATTGCCGGGGGGGACCAAGAAAAATTTTCAGCAGTGGTTGCAAGTGTCTGAGTAAAAGCCTGAACACAAACTGCCCACACTTTTTCCTCAGACATGGGTCATTTTTCGGGCTGGGGTTTGGTAACACTTCCCAGTCATCATCTCACATCATCTCTGCAGGGGCTCAGCCTGCCTTGGCAAACCAACTAGTGAAGGTGAAAAACTTCCTCTAGGGATGCCAAAGGAGAAGCACAATTTTTGCTGCATAAATTTGGTGAAGTTTGCATACTGGCATTTGTAGTAGTGAACAATACTCGACCATACTGGAGGGGGCAGCCAGGGCACCTTCCAGCTACTCTTCTGGGAAAATAAAGCATGATAGGAAGTTTCCATATAGACCCCTGCTTTTGCACATGGTTTTCTCAGTGAATATGGTTCGAGGACAACACCAGAGAATGGCAAACTCATGCTAAAACCCCCAAAGGCCACACTTCCTTCACATAAGCCAAAAAGTGGAGCAGTGAGTTACAGAAATGAAAAATGTCACTCCCCCACCAAGGCCATCTGTCATACATGGTGGCAGCAGGGTGAAGTGGCATAAAGAAGGACAGGCAGAGCACTCTCCCCTGTGGGATTATGGATAGTGGCTGATTTTTGGGATCAGCCTACATGATAGGTAAAACCCCTCTATGTGCAGGTATCCATCAGCTGAGACAAAAAGTGAATTGTGGTTATAGAGGGACTTCTTACAAGGACATGGAGGGACAGGACAAGGGGAAATGGGCTTCAAACTGACAGCAGGCAGGGTTAGGTTAGATATTAGAAAGAAATTCTTCCCTGATAGGGTGTTGAGATCCTGGCACAGTTGCCCAGAAGAGCTGTGAGTGCTCCATCTCAGCCCTTTTCCAGGCCAAGCTGGATGGACGGGGCTGGGAGCAGCCTGGTCTAGTGGGTGTCCCTGCCTTTGGCAGACGTTTGGAACAAGATGGTCTTTTAGGTCCTTTCCAATCCAAATCATTCCGTGTTTCCAGGATTCTGTAAAGTCACTGTGCACACACACGACAGAGCCTCCAGGTGTCACCATCAACCCAAGCAAGAAAGAGGCACAGCACAGACCGTGCAGAAAATCCCCACTCACAGACACCTCCTTCAGTCCCTGCTCCCCTGCCTGGGACAGAGAGACAGGAGGGTTTCCAGTCCACCTGGATAAAGTGCTCAAATCACAGACAAAATCAACAAATGTGGTTTATAGCTGTGCATGTAAGCATTTTATATGCACATTATGTTGATCTGGACCCCATGGGTACTTCCCTGTTTGTAGGTGCTCATTACTTTAACATACATATATATATATATAATAACGTGTATATATATATATATATATATATATATATAAAGTTATAACTTCATAACTTTTGGTCTCAAGAATCACAGGTCCTTTGCCAACAATTTTACCTGAAGGTAAAAGCAAGGCGTGTCTCAGTGCCTTTTCTAACTATATACATATTCATCTCTTGCAGTACACATTCCTGTGTCCCACCCAGCTGATGAGCTGAGAAATTAAGCAATCAGCCCTGCATAAAGGATCTGAGAGCACGGGCACAGGTGTTCCCAGAGGAGGAAGACAGCATGCCCTCAAGTCTGTGTAGTAAGGTCAGTGTTGAATTTTCAGGGAATTGGTTGTCTCCTCTATTTCCCTTGGCTTGTTAAGTTCATTTTATGGCTCTTTTTCAGCAATCTAAATTTGCCTGTTAAGATAAAAAAAGGCTTAAAAAATCCCAACCCTGCCTCTTCTTCCCTTGAACTCTGCCCTCTCCTTACTGGCCCCCAAGATTAAGTGCATTCAACGTTTATGGGGAAGGAAAAGGCCCTCAGCTCTTCAAAGCTGGCATTTACATCGTCCCGGTCACAGCGTGGAGCTGTGATGCAGAATAAAGTCACAAGCAGAGCCGAGCTTTGAGGCAGCAGCGGTGTGGAACCCAAGGGGCACGGCTGGTCACCCTTCCAGGGCTGCAGAGGGGTGTGCAGGGTGGCAGAGCCCCCTCCAACCTAACCTTGTACCTGCAGGTATACACATTATATTTTTATATATATATATGTATAAAACAAGGCTGCTTGTTTAAACACACCCTTCCCCCTGACCACCACATAAAATAAATATTACTGAAGGAAATGCCAGATTGGGTTGGGGAATGCTTGTAGGGTACAGAGGTGTTGTTTTTACATGAAAAGACCCTCAGGGTTCTCCCGCACCAAAGTGTTCATCCTCACAAATTTTGAGCAGGACCTGGAGGGATCATGACACGGAAGATTAATGGATCTCTCCCAGCCATAGGTTGTCAGTTAAGTCAAGCACTGCTAATGCAGGATGCTGTCCCGAGACCTCCGTTAGCACAATGACGAAGCTTTTTTTAAGTCCTCTGTGTAAAAGGCATAATCCTTGTATGCCAATGGATCATATCCTCGAGATCCCTAGGGAGCAAGGCAAATGTGGAAAGAAAGGGAAAGGAAATCCCTTATTTCATAATGGTGCAAACAGACATGTCAGGAGAATTACATCAATATGCAGCACATGTGAAATTTAATACTCCTCCTAATGCATTTAGATGAGGCAAAATGTAAAGTCTGTACTGCCTCTGGGAATAATTCTGGTAGGAAGCTTTCACCACTAGGAACCAAGGTCTTTCTACTTACTCTGGAATTTGAGCCTTTGTTTTCAAAGCCTTCCTGAGAGACTTCAAAATCAAGTTTGTTACGTGTATGTTACTCTTTGAAGATCTGTCTTCCAGAATGAAACACCGGTGCTCTTCCCAGCCATGCTGGTGTAAATGAAGAGCAGCAGGGTTGAAAATCAATCAAATGTCCACAAGGGCCCATCCAGCCTGCAAAAGAGGAGAGGCTTTGCACTGCAGAAAACGAAGACAAGCAAACACAACAGAGCCTTTATCTTTTGCCTGGTATCAGCTGGCATGGCTGCAAGAGTGCACCAGACTTGCATGGATTTCCACCAGCTTTACTGTGGCCCATAAGGCTCTCAAAGGCTCATAAACACAATATTTGATTTGGAGTCCTTGCAGACAGGAGGAGCCTGAAGGCTTCTCACTGGTTTCCCTCCCTTTTATCAAACCATGGATATGGAATTCAGCAAAGGATACAGCTCAGATGTGGCTTGAATTCAGACAAGTGACTTGAAGTGATGATTTCCCCCCCTACCAGGCTGCAGATGATCGATGTATTATGCATGAAAATAGTGCCAGGCACAGATGGGGTGGGAGTAGAAGGTGTGAGCTGATAATGACAGCAGCCAAGTTCTGCTAGAAAAGACTCTACAACACACTTGCATGTTGGGCAGAAAAAGGATGCAACATGCATGAGAGGCTAGCCGTGGTTTAAAGGGTCAAACAGATTAATTACAGTCAAAACTGAGATTTATGCAAAGATTTGAGTGGCATGGTTGCCAGAAGGAACAGGGACTAGCCTTGATGATTCAAGGAATCATCTTACAATCTTGTTCTTGAATAACCATTAGGGAGCTGAGTAAAACATGTTTTCTGGGGTTTAAAAGCTGAAAACAGGGAATCCAAAGGGGTGACATAGTACTGCATTAGATATTGCATTCAGCAGGATCCTGGCTCATGCTCAGCACAGTGCTGAGAACTTGGCACCAGGACCAAAGCTGAAACAAACAAGAATTTCTTCATGGACATTTCTAGGGTTTGGATCCAAGCCACTGAAGACCAGCATGCAGGGTCTTATCCTGAAAAAACAGTCAATGTTTGGATGGGAAACATGTCACTGAGTTGGAGCCAGGTGGGTACAGACTTCCGTGGGAGGATGAGTCAAGAGAGCTCTGGCATCATCTGCAAAAGGACCTGATGCTGTGGGAGAGAGCTTAGCAAGTGTAAAAACCCACGAGGAAGCAGTGATGGTCCAAGGAAAAGCCCACAGTTTCCCTGGCTGTCCTCTGAGGATCATTGCAAGACCAGGCACTTGAAATAAGCTGCTTCCCTTCTGCCTCTGAACCATGAGATAGGGACAGTCTGTTCCTCACACAGCTTCTCTGGAGAAACTCCAGCCTTGGGCACAGACCTGACAGCTGGCAAGATGCCATTGGCTTTGCCAAATCTGACCACAGCTGGTCCCTGATGCAATAAAATGTTGAATCACCAGAATCTGAGAATGTGCTTGTCTGGAGGGTCACCAAGAAAAATCAGCTGGCAACTTGCAATGCATTTGCCAGTTCCGGGCTCTGTGGAAACCTGACCTGTCAAATTTCCTCCAAACAGGGCTTAGGTGCTCAAATTTTCCAGTGGGAATAAGCATTTCTGATAAGGCTGCCCAGCTTAAGCTTGCAAAGAAACCTCAAGTAGAGAGAGCATCACAAGGAATAAGGGTTTGTCTCACAAAATTCCCATGCAACCAAGGGGTTGTAACCCACTCACCAAAAACCAAAAGCAAATGTGTGGCAGAAAGGATGCATTGGAATAGCTCAGCATCCATGATGGTTCATGAATGACCCATCAGCTCTGCCAGACTGGGTTGTTTCTGCTTCCCCTCCACCTGCCAGCTCAGTAAGCCATCTCCATAGGGATCCACACATGTCCTGAGACACCTTCAAACAGGCTTCCCTGCCACTGCAGCCCAACACAGTCTCCCTAATGTACAGGAGAACCTGAAGGGATTGAGTAGGATCAGTTTCACTTGTTGATCAGGAAAAGCTGTGGCTGCCCCATCCCTGGGAGAGCTGGATGGGGCTTGGAGCAGCCTGGTGTTGTGGGAGGTATCCCTGACCATGGAAACTGGCAGGAGATGGAACTGGGTGATTTCTAAGGTCCCTTCCAACCCAAACTATTCAGTGCTTTCTATGATCACTATGATTTCATAGTTTTACACCCCATCAAGACTTGCCACAGACTAGTAAAAGTCCCTTCATTCCCACTCTAGTTGCCCTTAAGGTCACATTTTGTGATGCTAGCACCATCAAGACCTGCACATCAGTCCAGATCCAGCCTCCATCTGTCCTGCAGCCTTATCTCATACATTTTCAAGGAGCTCAGCAGAAATTTATGGATCAAAGCTGATCGATAATACCAGAGCCCTTTCACCATATTGCTTTCACTAAATTACTGCATCCTTTAAAAACAGAAATCTTAGCAGACCGCAATACAATGCCAGACAGACTGTCACTTCCAAATTATGTTTATTTATTCTCCCTCTGCCTCTTGGCTGGCCCCATTACCAGCATATCTCAGTGTCTCTCAGTCATCAGCAGATTTGCCTCCCCGCCCTTCCCCCTACCCCGAGGTACATGTCTCCTCTCAAGTACAGAGTGGACTGACATGGCAAGTTTTTGAGCCTATTTAACACCAGCTTTATCTGAAGAGAGCTAGATTCAGTGACAGAGCCTCAGAATTAATTACATGAAGGTGAATTCAAGTCACAGAGCCTGGCACGGTGTCACTGCAAACATTTTAACAGCCAGTCCCTGGCCCTTGACTGCCTTTGTGCAGTGTAGAGCAATTATTTGTACCTGCTTGGTGAAACGTGTCAGCCCCTTCAGAGGTGCTGCGACACAGCAAACATGCTCCAAGCCTTGTTATTCACAAGGAAAAGGGTGTGTGGTGGATCTTGGCTGTGCACAAAGTCACTGGTGCTGTTCTGCTCAAGCTCTTCAGGGATCTGAATGCAGCAGTTTGTGTATAATCTACACAGAGAATACCTTGCAGATGAGATGCAGCCAGGCCCAGTGATTTGGCCAAAAGCAGAAATGGGGCTCGAGGCCAAGGAAGCAAAGTGTGAATCTCAAACAAGCACATCCTTACTGAGCCCCACCAGCAGGGCGGAATGGAAGACTGAACCCTCTCTTTCATCTCCCTTTTGTCAAGTATTTTCAGTCCTTTCCTCTTCCTTTTCATCTCCTGCATCCCAGGGCATCCCTGGTGGAAAACATTTTCAACTCTCTCCCCAGGTCCAACTGCTTCCCCTTCCCCTGCTGTTACACCTGATACATTCCTACCACATTCCTTCTTTATTCTCACAAAAAAAAAAAAAAAAAAAAAAAGAGGATGTGTTCTGGGGTTTTCTTTACATACCTGTATTACAAATTTGCACAGAGCTGAGCTGACACTGGGGTTAACCTGTAAAGTCTGTTAGAGATGATCCAAGGAGACCAGAGGGAGAAAATAAGGAAAGTTGCATTACAGCCTGAAGCAAGGAATGGAAACTGTGATTATCCCTTCCACTGCAGCTTGCTCCAGGGCAAGGAAGGAGGGATGGAGGCATGGAGGGGTGAGATGGGGTTTGTTACAGTGGAGAGCAAAGGGTATTGACTGCATAAAGGAGAGATTAGGGCACAAGGAAGGAACAAGCACTGGGGAGGGGAGATGTCCTGGGGAGGACATCTCTGCATTTCCTGGAAGAAAGGATCTGTCTGCAAATTCTCCCTCCATTGAGACTGGCAGGGACTGTGAGGCTCTTAAAATCAGAGGCAGATCAGATTTGCCCAGGGCCTTTGGGGTTTAGTCAGTGCTCCTGGACCTCCCCAAACTGAAGATCATGTGTGGAGCACCGTGACATCACCTGGGGAAGAAGTGCTCATATTGCTCCTGGGCAGAAGGTTCCTCTGGGGGGTATGTGGTGGCCTCCCCATGCAGAGGGGGACAAGATGAGCTATCAGCTCAGCCCCAAAAGAGGAAGTTTTCCAGCTGATCAGCAGGAAAATGGGGCTATTCTCCGTGAACTCCACTGTGGTGCAGAAACAAAGTCCTTTCTCATTAGGGAGGAATTCAACGGGCCTCTCTGGGAATCAGCACCGCAGCACGCAAAAGGTCAGGCCTCGTTCTGGAAGCCTTTTCTCCTTCTGCCAGCAGGAAAAATATTTTAAAATATCACCTAAAGAACCCTGTTCCCCTGTACTCCCTTCCAAATACAAAAAGGAGGAAATGGCCTCAACATGGGGAGCCGTGCTGTGGTGGGGATGGCAAATCTCCCTGTCCAGCCCATGGGACTCACGTTCCCTTTGCACCTGACAGCTTTGTTATTAAAAGGCCATGGCTAATTAAGAGGGGAAGGAACAATGGGAACATCCTATTCCCTCCACAGGGCACGGTGCAGAGATTGCCACATCTGTGGAGGCCCTGCCAGCATCAGCTGTCATGGTTTGGCTCTTTGATGTGAGACTTTCTTAGGGAAAATTCAGTTTGTTTGGCTACACCAGCTACACCTCTGGTGCCATCACTGGCCTGGGTCTGCCTGTCAGGATTGGTGTAAAGTCTCCCAGTGCTGCACTAACCTACAGAAATGTGTTTCCCAGTCTCATTTTGGGGTGGAGACACATGGAGTCTATTCTGGCAATCAGAGCCATGTCACCAAAAAGGTTTCTTCACCTTCATGACCAGCTACCATCACTCAATTCTGCTTTTGTAGCCGCTGAAAAATCAGATTCCTCAAGACCCATGGAAGTCCATCTTCATGTCCCATAGCTTATCTAACCTTTGCTGAAATCATTTTGAGTCCCTGTTACATGGGAAAACTGAAAAATGGTCTGTTGTCTGTTGTAATCTTTCTGTGCCAGTCCACTTTTTTTCTCAAATTGTGAATATGAAATTCCACTTCTGTGATCGAGGCGAATTATTTGCTTAAGATAATTTATAGTTACTCTAAACTCAGCATGTCGACTAGGTAGTTTTATGGATTTTCAAATGGACTTGTAGAGAGCTTTAATCACACATTGTCCAAACCCCAGGACCTGAACTGAAGGAGTTTTGTTTCAGCTCCCATCAGCTACAGAGGTCACAGTTAAGTAAAATCGGCTTAAGCTGGGATTGGAAAGCTGTGTCTGCTACATTAGCAGAGAGATCAGATGACAGATTTGGTCTGGCCTCATTATCTAGCCATAAAAATGTAAGGGCCTGAAGTATTTAGGGAATAGGAATGCAGAAAGCAGGAGGGATTTCTGGAGGATCTCTATGTAGTATTTGCTGTCTGGGAAAATGAGACCAAAGGACCCCCCCACCCAAACTGTCTGATGTGAGCTCTTATCTCCAACAACAAACTGAAAGCAGGAGAATCAGTCTCTTCCTTTTGCAAACAGTTCAGGGACCAGGGGCTCCTGTATGTCTACAACATCTTGCATTTATTTTTAGCTTCATCTGTTTGGTTAGTGAGGTCACTGGAGCCCAGGCTTAAACATGTTCCCCTGACCTGCCAAAGCTCTGGCTTGCCTGTAGCTATACAGACCCCAAAGAAACAGAGCTAATGTGCAAGAGAATTTTTTGTCAGTATTTTATGATAGACCTCGAATCACTGTGTCCTCATTTATTGCAACGCTTCTTCTTTGGGTATGAAAAATTGCAAAATACACTTTGAGAAGTTTTGATCCAAAAAAAACATTTGATGGGGCTAATTCCTGGCTGAAGTAACCCCCATGCTTTTTTCAGTAATTCTGCATTTAGGATTTAATTTACACAGTTCAAGGATTAAATCATAATTTCCAGCCTTTGGTACAAGAACAAACAAACAAACAAACAAACAACAAATTCAGCCTTCCTGTCCCCCAAAGCTGGGAAACATTATCCAAATCACTGCTAGGAAATAAATGTCAGGGTACCTGGAGCCACCACCTTCTGTCATTTCCATCCCCATCTAAGCTAGAAAATGAATTTGTGGGGGAAAACATTCTCATGGAGCTGCAGAGGTATTAGCAAATAATGCTTTTTGGAATGATAGCTTGTTCTGCAAATGCAATAAATTCCTAATGGAGTCCCCAAGCCCAGGGCTGGAAGCATGCCAGGTGCTGGAGAGCAGGCAAAATTCATCACTGCCCCACCAGTGAGGTGAAGCAGAGGAGCCTGCAGGAAGCACAGCAGGTGAGAGGGGGGTGTAGCACAGCCCAGGGTCTTACAGGGTGAACTCTTGTCCTGACAGGCTTTTCGAGTGCTCTGCTGGGAACCACCAAAACATGGGCTTCCACAACTCCTGCTCGGAGAGAAGATGTCCCCAAAGGAGAAAAACACCTCCAGAAGTGTGCATCTGTCCTTATTTTCACTCCTTGAGTCATTCTGGGAAAAGCCCTTTTCTAAATGCTGACATAACCCTCTCTTCCCTAGGGAAATATTCATGTAGCTGCAGGTGACTGAATTAGGGAAGCTCAGAAAAAGTTCCTGCTAACAAAGTAAGCCACAGGGACTACCCATGTGCAGATTTTAGAGCTCCTGCAAATGCAAAACAAAATGTCCCTGCAGGGTGACTGGAGCTAATGTGCTTTGCTTTGCATTTGCATTTGGCTCAGAGTCTCACAAAAGCTTCTTGCTGGGGCAAAAGTGATAAAGAATTAAGCTCCTATTACTCAACTGCTTGCAAGTACTTGCTATATCTCTGGAGGGAAAAAATGTTGCAGAAAAAGCACACTTCTTCTTCATATGGAACCAGGACATTTTAAAGATTTGGTTCAGCTCTCCTCCTCTCTGCTCAGTGTGTCTGAAGTTCACACACCAAGAAGAAATTCCCATTTTTCTATAACCAGAATAACAAATATTTCTGCAAGCAACATTATTCATCTAGAGATGGCATGGTCACTGCCATAAGCAGGTTCATTATATATGAATCAAAGTACTTAACTCAAAATTATTTGTGCCCGAGGCTCATTTTATACAGGGTTGGAGGGGTGAAGACCTAGAAAAAATTCTTTTATCACATACCTAACCAGAGGACAGCTACTCCACATAGGTAACCCCATGGCACAGCAGAGAAGGGGTACCAGTACTCCACTTTTGTGAAGTAGAGGATGATGGGGGTGATGGAGATGAAGATGAAGTTGAAGAAGCCCAGGGTGGACATGAAATGAGCCGCTTCCCTGAAGTTTGCACTCCCAAGAAACATTTTGAACAACACCTGGGGAGAAGAAGAGAGAGGAGGGGTTTAGCAAAGTACAATTTGTTGACTTCCATTAAGGTATTACGTTGGGTTTTTTCATTGTTTCTGTCTCCTATCCTAAACTGTTAAGAAATATCACCTCCTTCCCAGAATGCCAAGAGAATGACTTATCATGGAGTCATAGAATTATTGAATGATTTGGGTTTGAAGGGACCTTAAAGATCTTCTCACTCCAGCCTCCTGCCATGGGCAGGGACACCTTCCACTTCAGGTTGCTTAGAGTCCCATCCAAGCTGGTTTTGAACATTTCCAGGGATGAAGCCTTATTAGGGGTGCAGATATGGATATTCTGTTTGCTAATCACTGGTCAAAACTGCAGATAATTTGTGATTTATTCAGTTGTGGAAAAGTTTTGATAATCAGATTAGCCAGTGGGTGACAGCATAAATGGCACATACACGATGGACAGTTGTTCAGGGAAACTCACTGCAAACTGCTTGGAGACCAGTGCTGTGGAAAAGAAGTAATTTCAGATTTCCAGCCACACAGACCTAAGTATCCAGGCTCATTCTGAGTTGTTTGAGAATGGGCAGGGAAAAAAATAGGAGAAAATCCCCTGATAATTCATCTGTGGAGGGTAATTTACTGGGTCTAATCAGAGCAAACATCTCTATGGCTGGAATGCTGAAATAAATTAAATATAAAGCCTTCAAGGTCATAGCTTCCCAAGCTAATAATGCAGCACTGCTGTGCTCAGGTGGAGACTCTCTGTGCTCCACTGTGAAAAATCTCCATGAGCTGAATGGAATGGGAATATTTCAAACAGTGATCAGGCCTGCCTGAAAGAAAATGGAGTGAGTAGAGGACATGGAGGATTAAATCTTCAGACTTTAGCAGCTCAATAAACAAAGTTTAAATACTCATTGAAAATAAAATACATAAAAAAATACATTTTCATTTAGTGTGGGGGAGAGGTAGTGAGGAGAGTTTGGAGAAAGCTGCTCGCAAGTGTAAGTTGTAAAATGCAAATCTTGCTGTTCTGCTTCCAAATGCTGATGCAGAAGCAATTAGATATTTCAGGAGTGGCCACGTTACACATCTGAACTCCTGCAGGGACCATCCCCCTGGATGAGAAGTTTATAACCCTTGGGCAGCCCCAGCTGCCCCATCCAGCTGCCCAGAGGTTACCACCCTGCCAGATGTGCAGCACAGCCATCTCCCTGCCTTTCCAATCCTAGCCCTCAAGAAATGGGGCTGCAGGAACAACAAATATCACCTTAACATTGTTCAGGTCTCGGCTAAAGGCAGCCAGGAAGAGATGGATCAGGCAGGGGCAGCAGAGGCAGGAAGCAGTGGAGACCCCAGGCACACAGCAGTGCAGGAGAGGCTCCTGGCCCACACAGGTGGGTGGACACCCTGGAAGCATCCTGATTCTGCTGAGGTCAGCCCTAGCAGCCCTACTTATTGTCATCCTGAAATTCCTGGGAGTCTGCCCTGTGCCAAAATGGGATTTTGCCCCAAGATTTCTTTGCTGCCACAGGTTGTTTTTTTACTGATCTGTTGCTTTTGATGTCAGCAGAGTATCTTCTCACAACAGGATTGGAAATGTCTCTGGTTTTGTTTTATTTTATTTTATTATATTTTATTTTGGTAAGTATGTATTTCACAGCCACCCTCAACTTCACACACACTCATGCCTGTGAATCTCACCATTCAAAATGATTGCTTCACCCTAGCTGTTAATTTAAAATTAGATCCTGTGCCTATATATGCACACACACACACACACACACACACACACACACACACACAGTGCCATCCACTTTGGTTTAGTCTCCTGTGCAAACCTTTACAGCACAGTCTTTAAAGATGTGCCCACAGACCTATTTGTCTGCCCTCCATCAGACGCTGCTTTGCTCCATCCATAATGATCCAGATCCCCACACAGGGTGGTTGCTGGATATTTCTCTCCCTGTTCATCACACAGCCTCTTGTCCTCGCTCCCTTTGCACATCTTTCTGACCCTGGGCTCAGCATTCCTATGATGTGCTCTCTCTTTGAGACTGAAAACCTCACCAGCACTAATGGGTGTATCTTCAGCAGAGCCCTGTGCCACAAAATGACACCATTATCCCCATTTTTGGAGACTGGGAGCAGAGTGGCAGAGATAGGAAGGTCAACAGCATTAAAAGCATCTGTTAATGTGAGAAAGCACAAGGCTGGATTTTTCAGAGTGCTTTTTTCCACAGCACTTTACTTGGTCACAGTACAGGTGGCCTTTGACTGCATCTGCAATCGTGAGAGCTTTACCCTGGTGTCTGGCAGAAGGGGGTCACAAGCTGAGGACCAAAGCCACCAGCAGCATTTAATTAGTGCCCATCTCTGAGGGGTCTGACCCAAACAGAGACACACAGCAAAATTCCCATCTAAAGCAGGCTGGGCTGGCAAAACTCTTAAAAAACAAACGCTGCACCTTCTGATGGAAAATATCACATCTCTCAGCCGTGGCTGAGTAGTTCCCAGCTTGTGGCTTGTTCCTCTGTGAATTCAAGCCTACCAGGAAGGTGCTTAGATTGCTGTAAAGGCATTCATGCCTCCACCGGAAAAACCTGGGTGTGAAAATCAAAGCTGTGAAAACCACCACATTTTGCACAGATGCCACGATAATAAGAAATAAAGAGCAGGCAAGAGGCTTTTCAATGAGCTGGTAGACATATCAGCCAAGCTGTCAGCTGGAAAACAGGCATTCCCTTTTTCCCAAAACAGGAGGCTCTTTTGCCAATACCTGTCTGGGTTGTGGCCCATCGTGTTGGGGATGCTGCTTCTTCCTCTTCTCTGCTCTTTTTCCCAGCACAACCCCCAAATCTGACAGTTTAAGCATTATTGTGGTTATCTGCATTATCTAGACACCCTTGTCAGAAAAACCCAAGTTGTCCTACATGTTCAGAAAAAAAGTTAAGAACAAATGGATTGAAAATCTGAGGGATTGGGAGGGGGACCTTCTCCTTCTGCTTCCTGTGGTTACACAAATTCAAATATTTTAATAGAAGTATGCAATTCCCCATTTTCTGCCAAACTTCCCATTGTTTCTTTAACCTGAGGTAAGATTCCGTGGCATTTTTGTGTGCTTTCCTTTTTTGCTTATATACAGCAATAACTGTACCAGCACAGGTTTCAGCTGGTGCTTACATAAAATTCCACCTGATCACATTTATGATCCAGGTTTGTTAAAATAAAACTACTTTCATCAGGCTCAGTATTAGATAAGGGCATGTGCTAGCCAAAATCTGAAATGCTGATGAAGAATTTGGTTTTCATGCTTTCCAAACTATTTCTGAATTTGCTGGGAAAGGAGTAAAAATGATAGAAAGCAAATTAATTTTAATATTCCCTACGACTCACCCTTTTCATGTAGAAAATGGTGGGGTTTTCCCCCCAGTGTTCAAAACAGAAAGAATAAATTGCAATGAAAAACTCATGAAATTTCTGTTTCTGGACCTTATGTAGAGGTTCCTCTTTAGGACAGGGGTTTGCCCTGTGTGATGCTGAGTCTTCAGGGACATGTCCTGAATTTTGGCAGTGTGTCAGCCTTGCTTCTCACCTTTATTTGGCTGCATGTCCATTCACTTTGAGCCCCTACAGCCTTTTTAAAGCCCAGCAGAGCCAACAGAGGGATTTCTTAATAATCCAAGGAGACTTAGGTGTGGATTCCAGTTAAAAAATAAAGCTGTGGTGGAGGAGAGAGGCATTGAGGGAGGTGGGGGAGAGATCTGCTCTGGTGCTCCAGGGTTAAGTTTAGATAAATTGTGCTCACAAAATAAAGTGTAGGAAATTAGGACAAGTGACAGATTGGCTCCAAAAGCACCCATTTAGGTTAAAACAGACTGTTGATGCAGCTGCACCCATCAGGAGCCACCTTGCCTTGGAAATGCAGCTCTGAGAGCTCCCCTTGGCAAAAGATCAAGTGGTTTCAAGGAGAAAACTCTCCTTCAGGGAGATGTGGTCCCCACCTGTGTTTCATCAACCCCCTCAACAAGATCTAGCAAAAGCAGCAGAATGACCAGTTTTTGCCTCATCTGCTCATTCCAGCACCAGCCTGGTCCCAGAAATGGGGACTGGTGAGGCAGAATCGGGAAGGAAAAACTTGTTTTTAAGGAACTAATGAGAAAACCACCTTCCAGATTTTGGCACACATATTGCTCAAACCACCAGAAAAGAGTAAGGACTTTGTTCCACCCTCATGGTCATTCATATCTAGTAAATTGGCAAGGATTTAGGGCATTGCCAGTATTTCCACATATGCAAAAAAAACCCCCCACAATCCCCTCAAAAATCTCTGTAGCCTATTACTTACATCCCCAGAGAAATCATAATAAGAGACACAGAGTTTACCACCTTCAAGCAGGAAATAGCTGCCTTTCTAATGCTTGCTAATTGCTTCACTTAAAACTAGTTTGATTACTTGGCAGTGTTTTAAACCTGAATTATTGCTTGGAACTTTCCTTTCACCTACCAAGAGCCCAGGCCATTAAAAATGTGTAGCAAAGGTCTCTCTTCGAGGTGCAGGATTGCCTGTTAACTCTTTCAAGAATTATAAGGGATGTTTGGCTTCTGAGACGTCTTTTTCTCTTGTTATATTTTAATAAGAGGTGCTATTTATTAGTACTGGGTGCTGAAGGAAGTCATTCTGTGGAGTTAGCAGACATGTTCCAAAAAGCTTTTACCTGGGGTGGGATCACATTTTCATGTTCTGAAACCAACAGGAAAATTAATCATCTGAAAACAAATAATTTTTTAATTTGGCTTGGCTTTTCCCGAGCAAGCTGTGCTACTTTCAGGGGGTGAAGGACATCAAGGCAGGAGTCACAGGAGGATGAGCTGCACATACTGACCTGGAGAAGCAGAGTGGCTTGGTTGTACCAAACACTGTCATTAAAAATGTCTCTGTCACAGCACTTCTTTAGGCTCAGAAATTAGCTTGCATTTTGTACTTGACAGGAAGTCATTAAGAAATCTCCGCTGCTACAATAACACTGATGCGTAAATTGCAATCTTTCAAAAATGGAATTTGAATCTCAATACCAAGCATCAATAAGGTAAAAGCAGCAGCTATGGAGTTGGCACATCCCTGGAGTGTGTGTTCCTGAAAGTCTCCCTTCAGGTGAGACTCAGTTCTGGAGGGAGATCAGGCTCCACAGGCAGGGATGAGCAAGGCAGCAGCCAACAGTGATCCACCTCCTCAAACCCTGCCCTAACCCTTCCATTATGTTTCCCATCAAATTCAGGATGAAGCTCCTTTATCCTCTTGGCAAATGAAGTTTTTCACAGCTACACAGGACTTAGCCTGTAGAACAGGGAACAGTTGTGTCCTTATGCTCACCCACTCCCTCAGGAGCAGCCAGCTCTGACCTCTAAATCCATCTCTGAGGAACTGGGCAGCTTTGGCAGCCTTGCTGCAGAAAACCAGTGGGGGGAAAAAAAAAAAAAAGTATGAAAAACTGGTGGTGACGTGGGTGTAGAACACAGCCTGAATCTAACACAGGATGTTTTGAGGCAATCAGTCAAAATATGTGGAAGAGGGTGGGCTTTGCTATCGTGCCATCACTTTTTTAGGCAGCAGGCATCCAGAATAAAATTGACACATGAAAAAGTGTACCTTAAAAATACACATTAAAAAAATTCATCGTAAGTGCTACTCAGCCACAGAGAAAAGGCTTCCAATGAGGGCCTGCATGTAGGTCTTTACCCAGAAAAAACAGGGAATTATATATATAGCCCATGCATGTGCACTGCACAGGGCCATGCTGCCTATTTCTGCTCTCACCAGGGCAATTTCTGAGCAAATTAAAGAATCTCTAGTGGCCAAGAGAACATTCTGAAAAGGGTCACTAGCTTAAGTTGGCCTATTGATCAGGAAGCAGTCAAAAGGAACAAAAATATCTGGGCTTATGTGCAGAGCGAAGAAAATAGCACATTTTCTTTTCATCTTAGGAAGCCACTTGCAAAGCTTTCCATGGTAAGCAGGCAGATAAAATAGGCAGAGCTAAGTGAAGAAATGCTTAGTGCACCAGACATGCCCCTGACTGGGAGATGTCTCATCTAATCTCCAGAGTCAGCAATGAGTTTTAGTGAGAAAAAGCACTGGCAGGACTGAAGAGGACTCAAGTCTGACATGGAAAACACCAGTTTCAGTTTCTTCAACACCAGCTTTGGCACCCAGCATGACAGCAATGGGTGCAGGATTGATTGAGAACACCATGTTATTAGAAGAGCCCCTTCACTTGCTATGTAGAAAAGGCCACCCCATACCTCCAGGATAAATATTTGTGTTCCTATGATCTTTTCTCCACTTCCTGCATCCTTTACCAGTTCCCCATACACTTGATGAAAGACTTACCAAGATCATGGCAGGAACTGAAACTTAACATTTTTGTTTTCAAGCTTCAAAAGTATTTCCCAAACATCTCTTATTTCTCTACAGGAAATCCCTTTAAAAACATTCTCCACTGAGCAGTTAAGAAGTTGAACCAACACACATCTCATCTCAGGTTTCTGCTGGTAATTAATAAACCAACTGAATATCTGGCAGGATGGCAACTTCTATCATTCCTAGATAAATGTTAATGCATCTGGTTATTTACAGACCTTCGCTGATGTGATCAGAAAAGCAAATTAGATGGTGTTGTAGCAGACTGCCTGACATTTCTTCTTTTGTGCTATTACTGTTAATTTATTCCTTTAAGCCAATTTTTGCTCTGTCACTACTGAGAAAATTTTCTCAGAAATTTAATTACAAATAAGAACCCTCAAACATGAAACTGCTACAGGATAAAAATCCCTATTTAAGGTGTCATCTTAAAAGCAGCTCATACCTTCT
>CM031861.1:58330056-58407716 GCA_018697195.1 Certhia americana
TGTGTGTGTGTGTGTGTGTGTGTGAAAGGGAACATGTGCACACACCCATCAAGCTTATCTAAATGCATAAATTTATAAGCTCACCTCTTTTTTTTTTTTTTTTCTTTTTTTGTAAGGAAAACATTTGCCTTGATGTTCTATCATCCTTAGAACTAAATGTTTCTTGGTTTACTTAATACACATTTTTGCTCTGCAAAAAATAAAAAGATTTTATTATCCCTTAAAAAATCCCCATACTTCTGAGGAGGTCCAAGATTTTCTGAGAACCCAACATTTTTATAAAGATTTTTGAGCATGCATAATTTTTTTGCCCATAAATGCCACCCACTCAGAAACAAAGGAACCAAAGTAGGCTGTAATTACTTCCCTACACAATGGATTCCAATTGCTTCTATCAAGAAATATTACATAATTATTATAACTTAGGGCTGTGATTATATATTTGCTCAAGGAAGAATCACACATAATAGCAAGCACTGGGACTTATGGCTCTTCGCCTATTGTGTCAACTCATACATTTAAATTATTTGATTAAAAAAACTAAATAAAGGCCTTGAGTCTTAAACACTTTCTTATCAGTTGTCAGGATTGAAGGAAGTGGTAAGTGATGGGACAGGCATATTTGTGCAGGAAAAGTGGAGAAGCAGGAGAGGAGAGGAGAAGTTGTGTTCTTGTGTCCTGACATCCATCCACATCCATCCCTCCATCCATCAGAGTCATGGGCATCCTCTTTGTGCACATCTCACAAGAAATTTGCAAGGAGCTGATAAGAAAGTTCATCTATCCATAGAAAACAATGATAAAGGTCAGCCTGTGGAAGATGTCAAGAAAAATCAACTCCTCCTCCTCCTCATTTTCTTCTTCATGTTCTTGCAGCCTCACCCTCTCCCCTCCCTCACACCAGCTGGATTCCTGGCTATTTGTACATTTCCCAGCAGGAGCAGAGTCTGCCCATGCTGGGATGTGGGAGGATGAGAAGGAGGCAAGGCTTCACAGGGGCTTGTCCTGTTTCCCAACAGTTCTGCATGTTGGATTTAAATGGTTCATTTCTGATGCTCACAACTCACACCTCGGACAACCCACGCATCCTGGGTGCCACCAGCACTTTGGCTCTGTATCCTTGGATAACCTGCACAAGATAAGAGACAGATGGCCATCAAAACCAGGACAAACTCGCAGCTAAAGAACTAAAGAGGGCAGACTCTGAGGATAGGATTCTGCTACAGAAGATGCCTGAAGGTGACTTCCCCTCACAGGCAATGTCCCTTGGTGCTGAAGTGCAGATCTCTCCATGCAGTCACCTGTTGCACTTAAGACAGCAACAATTTGCATTTTTCTGAAAATCAACAAATAAAATTTAAAAAATAAATAAAAATAGAAGGAAGATCCTTTTGGGCCTGCAAAACACTGTGCTGGTCATAGTAGTCTGAGAGAAAGGAGGGCACTGATTCAAATTTTGGCAGCAAGTCCAGCAAGTCTCTGTTAGCACAAAGGGTCCAGCAAGGCAGCTGCAGATGAGTCTGTGACTTCTCACTGGCACTGAGCCACAGCAGCTTCAAAGAGAAATGCCATAAGAAGCTGATTTTTCATGTGTGAGTGTGTGTGTTCTTTTATTAGGAATTTTTGTATTTCTGCCTCATAATAGCAGAAGGAATATTATGATTTCCCAAGTGTAACAAATTCAATGTGTCATACATGCTGGATGGAAGTAATTTAACACAAGTGCTCTTTAATTTCATCGATCTCTGGCAAATGGGTCCTGGTTAATGATCAGGGGTTTGCTGGTTTTCCTTTTTAAAGTCCAATCTTTTAAAGTCCAGATGGAGAGGGTTTGCTACAGCTGTGTAAGAACAGTGACACTGATACATGCTGAACTCTGCGGGTGGTATTAAAAATCTGTCATCTACTTTAAAAGGATTTTTTGAAAGCCATTTTAAAGGGACATCATCAATTTGAAGATCACTCTGGATCTCATAATATTACAAGTAATATTTCAGACTATCACATGAGGCCAGCTGTGGGGACAGAAATCGATGTTATGTGCCAAACAAGCCTCTTTGTATTTTCATGAAATTTTACACTGGATTTTAAAAATCTTCCAGGGAGAAGTTGCAACCCTGTGAACTGCTACTGGATAACCAGGTAAGCCCCAGCACAGGTCACAGGCTGTTACACCAAGCCCAGCACTTCCAGCAGCAAAACAAGGCTGGGACCGGCCTCATCCTGTACTAAGGGGGACATTCTTGGCAACAGGCAGAAGCAGAGAAATGCTGGTGTGGATTTCCAGAAAAGAATATTTGTCTTTTGCAACACTCCTCGACATTAGGACAACATTTGGAGATGCAAGGAAGCCTCCTGGTCCCAACTGCTTTGGCTCCCACTGTGACCTCCTTTGGTTTTTATTAAATCGTGGTTAGGACTGTTCATTATTCAAGGTGAGAGCTCTGATTTACAAGAGGCTGAGGCTGCACTTTATCCACAGAGAGCAAAAATGCTTCAGAAAGGAAGCAAACCCCATCTGAGAAGCTTCTGGAGTGGAAACAATTACCAAATCACTTGGAAGGGTAAATCCCAGCACAGGGAAACACCAGCCAGGTTGTGGTCTAGAAGGGGATCAAGGAAACGAAACACTTTACAACAGAAAAGGTATTTTAGAGCAGGGGCAGGCAACGTTTTTGTGCCTTTTCACATCCACCTCTGTTGGCTCACCACATAACCTGATGGGCTTCATTGCAAATCTCAAAGGGGTTTTATGAGATGGATCCATCTCATCTCAGCTTACAGAAGAAATGAGGGACATCTGGGCATGGTGGTCTCCAGTGGGACTGGGACGATCTGGGGCAGGGCTGGATCCATCCTCCCTTGGCACCCTCACTTCCAACCCAAACCATTCTGTGATTCTATGGACCAAGCCAAGAGGTGAGGTCTGGAACTGAATTTGTGTGTTGATCTGTGCTTTTTTTCCCCCTTCAGAGCACCTGGGACCTCCAGAGGTCATGAGGCTAAATTAATTAGGGGAACTAGGAAATGATCAGGTACTACAGGAATTAATATGCTGGTGGAAATCACTATTCATCATTTTCTGCTGTCCTCTGGATTGATACATATTGATCAGTTGGATCCCAGCAGCTGATAACTAGTCCTCACTATCTGCATTTTCCATAGAATCGTTATGTGACATGCATTTTAAAAAAAATACTCTTCCATTTATTGCAGTCTTTTTGCATAAATTTAAATAACTGGATTTCATTTATTTAGCAGAAAGCATTCTGCACGACACATTTTGCTTGGTGTTACAGCTGCAAGTGTTAAAAGCCCCCAGCAAAAACCACTGCTTGTGGAAAGCTTCCCCAGCACACCATAAACACGGAGGGGACCCTGGGGATGGATGTTCTGAGCTGTGACAGGGAAAGGAGCCCCTGCCAGGCACCAAACCCACCCTCCAGCTGTCCCCCGGGGAACACCAAAAGTGCCCTGGGGAGGATCTCATTTCCCTGACTGGAACACTGCAGAGATCTCTGCTGCAGCTACACAGAGTAGAGGGAGAGGAGATCGGATGCTGATGCACCAGCCAGCGCAGAGCAGCGGCAGGTGAGGGCAGAAATTTGGGAGCAAGCAAAGAGGGCTCCCAGCTGGGCGGTGTGGCCAGAGCTCCCTCTCCTGACAGACCAGCACCGTCCCTTCGGGATGTGACCTCGGCTTTTACCCTCTCTGAGGGATGGAAGCAGAGCCAGAATTTTTCCTGGTGTCCCTCAGCTCTCTAGGAAGCAGCTGACTTAACATCCATACTCCTCTCTGGTCAAACAGCAAGCAAGAATATGAAGCAAATACATGTATCTTTAATTAAATTCCAGGCAGCACTAGTGCTGCTTAATCTTCAGGAAAGAGCCAACACTGCTATTTCCCTCATAAGCTGGAGTTTCCTTCCAGCCTGACAAGGTGATACACTGCAGCCCTTTATTTGAGGAATGGCACATTTTATTTTTCTTTTCCTTGCCCTGGTGATCCGTGTGTAATTTCATTTAGCAACACCAGCGTGCTAGGCTGCCTGGATGGGAAAATCCTCACACTTAAAGAACTGATTCTGTTCCTGAGGAGCAGCAAAATGTCTTTTGCAGCATCTTGGCATATTGAGACTTTTCTAATTTGGCTTTACATTTCCTAGAAATTTTTAAGAAATGTGTGTATCAGTGAGGCTGCAGACCCATAGGGAGAACCCAGCTTGTCACCATCTATTTTAGCCTCTGATTTCTTTTGGATTTCAATTAAACTTGTCATGGGGGTAAAGAAACAAACCAAAAAATCCCCTCTAAATAACAAAAGCCATAGATACATTATGTAGCCGTTGTATTTTGCAATGTAATTACTTTAACATGTAGGGATGGAGGAGGGGGTTATTGCTTATAATACCGGAAAGCTTTCATGGAATAACACAGAATTATTAAACTTTTCAGAAAGAATCCAGTTTGCAGCTCCCACTGCACGTTTACCTGGGCGATTTTCCCTTTTCCTGTGGCCGAGAATCACTTTGTATTACACTTTCCTGCCTATAAAAGAAGCCCTTGTTCATAGCTGCCCTGAGGTGCTCATAATGTTATTGGTTCTGTGCTGAGAAGTTGGGGTTGCTGTGAATTCCTGCCTTGTGGCTCTCCAGCTCACAAAAGTAAACACATTTGCTGAGTTAGCTCGGCTTCATGGTGCCCGAAATCCCACAGGGAATGAAACGTCCTATCGAAGGAAGCTTTGAAACCCAAGTTGCTCTACACACTTCTCTCGGGCAGGAGAGCACACAAAGCATACTTCTGTGCTGTATTTACTGCTTTTTTTTTTGGTGGATCCAGTGCATAAGAGCTGCATTGAATCTTGGCAGAGGGGAAAGGGCTCCCCTTGGAAACATGCAGGATGCAATGGAAAAAAAAAAAAAAAAAAAACAACCCAAACCAAAAAATCTGTGCTTTTCAGTCCTTACTGAGTCCCTTGTGCCCAGCACACAGGTGGCTGCCTGCAGATGAAAAAATCACTCACGGGTGAAGGGAGAAGCAGCCAAAACAGTAATTTTCCTGGCTCAAATGCACTTACTAAGAAATAAATAGGTAAAGCCAAGGCCAGTCAGGATAGGGATGCCTGGGGCACGTGTATCCCTGCTGCCACAGCAGCTGAGAGCTGTAGGAACCCCTCTCTGTGATGCTTACAGAGGGGACACGCTGAGGATCTGTCCCCCGACATGCAGCCTGCTCTTCCTGCATGGTGGCTCCTTTCAATGTACACCCATAGGCAAAAGAACCTCTGAAAAATGCCTGTTCCAGACACAGCTTCTCAAAATCGTCATTTTCTTCCAGCTCTAATTAGATCCAGGTGGATGTTAGTCTGGGATTTGGGTGAGGGAGTGTGCAGCAGGAGGAACCAGATGAGCACCAGTTAATTTAGCTGAGAGGGTGCTGCCCAATTAAAAATTGTGAGCACTAGTATGAGATTGTGTTTTGGAGGAAGGATGTCTTTTCTTGACCCAGATTTTCTCCAGCACAGCTCCTGCAAGAAATGAAAGCACCTGGAAAAAGTTTCCTGGAGAAAGTCCCTCTCTAAAATGACATCCACATACCCTAGAGCCCTCTCCCTCCACTGAAAACCTCCTGGGATGGGGAGAAGCACAGGGGATGTTCATTGTCAGGGACATGATCCTAAAGTGCAAGCTGGCACCCCAAAGGACGGATTGTCCTCTCCTTCCTTGCACGACATCCTGTGGCAGTATCTGTGTGTGTGGGGGATGTGGACAGCTGGCATGGGATAATCCTGGGAGGAAGGACATTACCAATGATGTCTCCGTGCCATCCCTGCTGTGGCAAAGCTCCTCTCTCCAGGAATGGTGCATGTGCTCAGGACACGTCCCAGCTCCTCATCCTTTCAGATTGAGGTGGATCGCTTGTGACACCGGTGTGCTCACACCCCCAAAGCACATGGGCAGCACAAACTGGCACACTATTCCTTCTTTTCTCAGGAAATGCCCTTTCTGCCTCGGGCTCCTTAATCTGAAATTGAATTCTAGCTGGGCTGTGGCTCACGGCTGAGCAGGGCAGGGGGAGGCTGAGGAGCAAATCGCAGCTCCAGAGGCTCGCACTCGCTCCCAACGCCCATGTCGTGTTGCCACCAGACACATTCCAGAAGTCTTCATTTTCTAGGCTTGAAAACATTTTAACAATAAACAGAAATTCTTCTGATTACATGGTTATATTCGGCTGCTGAAAGCAGACTCTTATTAAGTGAGGCAGAGAGCAATTAATGTCATGTAGAGAGCAGTCTTTCACATGGCAAAAAGCGGGACTAATACATCATTCCCACATCCAGCAGCTGGATGAGTTAAGGCTTCAAGTTTGCAAAAGCTTATTAGGATGCTTGTTGTAAGGATGTGAGCAGATCCACTTAAATTGGAGCCTGGCAAAAATCTGTCTGTAATGAGATCCACGGAAGTTTTAGCATTTGCTTTAGTGGGAACAATGTTTTGTATGTACTTGTCAAAGGGGTTTTTAACTCAGTTTCACTCCTTCCCACCACCAGCAGCCTGGACGGATCATTCTTCATTTACATGCTGGACATTGAAATGATGCAGAAAACATAATTGAGCAGGAAGATCTTCACCAAAGGAGTCTCGAGGCTATTCCTATGTGTCTGCAGCTCCTAAAGGAAAGGAAAAAAAACAACATAATGAAACTGAGCCGCAAATTGCTTCACAATTATTTTTACCACCTAATTTGGTGCACGAGGCTGGAGGCTTGCTCTTTGCATTCCACACTCCTGCCTCAAACTCAGGAAGAGCCTGAAAGGCCACGGAACAGACGAGATATTCATTATCATCTCTTTCATGTTGCAGCTGCGACAGAGGCTCTGGAGAATTTGCCCAGCATGATATTTGCAAATGCCTGCTTGCCTCTTTATTAGCTCAACTTGGGAATGGCTGCTGAGGATGACGTTCCTCCTCCTGCCCTGCTCCCATCCAGCCAGCACAGCCCTACCACCTGGGAAGGGCAATCTGGACCAACTTCCACGGGAGTCTCCACTCAGCCTCTCTCCTGATGGCACATTTGGGGACACGGAGCAATGATCCCACCACAGCTCAGTCTGGAGTCGCTCATGCTCAACAAGCCAGAGGCTCTGGATGCTACAGGAGTTACAGATTTTTGCAGTGAATTATGGTGCTCCTTGATGAGACAGGGAAGCTACAGTAAAACCACCAACCCCACAATGAAAGGGCTTTTATACGCTCTGCTGCAGTGGTGGTTATGGCTGCCAACTTTGCACAATTCACTTTCAAGCACAAGAGCAGCACAAACTGGTTTAAGACGATTTCTGAATGATGAATGCTGACTTGAAAGGTTTCCAGTATGACATAATTACCCTGCATTAATGTGCAATACACAATGGTCTATATGTATCTCAATGGGAATCTCAGTGGGACTCGTGGGCCCCGTTCCAAGTAACCTCTGCCAGGAGTCACGCTCAGAGTTCGACAGGCTGACCTACAAATAGATCCCATATTCTTTCCTGAATTATTCCTGTGCAGAATCAGACTTGAGAGACCCAGGGCCATATGCAGTGGCGTGTGGCAGTGCATAGTTGTACTCAGCTGTCGTGCTGAGCCCAGGTTATTTTGTCTTCTTGGCCTGATGTGATTTCCTTGGGCTAATGTATGCACACCTTAATCTTTAGTGGCTCAGAGACAGACAACTCTAATGAACTCCCCGAAGCTTCAAAGATAAGTGAGATCAGGGAGAGGAGACTCAACCACTTGTCCTGAGCAAAGGCCAAATTGAATGAAAAATTCATTTACTTATTCCTAGTTAACCAGCATGCACTTTGAGATTTCACCTAACCCTCAAAATGCACTGTAATCCTCTATAATGATTGTTCTTCTACTGAAAGAGTAGATTTAGATTCAATATTAGGAAGAAATTCTTGACTGTGAGGGTGGTAAGGCACTGGCACAGGTTGTTCAGAGGAGTTATGAATGCCCCATCCCTGGAGGGGTTCAAGGGCAGGCTGGATGGAGCAAAAGCTGATCAGGACGGGATCCTGATTAGTTTTTGAGTATCTCAACATCTGGCTTGTTTTACCACTGCCAGAGGCCCAGGGATCCTGGTGATGAGCAGAGATAAATGCATGCAGGAAAAAAAAACCCCACTCACTAATCAGTTCTTGGTCCTGGGCTAAAACTTCCTTCCAAAGCTCAGAACTGTTTGAAACAGGGATTTCCCCCTGGGCTCATTTCCAACCAGCACTGATAGCTGTACTGGTTTTGTCCCACTGTGCTGCTCTCAGCCTTGGAGATGTGGCAGGCTCCTGCAGTTCTCCTGGTGGGAGAGAGCCAGTGGGACACTGGGCAAAGGAAAGCATCCCTCACCACAGCCAGCCAGTTCCCATCCCAGAGCCAGGGTCTCCAGCCCATGGGATGGAGGGGGAATATTTAATTAACAGCATGGGTGATTCCACTTCCCTGTTGGGTTTTGCACTGCCAAATGCTTTTGGTGGAGGCAAAGGCAGCTGTGAAGGGGCTGTTAAAAGGACTTGGAGAAATGAAAACAGCAGTGCAGGGAAGTGCACTGCAGGTAGGCAGCTTCAAAGGCAGGGAAGATAAAAATGGCTGGACACATCCCAGGTGGAGAGAGTAACTCTTCACACAGCTGAGCTTGGGATCAAAGTAGATCTCAGACCTCCAAGACCCTGGAAGGCAGAGCAGGTTTGGGTGGTGGGTGGTGGCAAAAAGTAGGATTCCCTTTGCCTTAGTCAGGGCAAGCTGTGAACAGATGAGTTTGTTATTAACCGCAAGCAATTAGCTGCCTGCTACACAGCAAGAGAAGGTGGAGTTTGAGCAGGAGTAGGAGCCATTTTAACCTCAGGAAACAAGGTTTATATGAGGATACAGCCTGTTGGTTCCTCTCCACCCTCAAACTTTTGAACCAGCTCGCCAATTTTAACCACGTTCCGAAGTGGGGTAGATGCCTCCCAGATAACGCTCCCACTGATTTGTTTCTCAGTTAACAGACAAAGAGAAACTCATCACCTGCACAGAAAGGAGGGAAACCCAACCAAGCACCCCTGAAAGAGGAGGAATGTCTGTATCTGTTCCCATTAGCACCTGGATGGCTGGCAGCTCACCTTGCCCTAATCTCCCACTCAGCCAGGACTCAGAGGGGAAAAGAATTATGACCTAAAGTGGTTTCTGAGTAATTTTTCATCAGTTGATGCCCTAGGCTTTAATGCAAAATCTTTTCAAAGGCTCAAAACACTCTAAATTCACAGCAGGGGTAAGGCAGGGGGGGTTAGTACCCTAAGCTTGTGACTAGGTGAGGAATGGTGCCTGGGAGGGGAAAGTTCTGAATCAAGCACTTAGAGAGGCCTCTAGGATGATTCACCCCATACTGAAATAGCAAACCATGTGAAACAAATAAATAAAATGGGATAAGGAACTGATGAAGCTGAACTGTTTGGCTCCTGCAGCCAGCCCTAGTAGAGAAGGAACAGGGACTTGAGATCTCTTGCAGAGCAAAAGGATGTTCTGGCAATTAGGATGTTCATTTGGAGTTCAAGACATCCAAGAGCAGGTCTGACACAGATTTCCCAAGTGGCCTTGTGCATGTTGCCTGCACTTTCCCACCTGTTGAACCTCCCCACCTCAAAATCATCAATAAATCACTACAACCCTTTCTGATCTCATCACATTTGAGGTATTTGGGATTGTTTCTGTTAAGACAACGATACTGTAGGTGCAAGAAGGTACATTGATACTGTTGTACTTTTATGGAAAACATGCTGCTGCAACCCCAAGACTGACTCAAAATCTCTTTTTCCAAGAAATATTATCCTCTTCCAGCCAACTTAAAACCCACAGGACTCTTCTCCGTCTTTTTTTTTTTTTTTTTAAGAGCTGTGGGACCAATGCACTTTCATCTGCATCTCTGGCTTCCTGATGGGTCTCTATATCTGCTTTCAGGGGTTTGTTTTAATTACTCCTTCCTTATCAACCCAGTCCCTAAAGGTCATATGTAGCCGTGCCGTCACCAGAAATCTGTTTAAACAAACAACACCTGGTGAAAGCCCTCCTGACAACACGCATTACACATGGAGAGAGGTCAGGACCATCTCAAATACTCTGCTCCCTTGAGGAACACTTAATCTTTCCAGGCCAGGTTTATAGGAAGCAAATGATAGAATTTGAAAAAGCTCATTATTTCAAAACTTCATTTTTGAGAGTGGTTTTTTCTTTTTTTATTTTTTTTTTCAGGAACAAGCATTTCCTCAGGCTTGAAATATTAGCCTTACAAACCACAACAGCTAAGCACTTCTTGATTTTTTTATACTGGCAGGGTGATGAGCCAGGAAGAAGAGAGCTCTTCTGTGGCTAAGAGCTTGTCTTCCTTTTGTCAGAGACAGATATCTTGGGGTTCAGCCCAGTTTCCAATTCCTGGGTGTGGTGCTGAGAGCTTCAGCCCTACTGAGGATATGTGAAAATGCAGTTGGGGTTTGTTTAACTCCATTTGCAGAGGACAGGTCTCCTTTCTGGACCCCACCTGTCCCCAGATGCCTGAGGACCCCATTAATGCAGTGGGGTTGTTTGAACAGACCAGCAGGAAGCCCTCTTTGGCAGTGAGAGGAATTATTACCAGTCTGTAAGGATCTTTGCAGTGTGGTTTCTGGCCCATCTCCACATTTTAGTTTAAAGCATTGTCCTTTGGCACTCTCTTTCCATCCTCTCTCCAAGCACCTTGGAGATGTGCACATCCAGCACTTTCAGATGTTCCAACAGCCCCCTCAGCATCTCAGTGATGGTCCCCCAACCCCATCCCACCCCAACTCACCCCTGTGGATTCACAGCATAGCAGTGGAATGCCATGCACACATGATTTAAAATGACACCACTTAGAATCATGCAAACCATTAGCAGTTTCACTTTTACCAGCTCCAAGGCCAGGAAAAAGAAGGGATGTGTCTGTTCTCCACTTTGTTTGTGGAGAAGGTGTAAAAGTTTGACACAGGTGAAGCCTGGCCAAAGCTTGCAGCTCTTCCAAAGCCCAAAGGACCATCACCTTTGGGTCTCCAAATGTCATACTCCAACTCCTCTATAACCTCCACCCTTCTACCAAGATAGCACCCTCCTGACTGAGTCTTTTTGCTAGGATTTTCCCTGGAAGTGTTCCAGGCCAGGTTGGATGGGGCAAGCTGGTCTAGTGGAAGGTGTTCCTGCCCGTGTCTGGGGATTGGAACTGGATGGGCTTTAAGGTACCTTCAACCTCAACCATTCTGTGATGCTGTGATTATCAGATATGTGTTTCTGGATGCAGGAAAATTCAAAAGTGGGTCAGTGGGCTTAAAGCCCTCATGCTTTACTGGTCACAGCCTCCAGCCTGCCTGAGTTCAAGAAGAATTTGAATAACACTCTCAGGCACTCAGTGAGATTCTTGGTGCTGTCAGGTGCAGATCCAAGAGCTGCACTCAATGATCTTTGTGGGTCCCTTCCAAGTCAGGATGTTCTGTGATTCTATGAGATCCACCTGAGAATTTGCCTGAAGCAATGTGGTGAAGGTGAGCAGGGAAACAGCAAATTTGGCCAGGGAGGGTTTGCTCAGCCAGCACAGGTTGTCCCAAGTGCCCTCCTGCTGGAGCTGCTCTCAGGAGTTAAAGGCAACAGGACCTCAAATTTATTTTAAATTCTGACAATGCAACCTAACTTTTTGTCAGTTCTCCAAAGACTTGTCTTCACTAGTGAAAAACAGTTCTATTTCTTTTCACTGGGAGGTAAATAATGGCCAGCAGCTCTCTTCAGGTAAACAACACAGCCAAGACAGAGGACTTGGGTTTTACTGTGGGTAAACTCACCAAGGTCAGTGCTGTGATCTCCCTTGAAGTTGACCTCTGCAAATTTGCCTCACAGGGTTCTTCAGTTTTACTGCCTTGTTTGTGTTTTTACCTCAGGATATTGGATGAGCACTTGTTCCCCTGGGGTTGGGGAAAAAAAAAATTAAAAAATTAGCAGTAAATACAAGACCAAACAATCCTCTTGAAGGGGAAAATATCTCTACAGGGGCTAAACCAGCTGTTCTTTGTATAAGTCAACTGACACAGATGTATATGCTTTCCCCACTGGCAGAAAACAGTGTAAACCAAAGAGACAAGCCTGCACCCTCTAGGAAACATGATCACCAGAAAAAAAATAAAAGTGTCACTAGGAAAGTGTGTTCAGCTTATATAAATCTACCAACTCCTTCACAGCAAAACTATGGAGGAGGGAACACTTACAGTGCCAGCAAGTTAACAGCACTTTTACAGGAAATACTCTCTACTCTTGGTTAAAGCCCAAACACAAAAACACAGCCCCGGATTTGGGGCCAATAAAATTAATGTGAAATTGGAAAAAAACAAAGCTCTTGCTGTTTGCAAAATTACATTATGCTTTGTTATGAGTAATTACACAATAAGAGTTGGGGTTTTTTTATATAAGAAGCCTGTCTCCGACACAAGACTATTTAAAATCATTTAAGCATTGTGTCTTAGAAGCATACACAGGGTTCAAAGAGAATTAAATCACAATTGATATTATATCATTTGGCATTTCCATGTGCCCTCTGCCACGCACATGGAAAATACAAAATGATACAGCTGAAACAAGGAAGCTGTTGGTTGCTTTCCAAGGCAGTTGTGGAGACTTTGGCCCACCAATATTTTGAGACTGATTCAGAAAGGGAATGGAGATGTCTTGTCTGTGCCCTGGGGTTTTGAAACACTAGTGGAGAGTTCTGGGAGAAGTTGTAGGGATTGTCTCTACCATCATCAATTATACTGCTCCTTCCAAAAAAAAGATCAAACAAACAAAATGTTTAGATAATACTGTCTTTAACCTAATGACTCTTGGATTTTCATCAAGACATTTCCAAATTTAAATAATATATTCATCTGACCCAAGCAAAAGAAGTAAAAGTTAAGGAGAGTGCAGAACTCCCAGCATAGTTTTCCCTTTCTTTGCCCTTTCTTATATAATAAAACTACTCTTAATCACAGAGATTTTCAACTTACAGAGCAGTACAAACACAGCCTGTATCTCTGATGTAGGTGGGGCAGGAAGTTATACTATCTTCAGCTAATATAAATGAGCATAAAATATAAATAAGCATAAAATTACAGCAATCTTTGCATCTTCACATAGCTGCA
The DNA here is from genome assembly GCA_018697195.1 of Certhia americana. NCBI lineage: Eukaryota > Metazoa > Chordata > Aves > Passeriformes > Certhiidae > Certhia > Certhia americana. The sequence continues at coordinate 58,343,251 of CM031861.1, forward strand.
TATCTACCCTCTGACCATCCATGCCCTTCTCTCTTCTGGAAAATCCCCTTGGGCTCAGAATGTACATCATCAAGACACAGGGACAGCACAAGCCCATTATTTAGGTTGCATGTCATGGAAGGAATGAGGATACTTTCTTTAATAGGGCATTTGCTGACTGTTTGCTGAACAAATTCTCTCTTGCTGGAGGTCATTTTCAGCTGTGCTGTGAGAGCAGCTTTAAGGAGACTCTTTAGTGCAACCAGAGCAATAGAGCAATGTCAGGAAGGTCTGAAAAAATAGTTTTCTGAAGTTTTTTTTTCCCTTTTTTTTTTTTTTTTTTTAACAGAGGAAGTTGCTTTAACCTACATATCTACTCAGAAAATATATTTTCTGTTCTTAGGTTATTTGACTTTAGAAGAACAATAAATTCACAAGAGTTCTTAAAAAGATCAGTCATGCCTCTTTGTTTTAATGGCATATTTTGAAGTTTTGCCTCCAGAATATTGATAAGAATCAAAGTAACTTTTGATATATGGCATTAGATATGCTCCAGGAATAAGATCCCTCTCAAGTTAGACTGTCTGCAGACAACTCAGACCACCCACTTTTAGCTTAAACACAGCCTGTTCAAAGTCTGCAGCAATTCAGATCAGAGCAGTAGCTGTCTGCTCAAACTGTGAGATCTTGGCATTCATCAGACATGTCCAGCACACATCTGATAACACAACTTAAACTGCCCAGGGCCATTGGAAGGCAGGTGAGGGAAAGCTAGGAAATATCAAAGTTGGAAACAACCTAATCTTCAACTCAGCACAGCACACATTTTGAATTTCACACGCATTCCACAAAATTCCCCAAGTCCCAGAAGCTTTAATCCAGTCACTTTGCAACATATGTGTGTTTTATTTAAAAATAAATTATTCAGTATTGCTTTTCCTTTCTTGTCTCCAGCTGGCAACATTTTCAGTTAGTTCTACAGGAGCCAACATAACCTCTTATTAGCTACAGTACTGTCCATTTTTCTACATCTTCAACCAATTTCCTGCAAAGCCTTTGGACAATGCACTCAGTTGACTTTTCAGGCAGTTAACCCAGTGCTCCAGGGACTTCACAGTGACTCTTCTCCCACAGAAGCTGTGGCTACCCTGTCCCTGGAAGTGTCCAAGGCCAGGTTGGATGGGGCTTGGAGCAACCTGGGATAATGGAAGATGTCCCTGCCCATGGCAGAGGTTGGAATGAGTTGATTTTAAAGGTCTCTTCCAACCCAGACCTGTCTCTGATTCCATGGTTCTGTGAAGCATCAGCATGGAGCTTGGTAACCTCTAACAAGGGGAACTGTGAAATGTTCTATCAGGAATGGAGGATTAGCCAGAAATCCTTGCTGAACAGATGTATAAGGCTATGATTGGCCTCTACCTTGAGTATTGTGTTTCTTTGCCTTTCACCATCTCAGCAAGATGAACCATATATGGCACAGATAGGGAGGGTGCCCCAGTTCCAGGGGTACACAGCTGCTCAGCACCAGGAGACTGAGACACCCCAGAAAAGGAAAAAAGGGAGATGATCATTTATCAAAGATGGTAAATGATCCAAAAGAAGTGAATGAGGAGATACCCCTCAGTCCCAGACATGTTGCAAAAAATGAGGGTCAGCCTGCGAAATTATCAGTGGCAGATAAAAAGGGCAGCAACAAATGGCCACAAATTTTAAAAAAATACTAACAAAAATAACCAAACAAAAACAAACCAAAAAAAAACCCCACCCAAGAATGGCTCCATCACACTTTGTGGGTTTAAATGTGGTGCTCCCCATTCTGGGGCACAGCAATGGCTGTAAGTTTCCTTTGCTTAAGCAAATTTGAGCCACATTTATATGGAAAAAAAGCACCTCTGGGTCTTTTACAAAGATACCCACTTTGACCTGTGAACTCTCTGCATTGCAGCACAGTGGAGGAGTCTATCAGAGAATTATCACTCTATGCAAGTTTTGTCCTGCTGCTTTTCCCCAGGCATGTGCTGCTGGCTATGGCTGAAGGTAAATCAAAATGTGCTTTTTTACAGCTCAGTGTGTTTTTCACTCAGCACAGTACAGCTGCTACACCTGCAAGTGGGACCTGACCCCCCCAGGTAAGAGATCCTTTCTGTACCCACTGTGATCCATAACTTTTTTTCTTCAGCCGGTGGTGGAGTTTTTTCTGTCCTGCAGAAAATCACCATTGAGCGGGAAAGACTTTAGCCACACAGGTTTGCCTTGTTGCCTGTGCAGGGATTTTCTGTGAGGAAGCGGCACAGGAATCTGGAGGTGGTTTTACAACTTGCACATTTGTGATGTTTGAGAAAGGCAGGGAGAGATCTCAGAGGATTTTGGCATGACTGACACGATGTGAGCGTTTGGATTGATGCAGATGTGTGCAGACAAGGCTGGTGGTGTCACTGGGAGGAGAGGGACTCCTGGAGTGTGCTGGGGGACTGAACAGAGACTGTGATGTATGTGACAGCAGCAGGGACAGGTGATGGGCTTTGTACTGCCATTTCAGGAGGTGCCAGAAATCCCTCTGAAGCCATGAAGCAGCCATCTGTGCCTTGGGTTAGAGTGTTCCTCCTGCAAGGAAAGGCCACTGAGGTGCTACCACAGCTGGACCTTGTGTCCTGAACCCGACAGAGCCAAGCAAGGCCAATCTTCCCTCCTCATACTACCGTCTCTACACATCCCCAAGGAGTTTAGGACATTGCTGGTGTGTCTATGGAAGAGTGGAGGCAAATGGCTGTTCCACAGTTCCCAACCCAAGTCCTGCCAAGTTTTCCAGGCAATGACTCTTCTGCTCTGCAGCCTGCCCTAACTTCCCATGCTCAGTAGGAACAAAACCACCATAGGCCACAATGGGGTGGACCTGGGTGACACATTCTGTCATACAGGACTATTTTTCACTGTCCGGTGGGAAGACAGCATTATTCTGCAAAAACTGGTGCAGTCCCAAAGCCAAAATCGTGATCTGTCATGGTATTTGCCTTGCTTTCCATGGTCAAGAGCAGGTTGGCCAGCAGCCCGGTGCCTGTTCAGCCTCTGCCCCCTCCAGAGCCCCCTGAGCAGGGAGGACAGAGGCTGGAGGATTGTTTTCTCCACACAACATTGTTTGAGAGTCACCATGCATGTCTGCAGCTCACATGGTGGGAAATTCTTCTGCCTGTGGGCCAAGCCAAGATCCTGGAGACGAACGTATGGAAGTGCTGCAGAGCGCAAAAGGGAGGGGAGGAGGGAAGCTGGAAGGAAAAACTTGAACTTGACTCCTAGTGGGGAAAGCAAGAGGTGTAAGGAGGTGATATTGGGAAGCCAGGTAGAGACAAGATGCCAGGAGCAAAAGGATCCCTACATAGGATGGGACAGAGCTGTGGTGGGCATGGGACAGCCTGTCCCTACTGCCATAACCAGCTTGAACACCCTGCCCGTGACTGCCAGCTGAGGTTTGCTTGACATACAATTTTTCCTCCCATTTCACACCCTTGACTTTCACCCCAGGCCATTTGCATCTCACATCCTGCCCACCCAGGGCTCCTTTTCCACCCCAGCCTCTCCCCACATGCCACGAGAGATGTGTTCTGTCTGTGAATGTGAGGAGACACCCAGCAGCAGGCAGTGATGGAATGGCTGCTTCAAGGGACCACAGGCAGCACTGAGACTTATTGCAGGTCCAGCCCATTTATTTTCTGCAGCTTTACATATTTTCAATAGCTGCTCAGCCACATCCTTACCTGTATAACACAGGGCTGCTTTGAGCAGTGCTCATGGGAGGGAGGGTTTGCACATCAAATGTTATTTCTGAGGGAGCTCTCTTTGCTCTGGGGTAACCTGGCTTTCACTTAATTTAACAAGTTTTCTAAGAGGGTTTCCAGCTGTGCATGGAAGGAGCTGCAGTACTGATCAGAGCTGGGGTTCCAGGCTGTCACCAGTAGCTGAGGACACCACCAGGCCAAGTAGGGACTGTGGAACTACAAATGCTCCTGGAGAAGAAAGGCCTCTGCAAAAATTCCCTCTGTGTGGGAATTCTGAGAAATATTTCTTTGCATGTTTTAAGGGATGAAAAACCTCTGATAAACACTGTTTTAAAACTTTGTTCATGGAAAAAGACTTTTTAAGCTCTGGGATGCAGCAAGAACTTTCAAGAATGTGTATTAGATAGTAACATAGTGTGTAGATTTATCACAGGGTGAGAATTTTAGATTTATGGGGTTTCTAGGATGGTAAGCAGAGAAAACAAGATAGAGGATTCTACATGGCTTCTGGGCTTCTTCCTTCTTCTTCTCTGCCCCATGTTCTGCTGTGAAGGTGGCACTTCCTGGTTGGTTTAGAGTAGAGTCCAACTTTCTAACATAAATAATAGTTACTGAAGATTTTGTATAAATATTGCTTACGTGGGTTCTAATATAAAAATACACACCACTCTGTGTGGGGGGAGTGTGCCTGGAACTGACCTGCAGTGCAGAGCTCTGTGGGTCAGGGAAGAAAATGTCTAGATAAGAATAAACTTATCTAATAATAAATAAAAAAAACCCAACAAATAAACAATAAACAATAAATGAGAAAGAAGCAGAAGAGACGGCTCACAACCAATTCTTCAATCTCTGGCTGGGAAGAAAAAGACTTTTTACATTCTCAGGTTTCTCGGTGCAGCCATGGTGAAAAACAGAGAGAAAAAATTATTTTTATAAAACCTGAGAGTCCTTTCCCAAAATTTCCTTGGTCTGACTCATAGGACCATCCAGGATGCTCCATACCTGTTTTATGTCAGCTCTTACAGTTGTTCATGTGCATGAGCAGGAGGCACTTGAAGCATAGTGAATATCTTTCTTTTCCAGGGTAGAAATCTTTTTGGCCCTCTACATTCTGGAAGAACCCAGAATGCAGAGAATATTTATCTGCATGTTTTAAGGGATCCAAACCCTCTGACAAACACTACTTTTAACCTTTATCCATGGAAAGGCCTTCTTAGGCTCTGGGATGAAACAAAACTTTCAAGAATGTAAATTAGATAGTAGCATTATACAGAATTTATCACAGGGTGAGAATTTTAGATTTTTGGGTTTGTTAGCATGGTAAGGAGATGAAGAAAGGATGGAGGATCCTTGTGGTTTTTAGGCTTCTTTCTCCTTCTTCATCTTCTCCATATTCTGCATTGTTGGGGACACAGGACCATTGGGCACAATTGGCTGCAGTGTAGTGTCACATGAATAGATATTTAGTTGATTATTGGTAGAAAAGTAGAAATAATGTCTGTTCTTGGTGATAATTGGGTGAATTATCTTTAAGAGAACCTTGATTCTGTGTGTTTTAGGCTTTTTGGTGCCTTTTCTCCCTCAGGCCAAGCTGCTGTAAAGCCTGGCGTGCAGAAATTGCTGATAAGAAAATAATAAACAACCTGGAGAACGAGAACAACCAAGAGTCCAGTTTGCCTTTTTTCTTACCAAGGACTTCTTAAAAGGCCTCCCCTGTCAGGGGAGAGATGTGGGAGCGGAAGAACTGCCACAGGAAATAAACCCCAAAACTTATAAACTTACTACAATACAAACAGGATTCAGCTGCACTCAAGAGTGCAGAGAAGGTGACCAGAAATAAAAAAATAAAACCAAAAAAATTAAAATTACAAAAAACTGTAGTAAATTACGCTAAGTTTTTCATCTTTTGGCCCCAGAAAATCAGGTTTGGGGAGTTATTCTATATATGCACCAAAATTCCTAGCCTGAATATTGACTAGAATTAAAAAGTGATCAGCAACAATGTGTAGAGGCTTTAGGGTATGAGCAGGAGTCCCTCAAGCTGTGTCAGCTCCAGTGGTGACTCCTGGGCTGAGGGGGTTGCACAGAGGGATCTGCTGATGGCACATGGGGAGGAATCCCCTCCCTGGACCTGTGATTTTTCAGAATCTCAAAGTCCAGATAAGACTCAGACACCACTCACACCCCACCTCTGTCATGCCAACATCTCTGCTCTTCAGCTTTTTCTTCTCCCCAGTCCAGAGCAAGAGTGGTCATTGATGAAAGATGTAATATCTGGTTTTACACAGAAGGTCACTACAGAAAATACCCCTGCACTGGATTTTGGGGTCAGTGCTGGAATGGCAGAAAGATCCAGCATCAATGTGAAGCAAATTGTTAAATATGAAAATGGGATTTTAAAATGGTATTATTGATTTTACATAATGGAAAGCAGTTTTCATGTTCTGGTTAGAAAGAAAGAAATCCAAGTTAGACAGCCCCTTATTAAAATCCCTCCACTTTATTTCTTGGTCTAGTGAAAATCCCAAGTGCGATTTTTTTTTATTCTGCTGTCTTAAATGATTGTCTCCTTTTAATCATCAGTGAGAAAATTAACCTGCTGAACAAAGACACTTTCAGCATTTTCATATTCAGTCACATAATAAAAGACAAATTTATGCTAAAACATCAAAATTGCTGCAAAACCAAAGGAGAGACAAAGACATTCCACAGGGAAAGAAGAAGGAAAAAAAAAAAAAGCTGTGTCCCTGAAGTGCAGCAATGCACTAAAGTTCTCTGAATCCCCACCTGCACAGTCCTTCACTTGTCATGTCCCATCCCCACCTCGAGCAGGAGAATTAATTTATCACTGCATCACTTCATTCCTTCTTTAGGCACCAACACAGCAAAGCCCACGCCTATAAAAAAAGCATGTTTAAGGGGGCAATTAAAGCAGGATAATTGACCAGCTTGAGGCTGCAGGAGGGAGCAGGGTGACAATCTGGTATTTTTATTAAGCAGAGGCATCGCCCAGCGCTGTATCAAGGCTGGCAGGGGCTCTGGGCACAGGGAGGGATGGGCACAGAGCCTGGATTCAGGAGCTCACTGGGAGCTCCAGCTCTTTAATCTGCAGGTCCCCGGAGAGGTGAGGTGGCTGGAGTTTAATCAGAGCCATCTATTTGTCCCCGAGTGTCCCTTCCTCGGCTGAGCAAGGTCATTTTGCTGTGCCCGACCATGGCTGCTCATTAGTATTCCCTGCATTACACCAGCTAAATTTGCCATTTCATTTAGAAGGCTCCTGTTTGCATTTTTCTTCCGTATCTCAGGCCTCATCAGAAGAAACTTGTGCTACTGGGTAAGATCCAATAAGCATTTATACATATTTACAGCAAATGCTGGACACGGCTCCTTTTTTTTTTCTTCTTAATATTCTGAATATTCAACGAGCGGTTCGTTCTTATGCATTACAAAAGGCAGAAAGGCTAATTTGGAATCAGCGCTGTAAATATTTGCAGGGAATGAAGGATAAAAATCACAGCAGAAAAGAATTTCTGCTGTATGCCAGGGTGGGAAAGAATGGCCCCAAGACACACTGGTTCATAAAATCATGGACTATCTTGAGTTGGAAGGGACCCACGAGGATATTCCAGCCTGAGCCCTGACCAGAACCAGCCTGGATCCAATTCAGGGCCCATTTCAGGAGGGTATGGTCTGCACTTTGAGATGCAAAGCACCACATCCTGCGCTGACAGGGCTGCTTTAGCCCCTGGTTAATCCAATGTCCAATTCTTCACCAGCATTTATTCCAAATGCCTGATGAAACAAGGCACTAATGAGTTAATGCACTTATGCATTGAGTGCAGCACTATCCAGAGCAGACTCTAAGTGAGTATTTTCTTTCTGTTTCAGCTTCCGTGGTTCCTTGGGGTTCCAATTCCATAAAACAGCATTTGTAGGTAATTTGGTGTCAGTGCAAAAACATGATTTAAGAGGTTGCTGGGTCCAGGCAGATCAGCCCTAGATATGCTCCAGATTAACCCCAAACCTGACAGTTTGGTCCATTTTCCATCTTTTTTCTGCAACAGCTGCCAGGACAAATGGCCACCAGGCAGGTGGACTCCTGCCCAGGTTGGCATGAGCAGGGGACACTCACTGAAACCTCTCTGCTCCACAAACCCAAGGCAGAGGTGTCACAGTGATTGAGATTTCTGCAGTGCCTGATCCAGCTGCAAGCTCTTCTTTTTTTTTTTTTTTTTTTTTTTGTTTTTTTTTAAAATAATTACCGGAGGTGCCTTTTTGCCAATATCTATTTCTAGGTCTAATCATTACAAAACCCACCCCTGTGCCATTAAGGGTGTCAGACATTTTTACATTTAATTGCCTATTCCAGTCATTAATGTGTGCTCATGTTCTTATGGAGACTGTTAAAAGGTAAACTCTTAAATTTCCCAGGCTCTCGTAATAACACAGAAAATACCGTTTTTCACACTGGCTAGACTGGTGCCACAATTACACATTGACTGGCTTGGCTTTAACATTATATCCCTTCCTGGTATTTGAAATATTCAGTTAAAAAAAAAGTAAATAAATAAAAAATCTAGTCCCACCAGGAAACACAGAAAGAGAGAAAGTCCCAGAGCCTCTGGGACTCCTTACAAAGAACTCCCTTAAAATCCTTCCATGAAAAAAAAAAGAATGAAAGAAAATAAAGGAAACTCTGCTAATAATACTTTTCCACATAAATAATGTAGATTATAACTGGGCTTTGGAGAAGCCTGAGCATAACAGAGGTCTCTTTGTAAGGCTGGACACTGATTACAAGCTGCTGAATCCTTTCATGATGATTTGCAAACTACAGCATCTCAAACACACTTAAAATTTACAAGCCAAGCTGCCTCCTCTGGGGTTTCACCATCCCAGAAGATATGTCTTGAGGTGGATGTAACCCTGGCAGATGTCATGGAAAGGGACCATGGGCTTTTCCCAGTGCCATTTCCAGGCTGCACGAGCTCAGGTCCCTGCTGATGTTTGCCTCTGCCCTTGTACAATAATAAAGGGATTAACAGCATGTCTACCTGCAACGGCAGGAGACAGGATTTGGTGACCCCTGCGGTTGCCCCTGGTCCTATTCCTTAATGAAGCAGTGAGATAAGCCCTAATGCATACATCTTTGGGAGAGGAGATTTCTGTTGGAGCCACTTGTGAGGGTTTTAATCCCAGAGGTGACTCTGCTACGGCCCTGAGCAGCCCAGACAGCCAAGATCCCCCTTCCAAAATAATCAGTGTGCCCCAGTCCTCCCTCCCCTCTATATTACATATGCAAACATAGCCATTTTTGTTCACAGTTCCCAATGGGAAGATGTGGATGCAAAGCGACACCAAGATCTCAGCCCTGGTGCAGTCAGGAGCAAAGATATCCTGTGCAAACCTTTGCTCTTGCACCAACCAAGTCCATCACCCAGATTTTGAGGTCCTGGGCACTCCATAGTCTCTTGTGTGAAACGAACAGAACCAGATTAGTTTAGGAGGTCAGCACCTGGATCCTCTCCTAACAGGAGACGTTTTCCTGGTCTTTAAACCTATAATACACAGCTTTAGGTACCACTCTGAGAGATTTTGGTCCACTTGGCTGACTCTACAACAAGGTGGCAAAGAGCTTGCCTCTTTTAAATACATTACAAAATTCCAAGAAGACCAGTTTCCTATCATGAATGGGAAGCAGAATGTCTAAATCAGAGGCTGGGGCACCCAAGGGCCCAGGCTTGAGGGTTTGGCTTGCAGCTGTATTTGGAAGGGGAAAAAATGAAAATCCTCATGTCCTTTCATAGCAAGAAATCCTTGGTAGAAATCACCAAAGTTTTCGGGCAAAGGCAGATCAGACACTTAGATGTGTGTTGAATTGATAGGTCATTGCTATGAAGAAACTGCAAACCTAAAAGCTGAAAATAGCTCCCTTCTAAATGCGAGCACGAACCTTGAAATTAAGCACAATATTGCCTTGCTGCCACAAAAGAGAACTATTTTCTGACAGCCAACATCCCAAATTAAACAGCTTCCACGTGTGTCAATAAAAGGCATTGGCTTCATTATTTGCAGTCCCCCAGTGATAATTTCTAGTCTCTTTTAGTAAATGTCATTACAGTTCCAGACAGACATCTGTTCCATGGGCAAATTGACTGATAAATGCTCCTTGCTGGAAAAACAATTCGGGAGGGAAGGGAGATTCCTGATGCTGTGGCCAGATTTGTGAGGGCAGGAAGGGTGGGCAGCTCCTCCCAGAGCTGCATCCTCTGTGCCAGAGGGGAGAGACCCTGGGGTGTGTGCAGGGAGCTGGGTGAAACTGAGCTGCTAGGTAAAACAACCTGCTCTAAAGGCACCAGAAGAGAGAGGGTCTGGGTTTTCCTGTCCCAGATCTCCTGTTCACTCTGGGCTTTCTAACACTTTTCTCCAAGTGGTTTTCAGGTCCTTTCCTCACTCTCCACAGCTTGCTTAGCTCTAGGCATACCTCTTCCTGTTCTGTTCCTCACCAAAGTGAATCAGTGAATAACTGGAAATCGTGGGTGATTTGTTCCTACCATGATTCAGCTGTGAGCACTCTCTTGATCCCAAATAGATCCTCTTGAAGAAACCAAAGGTCTCACCTGCAGCTTGTTGCTCTTCTGGTGGGTCCCAGGACAGTACCTGCAGCTCTGGTGAGCACCACAAACAACTCCCAGACTGTGCACAGAGGGACATGCTGGATTCACCCATCTCAGAAATGACAGTCCCTTTTTCCTGCATATCCTCTGGCTCATTATTTTATTCTTACACAGCTTTGTGCAGTATCTCCTGAATAAAAATGCTGAACAGGAGAGAAGGAGCTTACAATTTTGGTGGAGGACAGCTGGCAAGGCTTTCACCTTATATTAAAAGCTCATATTGTGTTAAGCAAACCCTCACTTGGGCCTCCTTTCCCTTCAAACTATCCCACACTCAGTAAATCTACCTGAGCAGTGAGCAAGAAAGACAATTTAGTTCATTCCCCAAAAGAAAAAATCTTGATTAAAAAACCCTACCTGCCAAGTTGATTGGAGCTGCTAATTGATCAGCAGAGCCACTGTTAGCCCAGGTACTTGGCAGTGGCAGCAGACCATTCCTGACTCGTGCTGTCACTGCCACACGGGAAAAGACACAAGGAAAGCAATGGGGCTGACTCTGTCCCCACTCTTTGCACTGGCCCAGGACTAATTCCAAATTCCACTTGCATAACTAACAGCTAAAGCAGGCCTAACATTTTCTGCAGCAAAACTGTCTCTATGTTGAAAAATTACCCACTAAACTCCGCTTTCCAGTAAATGCCAGACTGCTTTTTGCTCGCCCCATGCTACAGTTTTTCTTAGTTTATTATTTATGTCTCCTTTCACAATTTCCCACCTGCACCATCTCTATCAATGTGCATGAAATAAAAATCAATAGCAGCTGGCTGAATAGCACAGCAGCAGCTCTGGTGTTAGATCCCAGCCAGGAACAAGTGGGTCATCCTGCTGAGAAAACAGGATCATTTTGTGCACGCACAGTGGCTGATTCCTCTGCAGATCAGAATATTCTGGGGGTTTGATGTGTGGGAAGTGGGGAACAATTAATCTTTGGGGATATAGGGAGCTGGTCATACACTTGGGAGACTGAAAGGAGCATCATATCTGACTGGTCCTGACTGTCCCTTATCCCTGGTTCATCCCTTCCCAGCAGAGAGCTGATTTTCCAAACTGCCATCAACAGGGATTTCTACAGGCAAAATACAGGTGTTTCACTGTCCCCCCTTCCAAGCTCTTCCTCAGCTCTAGAACTTTGATTCAGCCAGTGTTGGATCCTGTATGGATCAGTCCCCTCTGGCACGGGAGGCTGGGTCTTGAGGTACGTGGCTAAGCCTGCAAGAAATTCCAGTTCCACTTTGCAGAAGTATTTATGCTGTCACGTGATTCCAAAAAAAATTATATCCCACCTGGAATGAGTGTTCCTAAGTCTTTGAAAGCAATGGAAACTGGAGGTGTATGTCTTGCAAAGAGTGCAAAAGAGCAGAGGATAAATTTGACTACTATTTCTAGCAGAGAAACTGGAGAAGGTATTTGGTACCTCTGGTGTCTCCAATGCAGTATTCAACTCAGCCAGTGACATCCTGTTGCAATAGGACAAGGGGTAATGGGTTTAAACTAAAAGAGGGTCAATTTAGACTAGATATAAGGAAGAAGGGTTTTTTTTTTCCATGAGGGCAGTGAGACACAAGTTGCCCAGAGAAGGTGTGGATGTGGATTCCTGGAAGAATTAAGGCCAGGCTAGAAGGGGCTCTGAACAACCTTGTTTAGCAGAAGAGGGGATAGGAACTAGATGGTCTTTAAGATCCCTTATGTCATAGGATTCTATGATCAGTCCCAAGAGACCCCCAAATGACTCAGGAGTCACAGTCAATGCCAAGCAGGGGGATACATAAATCACATTAATCACAGCCAAACACAAATGAGGTCTTGGGACTACTAAAGAAACCCACACTACACAAGGTTCTCTTTTCAGCTATACTTTTCCCCTTTCCATCCAGTTTCATCTCCCTGTGTGCTCTTTTGCCTCGTTCCCTGTGGTACCAGCCTTATTTTCATCAGGAACGAGCACAGCCCAGCTCAGACAGGGAGCAGCTTGCTGGAACATGGCACCTCCTGTATCAGTGGCATTTATTGCAAAGCACCTCGGGCTGCTCTGGGAACACCATGGAAATAATGGGACTTCTGATGGCTACAGGGTGTTCCCCGTGTTCTCACCTTGAGAGCTCACCCCCAAGACATGGCAGCTGTCTCTGTCTGATGGTGCAAATGGACTGGAGGGCACCAAACTTGGGCAGGCACCAGTGAAAGAGACACAGACGTGGAAGGAAGGGGAGTGTGAGCGACTGGAAGTGCCCCATCCCCAGCTGCACTGCTCCCCACCAGCCTTTACACCAGCACAGAGGCACTTGGAGCTCCCTAGGATCACACACAGGCCCTGACAAAAGCCCACTGTGGAGAAATGAAGGGCAAAGTGGAGAAAGCAAAGAACAGAGAACCTGATATTGAATGAAATCATGTCTGAATCCAAGTAATTCCTCTCTAACAGAGAGGATTATTAATAGTTAAGACAGCTCATGGCTCCTGAACTGCATTCTTCCCTCTGAAGGAGGTTGCACATGTGCCATGCTAATTGTTTGAATTGATGATCTTAGAAATCTTTTGCAACCTTAATGATTCTATGTACCCTGCCTCTGTGTGTGTGGAGACCTTTGCATATGTCACTCTGAGTTTTAGGGCTGGAAAAAAGTGGGGCAGCTTCAGGATTCTCCACCAGAGAAGTCCTACCTCCTGGCCAGGAACCAAAGCTGCAGGTGTTGGGCCTGGGAGGGTTCCTGTAAAAATTAAAGAGCTCTGCAAACAGAGGGAAGAACTTCCCTCATTAGCAAAGAGAAGCACTGGGATGCAGCTGGGCCCAAGCCAGAGAGACATAGCCCAAAGACACCTGATGCTGAGGGCATATCCTTCCCTTAGCAGGCATTTAGAGCACTGGAATTGGTACACCAGACCTTCTTCTCACATTACTGGCAGTGGAACACAGGAGACCTGGACAAAACCTTGAATTCAAACAGGTTGTATTGGCCTGAAAACCATTCACCAGGGTTTAAAGGCAATGGCTTGACAGGCTGTGTTCCTGCTGGGGTAGAATTTCCCCAGTGGGGGAAAAAGAAACCAACACCTCCCAAGAGGGCAAGGAAAGTATTGAGAAAGAAATATGCATGAGGTTTTCAGGAGATACATCCATCTGTGGGGGATTCCACCCCTACGTGCTCCTGGTACTGAGGTGGGGCTACACAGGGTTCCTTGGGTGACTGTAAAAGCAGCATTCTGTCTCTGCCTCTAACTCAGACCTAATCTAGCAACATCAGGCTCCAGATTTTATAACTTGTAAGGCATAAGCATGCCCACAAGAATTTTTAAAAATAGTGTAAAAAGCCTCATGTCCTGTAAGGCAAATGAATAGGGCAGTTGGGATCTGTTTCTTATTTTTTTGTACAACGCACTCTTGCACTTTGCTGTTCCACCCTTTAAAATAAACCTGTGCTATATTTGTAAGAATCCGTTTGCCATCACAAGGGAGAGAAGAAAGGGAAGTCTTACAACGAAAATTCACAGCTTCTAAAGAAATCACACCTTCCTGAACACCAGAGCTTGGTGTGAGAGGCAGCTCTGCTGTTTCAAGGAGCAGAGAGGGAAGGGGAAAGTACTGAAAACACGGCGTGGCCTCTGCTGTGCCATTCTCCAGCAAAGCACAGGCCAAGTCCAGCTGCACTCAGAGCTGCCAGGCCAGCAAAGCTCAGGAATTACCCCAGGGCTTCCTGGGAGCCCTGTAAGTCCCTGCTGAGGTCCTGTCTTTGAGGGAAAAGCCATTCTTTCCAGTGGCAGCACCTGGCTGAGGCCTCGGCATTCCCAGGCTCCCCAAACCACACATCTGAAGTGTGAGTCCTGCCTCCTCTCCAGTCCCCAGCAGCAAATTGCACCAACCTGGCCACAGGAACAAGAGTTCCTGTCCCTTGGGAGGATGGGGAAGAGCTCTACAACTCTCTGAAAGGAGGTGGCAGTCAGGTGGAGGTCGGTCTCTTCTCCCAAGTAACAAGGCATAGGACAAGAGGAAACAGTTTCAAGCTGTGTCAGGGGAGGTTTAGATTGGATGTTGGGAAAGAATTCATAATGGAAATGGTGAGCAGTCATTGGAACAGGTTACCCAGGAAAGTGGTGGAATTGCTATCCCTGGGTGCCCTCAAAAGACATGTAGCTGTGGGTGGCACTTGGGGACATGGCTTAGTGGTGGACCTGGGTTAGTGGTGGGACTCTGTGATTTTTAAGGTCTTTTCCAATCTCAATGGCTCTATAATTCTAGGAAATCTGAAAAGGAGCTTTGGCTTCAGGGCCAACAGGTCCAGGATTCCATTTCTCCAAGGACATAATTCTGTTTAACTTCGGAACTCTGAGCTAGAGCAGCCCCAGCAGAGACTATGCTGGGGTGGGGGAAGGTTTGTATGCAGACTCCAGCCAGTCTGCAGAACAACTCTTTGGAAAAACAGCTCATTACAAGCAGGTATTTTGTCTCAAACTTCCCATTTGCTGTGCTCTATTGGCTTTCTCCCTGCTCTAAGGCCAGGAGTTTTGACATCTTCTTTGCTCAGAAGAAACCCTGCGTTTTAACAAGCCAGAGAAAGCATCCTTCTTTTTCTCCCTTTTATCCCACAGATGAAGGCTCTGCAAGCCAGTGGGAGCAGGTACCAGCACAGACTCGTGGTCTGTCTCCATCCTGTGGCATTATTTCTGACTGGACACCCAAAATATGGGGCCAAGCATAGCCTATCAATCCTGGCTGGAGCTGAACATTACCTCAGTCATTAAGTTGCTTATAGAAACACAGGAAAAAAACACTTTAAGACTAGGAGTACTCAAGGATCTGTTTCTTCAGCTCAGTCTGCTGCTGGAATTATGTCAAGTTACCTCAGCAAGAGAAGAGGAGACTGCAGCATCCAGTAACCCAGAGATGTACTTACATGAATGCTTCCTTCTCCCTCTGCCCACCAGTTGGCTCTCGAGGGTTTTGTAAAAATGTCTTAAGCAGCAAAGGACTGTGCCCTCAACAGCTTTAACCTTTTCCATGCCAGCTGCCCTGAGCACAAACTGCAGCCTGCACCCTGCATCCAGCAGGAGAAGGTGAAGGAGGTGTTAAATCAGCATGTGATGGACAATAGTGCTGTCAAAAAGCTCTCAGTCCTCCTGATGATGAGAGGAAGAAAACATCCATTGATGACAAAATCTGTCTTGTCAGGACAATTTTGTCAAGCTTTGAGATGAGATTTTACTGTCTGGGTTGTATAAGCTGGATTGAAACTTGAAACAGCTTTCCCTTGGTGGCTCTGGTTTTTCTGGCTTCAGCCCCAGTTCCTGAGCTCTCAGTCTGTTTCCAGCTCCTCCAGACCTGGGGTAAGGTACACAGGGGAAGTTCTTACTCTTTAAATCACCCCAAATATTTATGGCTGGAGGAAAGTCAAGAGCACCTCCCTGACCCTCAGGCAGTGGAAGCCAATGTCAAGAGCAGGTCATGCTCAGCTGTGGATCTGAAGAGCCCAGGGAGGGCAGCAGGGTGGACAACATTTAGGTGGGGACATAGCAGGGACCCTGCACAGCTGGTAAAGAAGTTATAAATCAGGAAAAAAAATATAAATCACACATGAATGCAGACCCTGCTGCCAATAATTCCCACTCTTGGCTCAATTGCCACTGCTCTTCTTGCAGCTGCACACATGCAGTCATTACTGAGCATTTTGGGTAAACATATTTCGTCTTCTCTTAATGTCTGCCAGCTGAATCAAAGGTCTCCATGCAAGTAGTGTGCACCATGACACAATCCATGACACTTTCCTGGGGAGCTCTGAATCCCATAAAGCAATAAATTGATTACAGCATGGAAAACACACAAAATCCTCATCTTTCCTCTCTGGAAAAGAGACACAAGTGTGGTCCTCATGAAAAGCTGCATCTCATCCTTTCAGAGGAAAAGCACCACCCCTGAGCAAGAATAAAGTGAGTTATTGCTAATGTGATGAACTGAGGTCATAAATAAAAACTGCCTTCTCTCTAGGATAATTTTCTGGCAGAGGTCTCCAAGCACACACCTTGCTTCTACTTTCCTGGTGCAAGATGTGCCATGCACACTGTCAAAGGGTTACATGGTTCTAATCCCACACATCAGATGCAGCATGTCAGGGGGAAGGGCAGGAAGGGAGGGCACAACAGGGCTATTTTGTGCCCCCAAAGTCCAAATGTGGAAGGCTGTAGCACAACAAACCAACATGGCCATAGCCACCAGAACACAGATCAGCCTAACTCAAGAGGAGATGGCTGTGGGAGAGTCTGACCTCACAGAAGAAGTTACTGATATTTCTCCAGCTTCTAGCCCTTTTTAGCACAAGGGTTTCCCAAGACAGAAGTGGTTTCTGTGCGTCTTGCATGAACTTCTTTAGTGTTTGCTGGAGCCCTCATCAACTTTTTGGCATCTGTATCTCCAGCTGATCAAGGTGCTACGGCTGTCCCACAGGTACTGGCCTTACATGGGAAGGTGCACCTCCTTTTGTGTGTGTTGGGTTTCTTGTCACTTCCTCCTGGTCTTCGTGGTGGAAAAAATAGAGTGAAAATCCAGTTCCAGTCCTTCCTGGCAGTGCCAGTATGTTTTCAACATTTAAAGGGCAACCTGCATGGCACACACAGCACTGGTGAGGTTTATAATTCAAGTTTTTCCTTTTCCCAGTAAGTTTTCCAGAGTAGGTGTCTCAAGATGCCCATCTAACAAAGCTGGAAGACATAATTGTCCTGACACTGACAAACACTTTTGTAACCCTAATCCTAATTGTTCTGTGACCTCTGTGATATTTATGTCATGGGAAGGCTTGCTGGTTTAATGTTCCCTTGGGTAAAACCATGCCAAATTTCTGGTGAATTACTGTCATCTCACATTAAGGCTTTCCCAAAGGAACTTGTCTACTGCCAGCAATAAATCTCAAATAATGGAAGAATTCAGTCAAAGTCTTGGTGTATCTACCCCTGAGAAACCATTTCAAACAGAAACCTCCAGAATTGTCCAGGCAGGTTTGACACAAACTTTGGCCTTGACATTCAGATTTCAGGAATAGCTGGTGACTGGCTAGAGGACGTGAGGGTTTAGACATATGAAACCCTTCCAGGTTACAAATCATTAAACCCAGAGCAAAATGAGTCTCTGCAGAGAGCTGCAGCACTCACTGCATGATGAGTGACCCTCCATCCCTTTTTCCACACAAGCTGGTAGGAGCAGCAGGACACTCCAGAGGTGAGACTGACCTCACATGTCCTTGGCTCTGTAATGCTTTATCTGCAGAAAACAAGGAGTGATGAAGGAAAAAGTCAGTCCAGGAAGATTTGTATACAAATCAGGAATCCTATATAAATAACCAGCATTTTTTTTTTCCCCCCAAGAGTCAGCTACTATAAACTGCAAGAGCATGCAAGAAAAATGTCAGACATGGAAGTGCTTCAGAGCAGGTTGGATGGGGCTTGGAGCAACCTGATCTGATCTAGTGGAAGGTATCAGTGCCCTGGGTAGGGGGGTTGGAAAGAGATAGTCCTGAAAATCCTTTTCCACCCAAACCATTCCATGATTCTATGAAAGTCTGTCTTCCAATTCAGTCCTGGTCATAAGCAGAAGTTTAGGGCTCTATAAGTTGTCCCAAGGTGCACTGTTCTCATCCTGCCATTACAAATCCTACTTAGCAGAATTATCTTTAGTCCCAGAGAGGAATATGCACTTGGTTTGCTCTTTTCTGACAAAATTAATCTGTAAAAGCAAGGTGTTCTTGGAACCTTGACTGTAAAAGTGTTCAGGAAAGTGAGCTAACTAGGAGAACAAAGGATGACCCTTCAAAAGCACTGAGATTTAAACATTACAGGATGATTACACAACCCTATAAGGTCCCAGTGAATAAACAGTGTTACTTCTTAGGAGAGATCTGAGCCCACAGTTTTATACTGGAATTGTCTCAGACACAACAGCAAAGATTTAAAATGTAAATTAATGCATTTATCAAGCTTATCCAGCATTATCCTGATTAATGACAAGCATGTTCAAGAAGACTTTCACACCTAAAAGTTTAAACCAAGTCTTGTAAGAGAGCAGGAGGGAATCAAACACCAGGAGAACATGTCTACAGGTAGAGACAGATGGTCCTGCAAGGATGTCCATGCTAAGTGTTCACAGGTGCAAATCTTTTGTGGTCTCTGTTGCATTCATTTTGTCTTGCAGTGGTTTGTTGGGAGGGAATTTGTTTCTTCTTAGCTTTTTGCCTCCTTCTAAAATGTCACATTTCATCTCTCTGTCTTCCTTAGGAAATATCATGCTGCTGGCAAGGACTCTCACCGTCCAATATTGAAGTTACCTGGTGTCTTCTCTTTATCCCCTGCCTTCTCCTCCATTTCCCAAGACTACAGACAGCCTGTTGCAAGGAAATCCTATTCTTCCTGCTTGTTTGGAGAGTAGCTAGTATCAAGGTCACTTTTGTATATAAATTGCAGATATCATGTTAGCACCACTATTCAAGCATTCAGAACCAAGCCTAAGCAGGGGAGCTCATCAATTCAGCTGTCTCATGGCTAGACCTTCACCATTATTCATGGCTTCCTTTCCTTACTGTACAGCAGATTCATTATTATTATTTTTAATTTGGTTATATACAACTGCATGGTGTCTTTTAATTGCCTTTTTATTTTTTCCAATTGAGCCACTAAGGGATGTAAGCAAATTATATGGCTTAAGAATTCTGCCTGCTGCAGACAGACTTGTGTGGCCAGCACACCAAAGACACTGTGAAAACATTACCTTTTACTGGAAGTGTAAACTCAATAAACCCCCAGGAGAGCAATAAAAATGCAGTAGCCAGCAGATTTAACAAGGACATGCTCAGTGCACAGTGTAATCTTATTATGTGCTTAATGCCCAGTGGAATTACAGGAATTTGATTTAGCAACATCAGATTTCAGTTTTTCAAATTATACTGACTGCTTATAAATTAAAACTGCGATTTGGGATAATTGCTTTTCATTTGCATTGGCAAAGCCCATATATTATATTTATTCTCACTACACTGTTTATATGTTTGAAGTGTCTCAGAGCATTGCCTTTGGGACTTAAACTGGGGTGATGGAGAGCTTTCCTTTGCATCAACGACACTCATGTTACTTCCCCATTAAATCTGGGTAAATGTTCTACCCTGGTGATCTTTATATGCTTGAAAGGTCCATTTTATGGTTTCCCAAACCTGACTGAGCAGAGAGAAAGATGAGTGAGTTCTGGGGACGGACTCTGTCTTCCTCTCCATCAATCTGAGCAGTGACATATTCATTGGAAAGCCACTGACCTGCAGATGTGCAGGGAAGGAGTAAGCACAGCAGTGTCCTCCCAACCATGCCAGCATCATGCTCAGGAGTGTTTTCTCTTTGTGTCACCAGTTTTTGGGCTCCACCACTGCTGGATGTGAATGAAGTGGGGAGAATGAGGCAGGGAGTGATTAATTACCTCTGGGGAGTGGTGATGTCAGCAGGGCCACCAGAGAACTGGCAGGTAATGCTTGCAGGGCCATGAAGTGTACCAGTGAATGGCTATTGAAAGGCAAATTATGAACACTTGAACTCTGGGACAAATCATTTCATCTCAAGAGAAATTAATAAAATTATTAAATATAATGGAATGAGAGAAGGGCACAGGAAAAACTGGATGAAGACAGGAAATACCTTTGCTGCTGATTTTGGCTTTCATGTCTAAGACATCTGTAAAATCTTAAACAACCATCTCTGTGCAAACTACAGTGTACAGTAGAATGGCTTCATTTACTGAAGATTGTACAAACTGGCTCCCAAAGCCCCAGGTTATCGACATATCCTGGTCTGGAAAACCTCTACTGCTCTGAAGTCATTAAAAGATTATAATGAGTTGATTAAAAAATTAACAAGGCAACAATTCAATTAAGCCTTGTACCACTAAGCAACAAATGTCGCTGCAGTTGGTAAACACATCAACAAATTTCTGAGCACAATGCACACCTCTTTGATTTCTGCAGGAGAATCCAATGGCCCTCACCCAAGAATAGGGGAGTAAAGTGTCATTTAAGCATTTTGGGATGGCCATGGATATTTGGTGCGAATCACAAATATCATCCTTTTTTATGATGAAGTAGAACTAATCCCATCAAGCCCTTTAGCCTGAGATCAGGTTTAGGTGGCAGATCAGCTCTAGCTAACTCAGAGACAGCTATGGAATTTTTCATTACTCCAGACTTATTTGGAACTTTAACTTATTCCTTAACACTATTGTGTAAAGTGACAACAAACTCCTCTAACGCTTTCCTAGGCTTCAACTCACGGTTGCTAGAAGGAACAAAAAAATATGACCCCTATCCCAGTAGCTGCTGGAACAAGACTGCAGCCCAGGGCTTTCCTGGATTATAGGGAGCTCTTTCCCAGAGTGAATAAGAGACTGGGACAGCATTTCTGCAGCCCTGAGCTCCTCCAGGGGCACTGCATGATATCTGGGCTGGTGGTTAGCACTCGCCCAGTGCCATCACATAGTCTGTGCTGGGATCAGCCCATGCCACCTCTCCCCAGCAGAGCCTCTACAGAGGCAATTTCTCTGTCTGCAAGGTCACCAAAATGGTTCCCCTTGGCAGAGCAAAGCCCCAGCAACCCCTAAAGCCCTGCAGAACCTAACCAGACATGTTCAGGGAAATACTGCACTGGAGCTGGTCTTTCACAGCTCAGAAGGGTTCACCCAAGATCAGCAAGAGAGTCAGAAAGCCAAAACACCAACATTTACCTCAGTGCTCCTGGCAGCTGAAAGAAGGGAGACCCATTATAGCTCTTTTTTTTTCCTTTTTCCAGCTCTGGTTCCCAGAAGGATTGTGTTCAGAGCTGTTTCTGGCAGTGTTTTGCATGCACTTTTAATCTGCCCCATCTGCACTTGGGGAGATGCCTTTTCCAACGTCGTGCCTGGCAGATTTATGCGTGTCGGCTCTGCGCTGCCGTGCTGCACTGTGCTGTTAACCTTCATTAAGATGTTTTAATAATTGAATAAACGATGTGCCAGACATGCAGTTTAACCTCAGAGTGTAGCGAAACAGAGGACACAATATTAACTGCAGCCCTGGAACAAATATCACCATAAATACCACTAAGTAGGTATCACACAAAAACACCTGCCCTTGACATTAAAAAACATGCTCAGCCACACTGAGAGGGGAGCACAATACAAGATACATTACATCTTATCTGCATCTCAATGCTATTAAATGAGCATGGTTAATGCTTTAATAATCTGCCAGGGAACACTGTGGGCCCAACATCTGAGCTAACCCATAAAAGAGGAAACTCTCTCATCTGTTGCCTCGAGCAAGATGAAATACCATGGGCCTCCCCTGGCAAAGAGGGGGCTTTTTTTTGTGCAATGACACAGAGAGGGTTCAGGAGGAGTTCTGTCATTGGCAATGCTTCAAAGAGTGACATCGAATTGGGGCAGGAGGACAAACTCACAGAGATGCTTATTTGTCCCCGTGGAGGGAGGATAAAGGATCCCATGGGAAGTGAGGACATGATGGGGAAGTGTACAAGAAATGAGGGATGGACAAAGGGCCTTCCCCAGGGTCTTGCACTGTAGGGTCTGCTGCTGAGCAGGTGGCCATATCCCAAATCCCTGTTTGCACCTGATGGTCACGGGTGGTTCTGTCACCCATAAATGTAAACCTAGCCTATCTACTGTAAACTCTTCAAAAATCTTTGGCTTCTTCAATTACGGGATGCAGCACAAGCCCTTTCTGATCCACCCTGTAAAGAAATACTTCCTTGAGGTTTTGCACCCTCCTAACCATCCTCCTGGACACTGATGGGCTTTAAAGGAGGCTTTTGTTGCCTGGCTGCACTCCACACTCTGCATGACTTCAGAGCTCTCCTTCACACCTCTTTCCCAAGATTTCCCTGTATTCTAGTTTCTGACAGATCTTATCCTTTTAATCAGTGACACTGGATTCATCAAAAGCATTCAGAACCTCCTTGCTTGGCCAGCTCCAAAACCTAGGAAAAGTTGGGCAAAAAAGATACTTTGAGACAGGGTGGGTTTCTCTGGATGTACACAGTGACCAGGGACAAGGACATTCAGCTTGCCAGAACTCACGAGCCAGGTTGGAGATTAATTTTCCAGCTTTTAATTTATCCGTCTCACCCAGGAGTTCACTGTTTTCCTGTCTTTAAATAAATATTTCTTTTCCTTGTGCTTATAATTTTTTGGGTAGTAATAAAACAGCTTCAAAGATCAAAAGCTCTTGGGGGGTCTTTCGGCACCTTCAAGGAATTAAAAAAATGAGCTGGGTTAGAGGGGGCAGCCCTGCTTCCAAGCAGACTTGCAGGCACACATGTTTCCAAGTGATGCTTTCATTTTGAAAGGAAGCAAGGAAACCAACTTGAAAGTCAGTAATTTTCTAATTTTCTTCTATAGGATAAAAAAAATCTAATGAAGAGTTTTTGTTGGAAGATTTGGAGAGGCAAAATCCAGAGCCAAAGTGCAGGTATGATGCTTTCCTCATTTGCATTTGCACCTGCTAGCAATCAAACTGGAATTTGCTGGGATCTAACACTTCCTGATCCCAGTCGTTTTACTGTAAAAGGAATTCCAGATGTGGGACTTTCCAAGTAATTTTTTAGCTAAATTTCTAATTTCTAACTGAAATTACCCTTTATCTGGGTCCATTTCTGAGAACCATTTCTGTTTATTTGACCATTGTAATCTCCTGAAGGAGATCAGCAATACTTAGCAGAAACCAGTTGCAAGACTGAGCTGTAGAGTAAAAAGAAAAAAAAAAAAAAGAGAAAAAATATCAGTGTCCCTTTGGGAAAAAGTGCTGGTGCCATTGAAATCCACATCAAAACTTCCAGTGAGTTTAATAAGGGCATGATTAGGCCCCATGCCTAGTTCTGCTGGCAAAGGGGAATTATCTGTAAAATGCTAAGGAGCCTCAATGGAGCCTGATTTCAGCAAGAAACGAACAGGCAAGGCTCCTCATTCTAGCTCTAATTTTGGGTCCTGCAACATGTGATCCCAATCCAAACTGGGAAGGAGAAATCTACAAGTACAAAAGCCATTAAACTCCATGTTTAGAGAGTAGCTGGCGTGTCTGAAGCAGAGATTTCGATCAAGCTGTGCTTACCCAAAGGAGTTTTCTTCATGCTACAAGCTCCAGCAGATTTTCTGCTGGTACAGAATCACTTTCTGCATAGTTTTTGGGCTATGTGGAAAGTCACACCCCACACTGTTTTTTTCTGTCACCAGCACACAGAACAGCCAGTCCCAGTTCAGCTTTGGCTCCTAAAGGATTCAATTTAGTGTGCTTAGGCAGAATTTTATCCCCTTCCATAACATTCCTTCACCTCCTTATTCATTACTTAGGAACCTGGCTCCACACTCTCCAGGCTTTCCTCTGTGTCCAGGGAAGGGACAGCCCAGCTGGGCACAGGTGACATCCCTGGTGGCCCCTGATGGATGCTGCAGGAGGTGAAATATGTATTGAAGGGTGGCAGAAGATGGCAGAGAGCTGCTGTTCCCTGTCACATCTCCTGGGCCTCATCACTGGATAGAGTCAGAGACCCACTCAGGCAGGATCTCGGGATTATAAAAAAATATGTTTGTGTGTGTCTCTGTTGGCTGGCTGTTTTTCCCTGATTCCTGAGAAGGCAAACTGAATTTTTTCTCCCAGTCAGAGAGTTTGAAAGGAAAGGCCGGCTGTGAGTCCTCTCTTCTTATGTTTTCTTCATAGTTTATTATTTCTTATCATCACATTCTGTTCCTGACCTGCAGAGCTCTTCATTGCAGGTCAGTTCAAGGCACAAAACCCCAGAAGACCCAACTACCAAATTCCAAATCCTAACTACCCCCACCCTCAGGTGGTGTGGATATTTATATTACAATCTACATAATCAGTATTTATAATACTTCTCCAATAACTATTATTTTTGTTAGAAGGTTAAACTCTATTCTAAGCCAACTATAATGTGCCACCTCACTGCAGAAGATGGAGGCAGATGAGGAAGAAGAAAGAAACGTAAAAGCCATGTGCTTCCTCCATCTTGCCTTCACCTATCTGCCATCCTAAAACCCCATATATCTAAAATTCTCACCCTATGATAAAACTATACACTATTATACTATCTAATACACACCCTTGAAAACTCTGCTTCATTCCAGAGCCTAAAAGCCCTTTTTCCATGAACAAAGGTTAAAAACACTGTTTGTCAGAGATCTTAAAATCTCTTAAACAAGCAAAGAAATATTTCTCATAATGCCAGACTCCAACAGCAGGAGAGCAACCCCTGTTTATCTCTGAGAGGGTCTCCAGCATCATGGTGGGGTGTGTCAGAGTCTAGAATTCTGAGAAGTATTTCTCTGCATGTTTTAAGGGATACAAACCCTCTGACAAACACTGTTTTTAACCTTTGTCCATGGAGAAGGCTTCCTAGGGTCTGGGATGAAGCAGAGCTTTCTAGAATGTGTATTAGATAGTAGCATAATACGTAGTTTTATCACAGGGTGAGAATTTTAGATTTATGGGGATTTTAGAATGGTAAGTAGGTGAAGGCAAGATGGAGGAACCTCGTGGTTTTTAGGCTTTCTTCTTCATCTGCTCCATCTTCTGCTGTGATGGTGGCACTTTCTGGTTGGTTTAGAGTAAACACTGACTGTCAAACATGGGTGATGTGTATTGGAAAGCTGTTGTAAATACTGTATATGTAGTTTTTAGTATAAAAGTAAACACCACCCTGAGGAGGTGGGATTGTGCCTTGGACTGACTTGCTGACAGGATCTCTGCTAGTCAGGGAAAGAATGTAATAGATAACAAAGAATAAACAACCTTGGAAAACTGAAGAGATGGCTCTTGACTATTTCTTCCATTACCTGGCTGGGGAAAAAAGACTTTCTAAATCTCAGGAAGTCAAAATATCAAGAGAAAAAAACCCGAGAGGGTGAAATAGGAAAAACAAACCACTCTTTCAACATGTCTGCAGGGGAGTTGAATGTGAAATTTAGATTAAACAAAGCATGCAATGAAATATCCTAGATTCCCATTAACGGAAATCATAGCTGCAGTCAGGAAGGATGAAGCACAGGGTCACATTTCCCCTTCTGGCACTGCCCCTCTCTCTCATCCACCCTCACACACCACACACAAACAGATCCACAAACACATGGTCTTTATCCTCCTGCCATGCTCCCCTGTGCATTTCCAGGGGGGATGTGCTCTCACAGTGTGACCCATCACACCACAGTCAGGGCCAATGACACAAAACAGTCCACTTGGCATTACCAGGGCTTTTAAAAATGCTCCAAAACTGAGCATTCTATAACAGATTTACAAGTTAAAATCCAGGTGAGAACAAGTCCTTCACACTGGCAGCCGCTTCTGCAAGCCTCTGAGCACCCTGAGCATCCCCTACCGCCTTTCACAAGCTCCAGCTGCGCCCCTTTCATCCCATTCTTCTGCTGGATCAGACTTCACCTTCCAAAACATCTCTACAAAAAGCTTTGCATGCCTGAGCCTAATTGTTTTATCAGAGCAAAGCTTGAATTACACTTTTAAAGCAGAGAAGACACAGCAGAAGAGAGGTTAAAGCATAGGGGGCTGCAGACCTCCCTCCCCACCAATGTCCCGATGGTGCCAGAAGCATCCCGTGGTCTCAGCCTTGCAGGATGTCCCAGATCCTGCTGTGCCTGGCTCCACCTGGACAGCAAAGAGCCGCCCACACCGTGCTGGGAACAAGCTGAATTAAACAAACACCATCTGCCACCGCTGCTGTCAACCAGAAAATGCTCACCACACTGCAAACGCTGACGGAGACGCGAAACGTCAGGAGGGTCAGCGAGACGCCGCCGTGTTCACGAGCTCTGATTTAGTTACTTCTACACCAGGTGGCTGAAAAGCTTTTATTGGGGTGGGAGACCTGCAATTCTCCATAAATGAGTCTTTTCAGAGTGACAGATTTTCTGTACCTTAACTTCTCACCCTACAATTCCTGGTGAAGGTCATTGGCTTTATGCCATGGTGGTTTTAGGGAGAAAATCTGAGTGAAGCTGATTTAGTCAAATCTATGAATGAGCTGGGGACCAAAACAGCTTATTTAGACATGGCAAAAATTAGTAAAATTGTACACTTCCTCAGAGGAATGGAAAGATTCAAATGACAACCTCATCTGTCATTCCTAATTTCCAAGCATTTGGAGAAACTGCAACCCCTGTCTTGCTCAAATAGAGCAGGTGCAGGATTTAGATGGATGAGGTGAGACTGCAAGAGCAGCTCAGACATCAAGTAACCAACCAGCCCTTTCTCCCTCAAGAAGAAAGGAACACATCCTCTGAAGGCAAAGGATTCCCAGACAGTTCATCAATGAGCAGCAGCTTTTATTGATTGTTTATCTGGAGCCCAAATTCCCAAGCCAGACTCAGAAAACTCACACTTGCTGAAAAAAACCAAAAAAAACCCACCTTTAAAATTACAGAATCATTAAGGTTAGAAAAGATCAGACCATTGAGTCCAACCATTTACCAACACTGCTAGATTCATCACTAAACCATCACCAAACCAACCTAAGCACCACATCTACAGCTTTTATGAGACAGAGACAGTGATTCTCCAAATACCTCAGGCAACCTGTCCCAGTACTTGACCATGCTTCCAGCGAAGAAATATAAAAATCCCAGGGAATCTCTTTGTTTTACAGGATGGCAAACCTCTAAAGACATATTGCCAGTGTCCAAGTGCAAACATGACTGAAATTAGAAGGAAAAAATGTGTCCTGGACATGTGGATCCATGATAGCGGGACCTTCGTAACTGTTCATTGAGATATTCCTGCTCACAGCCTCCTGCTCGGCCACAGGTCTCCTTGCAAGAGCTGGGAAGCACAAAATGTTCATTCCTTTCCCACTGAGGCTATGCATGGATCATCTGGTGACAAACACTGTCCCCTCTGGCTGCTGCATCCATGGGAATGAAGCACATTGGGCGGAGCATTTTGTTCAGCTTTCAGCCACTCCGATGGCTCTGTTCCTGCTCACTTGAAGGGACACTTTGCCCAGCTGAGATGTGGTATTTGGCCTGCCATGAATCCCCCTCTGCTGGTTTGGAATCAAAGCACTTAGCGGGACTCAACTGGACTCTGCAGAGAAAACACCACAAACACAAACGCACCCAAGTGCATAAACACCATTCCCCCTGCCTGCCTCTTTCTAGGATGCCAAAGTCAGAGGGGGGAGGCAAGACCCAGTGTGGAAAACAACTCCTTTTAATTATCCAATACTACATTTCTGAAGGCTTCAGTGGTGCAGCAGGTCAGCAGCAGATCTGTTCAGCTGGGGTTACAGGAAGGTGGTTGTTTTCAGGGCTCTTCTGCTTTCCAGCCAAATAGCTGCATCTAACAAAAACATTGCTGGTAAATCAGCTGTTAGCAGCTTATTCCTGAAACAATTCAACCAGTTTTATTTTTGGCAGAAAGAAGATTCCAGCAAGGCACAATATGATTCTATCAAAAGACCACACCTAATTTACTGTATATAAAGTAACATTCATTATTCATTTTTTCACAGCAGAAACTAAACAATCAGGAACACCGAGCAAGAAGAATTGAGATTTTTTTTTTCCCTGATTGCCTTCTGTGTCCCAGAGACTGAGTTTTGCCTTTTGTTATGGATGAGTTGACTTTTCCCAGACTGTCAACTCGCAATCCTTTTTGATTTCACATCTTCCCTGAAAGCTCCCTGTGCAAAAGCTCTCCACCATTTCCTCAGGGAGCTCTTCCCAATATCAATATGCAAACGCTGAGATCACAAACCCCTTATTCAATCCACGTACTCCAGTAAAGACAATTCGGAAGACAATTATTCCCTGCATCCTCATCTACAACACCTGTCCTGCTACTTCGGGGTCAGCCCCTTGTAGGAAAGGACTATTTTGTTAATTGACCTGCTTATAATCTGCTGGGATAATTCTTTTCTTGCTAGGGAGCTGTATCTAACCTCTCTCCAGCAAATCCTACATTGCAGCTTGGTAGGAAAGGCCACATCTGGGTGCTTTTGTCACTTCACAAAAAGCATCCTGTTACAGAGATGATTTACTTTGTCCCAGATAACAAACAGACACCCCATTGCTAATATCTCTAACAACATGTTCACTCTCCTGTAAGCGACCAAGAAAACACTTGTAGATCATTGCTTCTGCATAAATCTCTTCATTTAGTAGCTCCATATAGCTTTCTCCTAAAAAGCCCCTGTGGCTCTTTAAAATGCTAATTAATCTGTAAATGGCTTTTTCTTTTTACATCAAACCACCACTTATACATTCTTCTTATTCTCCTATAAATAGTAGAAGCTCCCAACAGGTAAATGGAAAGGTTTTCCTAGGTTTTGTCACCTAACAGGCATAAATGTCTCTCCCATCCCTCTTGCAGGCTGTATCTTATACCCAGAGGCTGGACATAAGCTGGACACTGCTCCATGGCCAGGCAAGCCCCAGAAGGTTGAGGGAGCAGCCAGAGCCCACAGGGTGCCTATTTCCATGTGGGTCAGGAGGGGTGTGAGCACAGCACAGCCGCTGCTGCCACCCTGATGCAGTACAGATGTCTGAAACCATTTGGGATGCTGATTGCTGTGACTCAGTTTGAGGTCCTCAGCCAGCTGATAGCATCATAGCACAAGGAGGGAAATTATTTCTGAGTCCTACAAGGTACTGCAACAAAAACCGTCTCAGGGCTCCTGTTCCATTTTGGCATCTGTTCCATGCAGCATTACTCATCATCTACAGAGACCGCTCAGTCTATTAAGTGAGGAAGTGGAAGACTTAGTCTTTTCCAATCACTGTACCATGAGTGCACCTTGAGGAATGAACATTCAGCTCCCCTGTCACCACCCAGCCTGTCCTCCCCTCCTCATGCCAAATATGTTACCTCTGACAGAAAATATTTACCTGCATTAAATTTGGTGGGAACTGGAATCCCAGCCCCTAAAAGAGAAAAAGTCAAATATACATTAAGTTATAATAGAGACAACTGTGTGTTCTGCAGCTTGGAGGCATGTAACATTCATTAAAACCTAAACATCAAATAAATTAACTGTAGATGGCAACAATAGGAACTAAACCTGGTCTGTGTTTTTAAGGCATCCTAATTGAAACCAGACCTGGGTTTGCACTTCCTTTGTGGTCCAGGTGGGCACTTGTCCTATGATCATAATGAAGGTGCTACAAAGGCTTTTCCCCAGCCCTGCAGCCCCTGTTCAAGATCACAGCAGCTTGCTGGGTTTGAGAGCTTTCTTCCTCTGGTTACACAATGCGGGGAGAGGAAGCAGGGGTTGTTATTGCTGCAGCAAGCTCGGGCTTTTGATAATATTAAACTGTTTAGGTTGGATCTGAAACCTGACTTTGTTGAGAACCATATGGTGCTTAAACGATGTTGTTGCCTTGCAAGTCTGCAGGGTGGAAAACAGGGCCAGATTCCACAATATCTGCGAATTACCAAAGCTGTGAATTTAATGAAGAAGGAAGAAAGATTAAGGAAGTTCTGCCTTTGGTGGCAAAGGTATTTCACAGGAATATCCAAGGGGGAGAGGAGAGGCTACTGCAGTAAATTACAGAGCATGCTCGGGTGTGGATTTAATTATGAACAATAAGAAAGGAGGATACTTCAATGAGCTCAGAGCCCACAAGCCTTAAGCTGAGACCTCACCTCTCACAGGCTAAAGGGAACAGCATCACCATACATCTTCTTTAATAACTGTAATAATCATCATACTTTCCAGAAATTAATTTGGTCAAGATAATGCTCAATAGTGACCACCTGCAAGGTTTTTAAGTTTCCATTTTATTGTAAGACAGCATTTCCTGCATCAGCCCTTTGTCCTTAACAGGTGACGCTCCACCCAGAGAGTGACTGCACCAGAGGGATCTGCGGGAGCACAAGATGTTCTCTCTAGTGTGCCTGCTATTTTCTGCCTGTTTGGCAGTGCTGGATGTAGGTGATGAAGTGCCCCAGCATTCTTTAAGATGAAAAGTGTTGCATATGTGTAAAATAATATTGTTAAATCAGGGAGGAAAATAAGAACTCAGAGAGAGCCTTCAAGCATGCCACACTGGCAGGAATCACCAATTCAGGCTTCCTGACAAGCAACAAGAGCCATGGGATTAGTTTTTCCCAATGTGCACAGATCATATATAATTTTTCCACTACATCAAGGATTTTTATTTTTAAAAAAAATTAGAAAAAAATTCAACAACAAACAAAAAACCACAACCGTTTTTTAAAAAGTCTCTCAAAAAATTCTCCTTTATTCTATTCATCTCAGGAAAGGCAGAACTACTGGAAGAAATCCCTTTGATGTAAGAAAGTCTCTATGATAGAACCAGAGCTGGCAGATGAATCCATTGCCTTCCTTGCCTGAATCATGGGAAAAGCCCTCAGAGGACTGTTACTAGAGGACAGAGATGAATTCCTATAGCCCAAGGCTTCCAAGAGGTGCACAAAAATTGAAACTATTCAGACAGTCTTATTGTCTCTACAGCTGCTAAAAGCAACAGCTCAAAAAGGATGCGCCCATTCCTTCCCAAAAAAAAGGTGCCCTCATGGCCCACTGCTGGGGCAAGTCCCACAACAAAACCCCATGGAAAAGATCCCCTTCAAACCAGCCCAGGTGTTCTGCTTTGCCAGACAACAGGCTCAGTTCTCTGAAGGTGAACACCTGGCATGGTGCAAACAGGTCCCAAGAAGCCCAAGTGATGGACACCCCACAGCCCCCACCAGTTTGCAGTCCTTACATTGAAAACCGTGACTAACGTTTAGTCTTGCAGCAGAGTCAGGTTTAGTTTGTTTCCTTCCTTTTTGCAGCTATTTTTGTTAGCTGAAGACCATCAGCACCAGAGGATCCCCAGCTGAGTGGCTGCCTCACCCCAGGTGTGATTCTCCCACCTGAACTAGTAAGGGACAAGTTGCTGTGGACCAGGTGGACACTTAGCCTTTATTAACACCACCACCACTTTCTGTCCCTCATTTTGTTTCCCACCATGCACTCAGTCTGAACTCAGCTCCATGCCAAGCAAACCAGCTCATCTCATTGTTCTCTGCCCTTATGAGCTACAGCCACCTGTTTTTCACACCAGGCTTCCTAATATTTCAGGACTATATTAATATCCACAGGCATCTCTTTTCTCCCTTTGTGTCTGAACAAGGGAACTGGGCCCTCTGGGAACTCCCATAATTCTGCAGCCCTGCTGTCCCATCCCAGTTCCCTTCCTTCCCTCTCCAAAGTCACCCACTGTTCCCCAGAAGATATTCCAGGATTTTGTGTCAGGGACAGTTCGTGCTGTCCCAGCTGTCACAACCTCACTGACAAAAAACTAAACCTCATTTCAGGACAGCTCTTGAGGGACTTCCCCAGCAATTCTTTCCACCACCTCCCCACCCCGCAAAAATTCATCTTTTAGCAAAATCCACTGGTTCTTCCTTTTAGGCATTTTTATGTCCCATCACCTACAGTTCTTGTATTATTCTTCCCTTATCAGCTCTACTCATCATTTTTCACAAGGCACTACATTCACTTCACCGAATCCAGCTAGGAAATGCCATAGATCTAATCTACATCTAGAAAAATCCATTATTTTATCAAAGACATCAGGTTTATACATCACAACCTGTCTTTGCCTGACTCGGGCTGCATTCCCTCCAATTTTCTATTTAACTTCATGCTTTATTTTTCATTTATATCCATATAATTGGGGTCACAGCAATGGGCTTCCACCTCTCTCCTTATACACAGACCTGTCTTTCCTGTACCTTCAGTCATCATCCACTGCCCCAGTTTGATGCACTGCAGAGCCACCATTGGTCCTGAATGTGCATTTTCCATGCTCTGGGCTGGAGATTTTCTGCTTTTTTTCTGTCCCCTTGCCACCAGCCCCCAAGTGCACTCAAGTCTGAAATCAGCTCCCCTCATGAATGTGGTAATTTTGGCACCCACAGCCTCATTATCACTCCCCTACCTGATTTTGCCTTAAATATTCACTTCACTGCTTTACTCACAACTGAGGCAAGGGTTTTGATTTGCTCTCAGGCCACATTTAAGGTTATCTTTAATATCAGCCTCAATGTCATTACACAGAAAACTTTTCTCCCTTCAGTTTAAAATATGGCTATTGAACAGAACCATATTTCTTCACATTTTCTCAGTAAAAATACTCTCTCACCTTGCTAGCAAAGCTTGCTTACTTTTCCAGACATCAGCACATGTGCTGCTTCCTTGATGAGTCTCACCTCCAGGAAAAAGGCCAGGTAGTCTTTTTCTTGTAGACATCCAAAGGGACATCAATAGAGAATGGTTTTAATTTCCAGCTCTGTATAAAGAGCCTGAGTCAAACCACATCCACCTAGCCTTTGGGACACATTCCTTCCTTGTTGTAATCGCAGAATCACTGATTTCTATTTCCAATTTCTACTTCCAAATCAAATTTATAACAAGAAAGCCCTGAGGAGCCCCATGGTGAACAGCAAGTAATGAGTGAAAAAGACAAATAAAAGAGACACGATTTAAAATTACACTGTAGGGAAAGACCTGGGACATCCCTCAAGCATCCAGAGGAGAGGTGGGCAGAGCCCATCTGTCTGCACCCCAGGCACCACCCTTGTAAAAGGCTGAGCTCCAAAAATACATGAGATCATTACAACCAGCAACTAAACCCTTCTGCGGTGCCTGTGCATGCTGTAAGGGGAAAAAGTGCTTGTGTTAGCACCAGAGAGGTTTGCCAAGGAAAGAAACAACTGCTGGCAGCCTCAGCTCCTGAGAACGTCAAAGTGAGCGTTCAAGTCTTGTCAGAAAGACAAATTAATGTCCAGATGGGCTAAATGTGGTCCATCTGAATGAATGGAGCTGTTGCTGATTGATACCAGCTAGGAAGATGGCCCTCTGCCTAGCACTCGAGAGAGCACGGGCATTCAGTTTTTGGGAACAAAACTGCTCCAGGATGAATAATCTGGAAGAGTCTCCCACAGTTTCAAAGCTGTTGCATTTTTATTTCTAAATGTTTGATGAGGGCACAATTTGCATGTTCTCCTCACCTTCGTTTAGGGCATGGGAGAAGCAAGTTTTGTCACACGTAGAGCTAACACTTTGGCATCTGTAGTGCTGCAGGACAACTAATTCCTCCCAGGCATTTCCAGTCTGTTTTCTAGGTACTTTTTAAGTCAGATGGTCAGAGCTGCGTCTGACAGAGTACTGGGATGGAGCTAACACTCACTCCCCCCACAAAATGCCAGCTGCCATGGCAGGGAGGTTGGAACTAGGTCATCTTTAAGGTTCTTTCCAATTCAAACCATCCAAGATACTATGGGGGGAAAAAAAAAAAAAAAAAGCACGCATTAATTTCACACCAAAACCCACAAAAGCCAAACCTCCATGCTTCGTGCAGGAGAGGAACTCCCAGCAGAACTTCCTACCCAGTTTCTACAGACCACCCGTCTTCCCTGCTAGCAGAACCATTCCCGATAGCGATTTCGACAGCCAGTAGAGTTTTTATCGGCCTTTTCCCCTCCTTCCCCATTGTTCCTAAAGACTTGCAAACGCTGCGGAAATTCCCGGCATTTCGGTCTGACCACAAACCTTCTCTAAGGAGACTCTCACAGTCTCTCAGTTTATGATAAATCCATTTTATGAAACGAATGTGATGGTAGCCTACTAATTACTATCCTGCAGGAATTCTAATGGTGCTGCCCCCCTGACTGGTCAGTCCTTCCACTCCTCTGTGCATCATCACAGAATATCCTGAGCTGGGAAGGATCCACAAGGTTCATCCAAGTTCAGCTCCTTATCCTACAAAGGAAGGAATATTGACCCTAGAGAAAACTGCAGATAGTGTTCAATCAAAAGATTCAGCAAGCCCAGACCTTGGTTTGGATATCAGGGGAAAGGTTGGTTCTTCAGCAAGTGACCTTCCAAAAATCTTTATTGAGGGTTTTACTCAGCTGAACATCTGGCAAATGTGGAACTTTTACTGGCTAATTTCATACAATACAGCTTTCAAGCCTGCAGAATAGAAAGTAGAGGGGAGTGAGCAGAATTAAATAGCAGCTATTAAAAGAAAAATAATATTGCCTTTCATACCTCTTTTCCATTTTTCCTACCTCTTTTTTCCCCCTTCATTGCTTTGGCAGGTGTATTTGATGTGCTAAATCCATCCCCAGTGGTACCATACCAAGCCAGCACTTATATGTCAGGAGAAGAGCAAATTTTGGCAGTAATTTAGGGCACAATGATATCCATCTGTGTTCCTGAAATGCATCAAGTGAAGACCTGCTTAGAAAAGTGGATATAATCACTGAAATGAGCCTAAAAAGTATTTACCCTAAGAAAAGCAAAATGACTTCTCCAAATAACACTTCCTTTATGCAGTGAAAAAACATCTTTTGTCTTCATGACAAAGCAACATCAAAACAGTATCTCTAGAACCATTTTAAAATAAAACATCCATTGTAGCTGGTTAGATGGGTAATCCATTGTGATTTAGCCTCAGCTCAAAATTTACTCTAAGGCCCTGGCCTTTATAATACATGATAATATTCATATAAACATAGCTCTGCTTCTAACGGGTACCTGTGAGACTGATTTACCAAAAATAAGAGTGTGCATTAAGACTTGGCTAAGATCAATTCATATGTTTACCACATGTTAGAGGATTTGGCCAGGGAGTATAAACAACAGCATGGGGGTGAGGAAGAAGTCAAAGCATTAGGAATAAATTATGAGTATGGCACAAGCCACACAGTTGTAATGACTATTCCACACCTCAGAAGATGCTCCTCACAGAATTTCCAATAACAAATGCATTTGTAAAACATCTGATTGGGTTAGAGTTAGTTATAGGATACTGTACTTACTGGAAAGTCTAATGTGAAACCAACACCAGGGAAAAAGGGATTTGTATCAGGAAATGCTGCAGGTTTTACTGTGAAGGTGCTGAGGCCCTGGCACAGGTTGCCCAGAGAAACTCTGGATGCCCCTCCCTGGAAGTGCTCAAGGACAGGTTGGACAGGGCTTGGAACAACCTGGTCTAATGGAAAGTTCCTGCTCATGGCAGGGGAGATGGAAGTGGATGATCTTGAGCTTCCTTTCCAGCCCAAACCAATCTGTGATTCCATGAAGTGACATTAAAATACCACACAGCATTTCAGCAGGAACACTTCTCCTTCACTAGCCTAGCTTGAAACGCTAGTGAATCTATTTTTGCCGTGCAAAGAATATTTCACCAATAGAGGACCCATTTCCAAATCCCATCACACACCGGGACTCTTGATAGTTTCAACTTTCAAACCAAGAAAAATCCCAGTGAAGGACTGGATCCTGCACAGCACTTCCCTTCCTCCCGCCGCACCATTGGGTGGTTTGTTTTCCTTACACTCCCTCAGCGCTCCCTCTTTGGGCCTCCACCACCATACGGGCAATCTCACGTCTCTTGGCTTGCAGGATGCTATTTCTGGAAACACCATCTTGCAGAGAGCCGTGGCATGGAAGTTATGATTCATACATTTCATAGGAGCAGAAGTGTGAGTGAATTTGGGCAGGTGGCGGGGTGGCACCGCGAGCGTGAGGTGGCATGACAGATGTCAGCAGCCAGGAAAGCATGCTCCAGAGGTGCAAGACATGAAGAGTTACAAGTTCCTAGGGAGTTATATCCACTTACATCAGACTTGGGAAACTGGGCATCATAAGCACACTGACGTTCAATGTTTTGCCTGCCATTTTTGCAGCTTATGTCACAAGAAACTGCTGCGTCCCTGCTGTCTTCTGTGTCTGAAATGTCTCTTCTTGGCTTCTGTTTGTCTCCCAATTCCACCTTCACCACCTCTGTCACTCCTTCCTACACCACTGCTTAGGCAGGACCAAGACATTACACCATTTCCCCTGCAGCTTTCCCCCTCTCCAGCTTCAGCCATCCTTCCTGCTGCCTCTCTAGACTGGAACTTTCTCCTCTCCCTCTCACCTACACAATCACCTTCTAGAATTCAGCTCCTTCCCAAACTCTGTTGCTTTCTTTCCCTCCAGATCCAGTCATTTTTAACCAATTTATTGTAAAGATGCCTAATTAGGCTGTCACAGCCCAAATAGCAGCAAAAAATGCTCCACAACTGCATGGTCCAAGGCATTTCAATTCCAAAATATTGTCTTACGTGATAAACTCTTCAGCAGCCCTTGCCCAAAACTTGTATTGCAAATTGTTGAAGTTTGTAATAGATCACAGCTTCCACTAAAGCCAGAGTACAGCCAAGCCTCAGAAAGGTGTTGGCCCAACTCTGCAGCTGCTTTCCAAACCATCCATCTTTACCTCCTGCTTTGTGCTGCAAACAGAGCTTTGAAACTTCTATTCCAAATGATTCTCAAAGGACTCTCTTATTCTGAGGAACTAAATAAGGAGTCTAAATAGTCTTCTTATACGGTGGGAAGAATGGATGCTCCTCTGTGAACCCAGGGAGAGAAAACAACTCCTCTGAGAGCAGCAACACCCCATCCAAGGCTCACGAGTGCACAAGGAGAGGGCAGAATAGCAAGGGCAGCCTAAGAGGAATTTAGTGGCAGGACGAGTGATAATAAACCTACAAGAAAAACCTGGCAAGGAGAGAGAGCAGCACCAGCCCCAGAATTTGTGAACTCCTGTCTTAAAAAGTGTGGCAGCTGTTATGGGCTGCATACAGACCTCATATGGACCATCATGTCTCATACAAATGGGGCAGTGGTGAGGGATGCTGAGAGCTGATTCCTGCTGTGCCAGCAGCTTCCCAGCCTGTTCTGGGCACAGTGAAATGCAGTGCCCCAGGGTCTCTAGGGCCAGGACAAACCAGCTGAACCCCATATTCTGGTGACAAGTCACGAATCCTTCCCTGCACACATCCAGCCCATTCATCTCCGGTTGCTCCGCGCGGCGCTGGCCGTCTCCCGGATAAACACTGTGTAGTGTGTGTGGCGTACTGCAATACTTCAAGGACGTTGGAATGCACTTTATCAGCACTTTTAAACACTGCAGCTTTATGAGGGGAGTCTGAAAATGTATTTACCATTCCAGACTGTGCACAGATGTGCTTTTAATATAACATCCTAATGGGGTTTTTTCTCTTCGCATGACCCCTTGCTGTCCAGGCAACAGCACTTGACTTTCCCTGTGCCACCAGATGCTCCAGGAATTCTTTCTGGAGCACCAACCACCAGAGATTTCTATGACTTGAGGCAGGTCTTTCACACCTGCTGATGATGTTCTATGGCTGCTGTGAGGTTTGCTTCATGAGGTACCCCTGTAACCACCCATAGCTGCCACCCAGATGTTCCCTAACCCATCTCACCAGTGTTTACATCTCTCCAAGGAGATTCCTACTGTGAACCAACTGTGTGTGCAGAGCTGTTGATTGCTCAGTGTGTGGCATAGCAGATCATGCAGATTGCTGAGGCTCTTCTGGGCTACTCCTAGGACGCTGGAAACTTGTGGAAATGCCTCCTGTGTTGCTGAAGTCACTGTGTGCTCTGAGACAGAGCCCTCAGCATGTCTTTCCTGATCTCAGGAGTGTGTTTGGCTGCCAGCCTCAGACCTGAAAGTGAAAGATGAATGAAAAATTCACCTTGGCTCCGCTGGTTATAGTGGGTCAAGGAAAAGGAAGGCTTCTGAACTGAAGGAGCAAAAGTAGAGACTATAAAGGGCGAGAAAATAGGGGGAATCAGGAGGGAAGAAAAACCTGCAGAAAGGGCTTCCCTTGGGAGAAGCAAGAAGCACTTAAAGCTATTTTCTCTAATCGGATCTGCTGCTTTTACTGCTCCATTCACAGAAGCTGTTTCCCAGCTATATCCTTCTATATCTGTGTCATCTCCCTTCAATATTTGCTATTTAAGCAGAGCCTCCCAGGTGCTACACCTATGCCAGGCCCAGCTAAGATCCCTCTCTGGTGCCAGCTCTCTGTGTCTCAGAGAAAGCTGCTCACAGAGAAGTGATTGTTACCAGCCAGGACCTTCTGTAACACACAGAAAGGCATTACCTGGCCCAGAAGTTGGCATCTTATGATGAACTGTGGGGTTACCCCCTCCATTTCTGGAGCAGGGCTCACACATGTCCCCATGGGTGTTGCAGCTGGTGCCCCGAGAGCTGGGCACCAACCTGAGCTGGACAAGGCCCACTGTGACCTCTGTAGCTGACCACAAGCCAAAGGCAGCACATGAAACACATAAGGCCAGCAAATGACAAGAATGTAAAATAAACTCATCAGGGACTGGCTCAGCAGGATCATGATTTGTTCCCCTG
Organism: Certhia americana; assembly: GCA_018697195.1. Lineage (NCBI taxonomy): Eukaryota > Metazoa > Chordata > Aves > Passeriformes > Certhiidae > Certhia > Certhia americana. The sequence continues at coordinate 58,381,944 of CM031861.1, forward strand.
GGATGATCCACCTGTAGACTATTTAATCCCTGGAGCTGGGGCCAGGTCCCGTTGTGTCAAGGGAAAATTTTCCATTTACTTTAATGGACCTGAAATGGGCTCAAGTATAGCTGTATAATCAGCAATGGTTTTATTGAACAAGAGAAATAGCCTTCTTCTTGATTCCCTCCTACTCTGCACCAGCTGTAGGTCAGAATCTGCCACTTCTGCTTTGGAGACTGGGTCTTCTCCCAGGGAGCTGGGTGTTTGTTTCAAACCAACCAATCAAAGTGGCATTTTCAATGGGGGCCGAGATTTATCCATTGCCAGGGACAACAGCTTCAGATGATGAGCTGGACTATGCCTGACTCAAACCTTCCAACTCTTTTTCTGAAGCACACCATGTTGATTTTATACCCCTCTTAGTTTCTAAAATGGGAACTTCGTACCTCTTGTTTATGTTTTCCTTTAAAAACATTTCTTATCTTGGAGCAGTAGCAGAAGCCCAGACTAATACACAAGTTGAAAAGACAACAGAAATGTTTTGTGCCAAGGAAGGATGGATGTAAGTGAACCTGGCTCTAATTACCATGGAAACAAAACACAGGTCGTATGAAAATGATTCACACTGTTTTGAAGACTTTTCTGGAAGGCAATAACTTACTGCCTTGGAGGCAGCACAGCAAAACAGCACAAACAGAGAGTCAGGAGAGATGTGTCAGAGCAGGAGTGCAACTCAGAATCATAGAATTGTTTGGATTGGAAAGAACCTTCAAGACTATATTTTTCCAACCCCATGCCAGGGGCAGAGACACATTCCACCAGACCAGGTTACCCCAAGCCCCATCCAAGCTGGCCTTGAACACTTTCCAGATGTGAGGCATCTGCGTGTCGGAGATCAAAGCCTGTGAGCTTTGGACAAAAGAGAATATACAAAATAGATTCTAGAACATGCCCAGCTCGCTTTCTGCAGGTTTGTCCTGCAGCATCAATCAGCCCCTGACCCCCAGAGCCTGCTCCCCCTTACATGTGCATGTGTGGGATCTCCCTGGCTCTCCCATTTCTCACACTAAATCCTTGCCTAACAAACAAACAAGAACCACACACACTCACCCAGCACACAGTAAAATACCTGAAACACAGTGATAGCATTTAATCCCCCTGGCAGGGCATCACAGGGACTTTCAAACACCAAACAAGCTCTGCACCACCACAGCCTTACTCGTGAAATTATTTATCAGGGGCTGATTTACAGAGTCTTTTATAATCTTAGTATTGGCTAATAATGGCCTGGAGGTCTCACATCCTCCAGGCTTGATGGATTCTATATTCAGGCTCCTCCAAGGCCAGGAGCTTGATTCCTGGAGGAGATTTGCAGGCTGGAGCCATGCTGTCTGCCTGGCCCTGTGCAATGAGCAGCATTTGGGCAGCAGGAACCTCACTGGGCAAGGGCTGGTTTGGGTCATGGGTGCTCCTGTCCCATGAGAAACGGGGTCCCACATGGCTCATCTCCTCACATCGCACCAGCAGTCAAGTGTTTTTCACCAGACATAAATCAGAGATGTACTTGCATCCAACAGAGCCCCAAAATTAAGCAGATGCTGGCCAAGATTTTTGGTGAAGCGTTTTCAAGCTGTGGTAGTCAGCTCTGGACAGCAGACACCCCTTTGGAAATTCCTGGAGACTTTAAGATTTTATAGTTGTTAACTGCCTCAGGGATCCCAGGAGGAACCTCTTCTCTCCATCACCCATGAGTGCCTCTGTGTGATCTTGCCTTCAAATCCCCTGGGAGGTGCAGATAAAGCCAGGCCCAAGAAAAAGCACAGTTTGTTTATCATAGCAGCCAGTTCACAGCAGAGATTAACAGATGGGAGGCACTGAGAAATAAAAATGTTGTTGGGTGACAAGCTGGTAGCTTTTTTTGGTGACCTAAAATATAGGTATGCTTACGACAGAGTGAATACACTGGGATTTGGGGCTTATGAAATAACACTCAGCTACAAATTGCATGGTAGCTGTAAGATTTAAAATCCAGAGATGCACGTAAGTGCTTCATTAGGGGGGTTCAGAGTCTATGTGTTTGCATGAGCCTATATGGAAATGTAAAACAAATACAGTGTGGAAGGTGAGAAATCTTTTCTACAATTGCATTTTTTATTGACCATAACAGGGAAAAGCCATAGGGGGAACGGTAAAAGCTTTTGTTTTGGAAAATTACTGCCAGCTTAGGAGAGAGATAACTGGGAGGCACCATTTAAGAGCTAAATGTATTGAAAGAACCTCCTGTTTCTGAATCTTTAAGAAAAAAAAAAAAACAAACAAAGAGACACGAGAGTGGCATTATATTTTTTCACTCTCATTTTTTTTCTTTTTTTTTTTAGGATGAATATTTTCTAGGCAACAATGAGAAGAGACTAAGTTCTTCCTCTCCTTTCAGCATCAAGAAAATCCTGCAGTGGGGAATGGGCAGCCAACAACGGCCAGGGCAGTTATTAACTGAGCACAGTTAAGGGAAGGAGGGAGTGCCCAGAGTTGTTGGGCTTGATTCAAGGAGCAGCAAACATCACTGCATGAAACAGCATGAGACAAGCAGATGTAACCACGAGTGTGTTTTGGCACTGGTGTGGGTACCCAAGCTCAGCCGTGCCTCGAGAGCCAGCAAAGATTTCTGGTCTGTACAAGGTCTGTGTTGTCAGCTCTGGCAGCCCAGCTCATCTGCTTCAGCCTCAGAAGGGGAGGCTGTCCCTGGTGGTGACTCTGCACAAGCTCCACAGCACCAGGAAAAACCTACTCCACAATATGGGTATGTCCCATTGTCACATCCATGAGTTTTATGGCTTTTTCACACTGCCAGAGTATCCAAAGAAGGTGAGTGTGCAAGGGCTGGTGCCAGCACAGGGTGAACAGAGTTTATTTGGGTCACCTGCCTACCTGAGACACAATCCTCACTTTTGCCACCTGCCCAACACTGATTACCAAACAAATCACTGACACCAGGCACTCCTGAGGCTTTGCAGTCCCACCCCCATGCACACTCTGAGCTTTTGTTACCAGCAGCAGCATTTCGTATTAATCGCAGGAACCAGATGGCCCCAACATGAAGCCAGAGCATGGCAGCCTCTGTTCTTTCCATTTTCTAAATTTTCCCTTGAATCCATTATCCATACAGGTCATTCTCTTGCAGGGTTAAATGAAAACCGCAGCATGTTTCATACCTGCCAGAAAAAATTAGATCTTTCATTGCACAGCATTCAGACACCCTTCCCTTTCTCCACGGGAAGTCACAAAATTATCACCAAGCTGCTTAAGCGTGACAGCAGAGAGGATTTGGAAGCAACATTTAGGAGTAAGAGAGTTAAATATATTTACTGCAAGCTCATTCAAATGAGAAAAAGTAAGATGGTTTAAGTTGCTGAGTAGAAAGTGTTGGTTTAAGTTTAGTCAGCAGGTGAGCTGACATTTTCTAGGAGACTGGAAAGTGCTTTGAGCCAACATCGTAACACACAAAAAAAGACTGAGTCCAGGAGATTTAAAGACTTTCGAAAGACTGGTTTACTCAAATGTCTTCTGTCTTGTTTGACAGCCAGAGGGCATTGAAGACCAAAATTTTATAAAGCTGGGAGATCTTGGGGATACAAAAAAACACTCCACCAGGTGAAAAAACTTTTCATTTTATGCACTTTGTGAGTGTACAGAGGCTCCTCTGAACTCACAGCTCTGCCATTCTCCTTCAAACCCAGTTTCTAATGTGTCTTCCTTCTAATACCAAGCGGTGCTCAGTCCACTTCCTACAACCACAGGTAGCCTATCTTCAAGTTCCAAGCTCTAGAAATGTCAGTCCCAAGCTCTCATTTTGGAGCTCTTTGCCAAGTGCTTAAGGGCAGTGTCCCAGCATTCACCATCACAATCCATGGGCAGAAGAAGTGTCTAGGACCCAAGCTTCCTTTTAATCCATATTTACATGAAAATCAGTCCTGAAATAAAAATCTCTGCAATATCCTGGTCCTATCTTCTGCTTTCTGGGCAGCACTCTCCCTTGCCTGCAGATCCTCAGAGAAATGACCTTGGCTACCTTCCTGTTGCCTACCTCTTCTTTGTGAGCTCTAAGTATTGAGGTTATTTTCTTGCAAAGCTCACAATTTCATGGAGACTTAAGAAGCTGAAATAGGTACTTTGTTATTTATCATCAGAACTGAGGAAGGGAACTGGAGCCAATGCTCCCAGAATTCCCAGAAACCAGAGTTTGCTGGAGGCATTGTCAGCTCTGAGGTCCTCTGGCAACACAGCACAAACAGCTATTTGCACATGGGGTATATAATCAGGAGTTTCATGAAGAATTTAATTAGAGTCCTTAAACTAATGGCTGGGAATAGCTGAGTGTGAGATGATCAGGAGAAAGTGATAGGTTGTTTGTTTTCCTGCAGAGACTGCTCTGTTCCTTCTCTTGGTAATTGGAATTAGTGGACTGGAATTAGTGCTGCATGCAAGCCCACCAAGGCAGGATATCACTCTTACTTCCAAGCAGGCTGGATTTTAAAAAGTGAACCCAAGACTTGCAGCTCAGGCCAATGTAGACACCAGAGTCCTGTTGCAATATTCAGGGAATGACAACAATATGTTGGGGGTTTTGTCTCGTATTGTCTATCTAGACCCTGGAAACATAGCTGAAAGCCAGCAGGAATTAAACCTTAGAGTCCATTTGTGTTTTGCCAGCTTTCCAGGAAACATTTACTTTTGATTTCACGGTTCTAAACCCAATCTTTCCTCAGTGTATAGTTCACTATAAAACGAGGTTAAGAGGTTCCTACGCTATTAAAAAAGAGGTACAGAACACAGATTTTTTTAGTGGATACAAACACTTCAAAAGCTGAATAATCTTCTTAAAGGACATTACTGCATCCTGTTGCCCTGTTTTCCCAGCTGTGGTGGGAGTAGAATTTGATTTCTGAGCTCTGCTGTATCAGTCCAAGGACTTCTCAGAGCGGAGGGAAAGGCAGGACTGGGGTCAGTGGCTGCAGCCTGGCCCTTCTCCCAGTTACACCAGCACCATGAATACTGGGATGAGCATTTCTTTTACCAAGGAGGATACAGAGCAGGAAATACCACTGTGGGAACAAATTCCAGCTGCACTATGACACGTGTGAAATGCTGAATATGTCAGTGAACATCAGAGGCTCAGTATTTCAGAAAAGAGGGGGATTGCATCCCCTGCAAGCCTCACCTTCTTCAGCCGTCATTTGCACCTTCAGCTGTCTCTAGGGACACACTGGAACTGAAATCTGTCCTCTGAGGTCACACAGTGCTGCACAGCAGGGAGATTCCTGACAGCAGGGATTTCCACCAGGGTAAGGGTGGGACACCGGGACTATGAACTATGAATTATGAACTAACAACTATGGCTTTTCACCCTAACAACCTATGCTTCCATCCCAGACCATACAGATCACAGGGTGTGGAATGAAGAACAAAAATCCACCTTGTCACACTGACTAAACTTACTAAAAGCTGAGCCTGTGTTTCTCTAGCTCTGAAGTGGAGATGGTGGTGTCTCTGAGGGCATTTTTAGCCAGAACAGAGATACCAGCCATTTCCTATAGCCTTGCCTTGAAACTATTTCATAGACTGGCTTGCAATCCAAAAGCTGAGCAATTCTTTGACAACCAGCTGCCAACAGGACTTCTGGGATCCTTGTGTGTAGGACAGGAAGACAGCTCATTTTTCATCCAGAGTGCCTCTACACCACCACCACCACCACAACCCAGGGCGTGCTGAGCCTTGACTCTGAAGTGAGACAAGCAGTGAGCCCTGCCCTGGCCAGGCTGATGCTCCCCAAGCTGACTAGGGAAGAGTCAGGTGAGACAAGCCCTGCCCAGGCCATCCATGGCGGAATTTGACCCTGGGACACACTGCCATGGAAGATCCCACAAGGCTGGTTTCACTCCCTGGAGCAAAGATCTTTTCCCTTCTTTCTTCTCCATCTCAGCCCTTCACATGCTGGTGTCTGGAGCGGAGGCATAGACAGAAGTCCTGCCATCACAGCCTTGGAATGCCTCAGCACAGAGAAGGAAGCACACACCAGCTAAACAGAGAAATGGATTTCAGGCAATTTCATTGTGGAGATTAAGAGCTAAGAGCAAATCAAGGAGCTGCTGTGCGAGACGTTACCACGCAACAGCAGTTCACCCTCTTGGTACCCCACTGACAGAGTGAAGAGAATTACTCTTCTGTCAGAAGCTAAAGATATCACACTGAGACTTTCTGGAGTTCACCTTCTTGAGAAGAAGAGGGTTTTCAGTATCCTCTCCTGCAATAAATTGTTAGGTAAAGCGACAAACCTGAAATGGCCGCTTTAGAATTCAAACACAATTCTGATTGAAAGAAGAGATGTGTTTCAAAGAATGAAGGCAATTAACCATTTCACCCAGCCACCAAGAAAAGATGTGAATGTCTCAAGAGTCTTCAAGTGGAGATTTTTTCTGGTGGTGAGCAATGGCCAAACACTGGTTCCCAACATGACCCCAGTGACCAGTGGGTTATTTTCACAGTCCCTACAAGGCCAATATTTAATCAAGAAGGTCCCTTTGTCTCTTACACAAAATGAAGAGGTGACACATGTCCAGAAAGGCCAGTTTGTGCCCTGACCAGCTGGTGGAAGCACAAAATGACAGAATAGTTGAGGCTGTAGCAGACTTCTGGGGGTCCCTCCTTGTTCAGGACAAAGCCAGCTTAGATCAGGTTGCTATGGGCATTTTTCCTAGCAGAATTTTTAACATTTCCAAGGACTGAAATTCATACCTGTGTTGTTGTTTGATCACTCTCACAATGCAAAAAATTCCCCTGAAACCAAATCAGACTTTTCTTCGTTGGACCTTCTGTCCAGAAGAAGCACTTGGAAGCCTGAAGTTGCTGTTGCTGGAGATCAGATCAGCTCAGCTCTGAGGAGTGTCAGCACGGCCAGGTTTGGGGTGAGAGCAGGGACTGCAGGACCACGCCAGCTTCCCTCCCGTGCCTCCCCAGGGCTCCCCAGCCCTTCCTGCTGATCCCAGCAAGCTGTTGTGTGGTCTGTGCAGGGAGGTTGCAGTCTGCCAACACTTTGCTCTTTTCAGCTGTTTTAATTATTCTCTCATAATAACTCTTCCCCTTTCTGTATGAAGAACAGATGATCAGCACGGATTTCATGGCGTTTCAAAGGCTGCTGTGCACGTCGAGGGAGCGCTTCCCAGCCACCTCACCCCACCTCCCCCCAGATCTGTGGGGGCTGAGCTCTCTCCACTGACTCCAGAGTCCTGACTCCAACAATGGCAGTGCTGCCAATACTGAGCTAAATGCTTTCCATGTTGGGGCACAAGTAACAACAGTCAATATTTTGGTAGAGGCTGAATTACAGGCAGCAGTTGCAACAGCTGCCTTCAGTTTTGGCTCCAACACCCCGCTCCCCAGTGAGGTACAACACACCATTTGATGAATTCCACACTCTGTTCTTCAGTTACAGTTTATTAAAAGATGGATTAAAACATTGGCACAACAGTGGCCGCAGGAATATTTTTCCAGCAACATCATCCCAGAAGGCTTTGGAGATGCAGAATTATGTCTAAATTGGGACACCATTCATACATGGTTTGAACTGGTGTTCAGGAAGACAATGCTCACTGTTAAAGGAGTACTTTGTTACAAAAGAAAATAACTCTCTGTCCTCTGTAGGCTCAATATTGACATATGCCATTACAAATATGGTAAAGTCTGAGAAGCACCTTTCGAGCTTTGAAATCAAAGAATAGAGGCCACTAAGACAGGAAAAACAACAGCTGGTAGACATCATGTATGAGCAGCAAGATCTGCAAGGAGTTCAACAAGTTACTCTTCCCATTGTGCTAGCTGTATGCAGAATTAAGAGAAGTGGGGTGGGCATTGAAGGGCCCTTCCAGAAGTCGCACATTACCTGTCCTGGACAGATGAATCCTGTATCCCATTTTATATCCCTCCTGCTCGTGGCTTTTACAGAAAAAGTGAGACTCGATGAATATGACCCTGGCTTTAACATCATGGAAAAATCATCATGAGTAACTGAGTTGGTTCCACGCAGTGTCATGACAAGTTATAATTGAGGAGGAGACAGGGAAATGGTGGGAGCTGAAGTCAACAGAAGCCAAGAGGCAGCAACAAACTCTCATTTTGAGCTGAAATTCTCCTTGTACACCCCCTCACTGTTCCTGCTGAGCATGCAAAATGGTTCAGGAGATCTTAGCCAAACCACTTGGTGTGAGTGAAGACACAGGGCAGAGACTGAGCTTTCAGAGCTGTGGGTTTGATCTCTGATGCACTGGGGAAGCCCAAGTTCAGCTGCTTACTTGTGTGCCAAGCCAATAATCTGGACACTATCAAAGAAGTGAGAGCACTTACTCCTCTTCATCTCAACATTTCCCAGTAGCTGAGATGCTCCAACCTTTGGACCACTCCAGCAGAGGGATGGGAAGAGCATTCCTGCACACAGCACTAGCTGTCCTGGGCATCAACTTTCACTTTTTATAAGGCATAACTCATATCTCCAGTGCTGTTCAGCCAGGGACAGAGACTGAAGGGTTAAACATTAATCCAAATATATGCCAGATTTCAAATTAACTAGCCAGTGTGAAAAGAAACTTGAGCTTTCACATGGATTTAAAATACTCCCTGTGCAGCTCATCCACCGACATGGCCACAGGACTGTGTGGAGCCACTGAAACGTGCTGGCCATTGTCCTGTGGCCAGACCTCCTGGAGGACGTTTGCTGTTCTCTTTTTTCCTTGGTACAACTCCCAGCTTCACCCTGAGAAGAAGAAAAGGTGTCTAAAAAAGAACATTTCATGGATTTGTGCTGCAGTGTTTCAAAGCTGTGGGGTTGCTGCTTGCTGGCAGGCAGCAGGCATGTGCTGTGGTTGGCCACAGAGCCTGTGGGCATTAATGAGGTGACAGTGGCAGTGAGAGGGTTTGCACAGCACTGGATATGCTCCAGGGTTGGACAGAGGAAGGGCACCCCTAGCAGACTTCTTTTAGATGGTTTTTTTGGGACTTAAAACTTTTTTCACAATCCCCCGAGGGAGAGCCTTCACCAGCCTGCCCCCTCCACCATGAAATGAGGAGTTAAGGCATCAGCCTGGCCACTCCTGCCCTCCCCACTTGTACTTTCCATTTTCATCAATAACATGCACAGACATGTGCTAACACCCTGTTCTTTGGGAAGCTGGCCTGGAATTTCCAAAGTCTGTCCTCATACCACAGCATGTCAGAAACCACTGGCAGATGTGTGGAGGAGTGGGTGGGAGGGAGGGGAAAATTATTTGAATTTCATCTGCCTTTGTGCTTTTGTATTTGCTATAAGGGTTCAGTCCCATTGACATACTACTTAAAGTGAGATTAAAAATATTTCATTTATTTTTGACTGCACTTGGTTCCACAAAAGCTCCCAACCCAGTCTAATAGCCCTGCTCCTGCATTGCTTTGGAAATCAGCTGGGACACAAGGGATCTTTGTTCTGAAGCTGTGTTTTGTCCCAAAGCTGGACTGACAAAACATGTTATCTTCAAAGTGAGTAAATATTTTCTTGGAATGGGTACCACGGGAGCCCTTTCAGCATTCCCTCCCCAAACCAGACAGATGTGCATGCAGCTACTTCAGTATCTCAGTACCAACCTTCCAAAAAGGCAGATTACTGGGAGCTGCTGCTGAATGCTGAAGTCACCTTGAATACACCCAAGAGATAAGGGAACAGCACTAATATCCAAGAGACTGATCCCATCCTAAACAAGCCAGCCACTCATCAGAACCATCCTGCCAACAGGTCAGGCTCCGTTTGCTGAAATGAAAGTCTGCTGCAGCCCAGGCCCTTCCCTGGGAGCAGCATGAGGGCACAGACATCCCTCCCACCTGGAACAGCTTCTCTTCCCTACAGATGCACCCAGCCCAGACTTCCAGATGTGTCAAGCAGAGCTTGATCATATGGACTTCCTGTGATGGGAACAAGGGCTTCTCATTACTGTATGAGGAGAGGAGTAATTTGCTTTGCATGCAGCATCAGCACCATCAGGCCACACATGCAGAAGCTTAGGGTTTACATTATCATAACTCCACTGGCTTTTGCCAGACCAAAACAGATGTCCCCCATGTCTGTGGCAGGTTGAGTGCAAGTCAAGCCCCCAAAATAGCACACATCTTTAGCAGTCAGAAGGACAAACGTTAATTCTTCCAGTCCATTTACCATATGTTCTATTTTGGTGTGTAGCATCCTTCAGTAGAGAGGAAAAAAAAATGTTATATGCTGACATAGGCATTCATTATAAATATTTCAAGTCTGTCAGTCAATTCCCTTTCATCTTATCATTTAATGGAGCCTTCATCTGTACAGGGGACCTCACTCAGAGCTTATGTGGGGGTGGGACTGGCAGTGAGAAAACACCAGCAAGTGTCCACACCTTAGTGCAATCTCTTCTTCTTGCCGTGTAAAGGTGCAATTGTTGAGAACTAACACAGTCTTTCCAAAGAGGAGGAAGCTTCAATAGCAAAGAGTTCCAATCCAGAATATGCAAGGTGGTATTTTGACCTGGGTGCAGGCCACAGTTGCTGCTGCACTGTCTGTGTGTTCCTCATGCCACAGCTGTAAATAGTTGCCCAGAGAAGCTGTGGGTAGAAGAGCTCAAGGACAGGACAGGACTTGGAACAGCCTGGTCTTGTGGAAGGTGTCCCTACCCATGGTAAGGGGGTTGAAACCAGATGGTCTTTGATGTCCTTTGGACCCTAAGCCATTCTACCAGTCTGTGATAGCACAGGAGACCACAAACTTGTCCCACCACAGTGTTCTATTGCCTCTGTACAGGCACAGTGACATTTCTCTAGGTTGAAAGTTTTAGAGGGGTGTTTCTCCATTTCAGTTTCCCCTAAATTATCCACACGGGAGACCTGACCTCTGCAGGAATTTGCTTTCATATCAGAAAGCCCATTAAGGCATTCCAGCCTTTCAAAAGCTAGCTCTGCCCTTGTATCTGCAGCTCACAGTGCTGACTGCACCGCCAAGAAATGCAGCAGGAAAATGAAACCCTGCCACTCACATCAAGGAAAGGTGAAGTCTCCAGAAACACAGACATCCCAAATCAATAGCAGCAGACCCATTTTATGCACAGGAGATATCCTCCAGGCAGGCAACTAGTGAAAGATGAACATTTTCATTTCTCAGGTCTATTCATCGCCAGCCTTAAGCCTCAGCTTCACAAATCACTGCACAGCAGTGGAGCAGAGCCCAGAAGCATCCCTTGAGCTGGAGGCAATAGCAGGAATGATGCATCCCTTTACATTGACCTAAATCTCAGATCCTCACAGCTCGTGCTTGCTGCACACCAAGGGAATGTGCATGGGCAGCTGCCACAGCTTGGCTGTGGCTCAGGAAACTACATTTTTTTCCTCATGGGCCATTCACAGGCACAGTTTTTAAACTCACTCACTTTGCTGTACAAAGTCAAAGGAGGCAGCCATGATCCAGCAGGTGCTGTCACCAGTGTCCTGCCTCCTACTGAAACAGCTGGTACAGAGAACAGCTTAGAAATTTAAGATTAGTTGGATAATGAATGATTAATAAATAGCTCACCTAATAAAGAAGATTATTCTTCAGTTAGCAGCTGTTATCTGACCTCCCAAAAAGCTTGGTGATTTATAGCTTGTGTACCACTAAGTCAAATAAGTCCTTTCTCTCACATTTTACTGTTTCTATTTTAACTCCTCTCAGCACTGACCTCAGTGAAAGTGCCTGGCACTATGGGCAGATATTCCCTTGCACCTGCAGTGATGCCAAGCTCACTGAGGCAGGACAGATCTCTGTGTGAAGCCAGGAGATGTGCACATCACATAGCAGAAATGTCACTGTGAACAACCTACAGTCCTTCTTCCCACACAGTTTCTCTTTCACACCATTCTCCTGACCCCCACCATAGCTCTCTCCCACTTTGTAGGAGCAAGAAAACCTCAGTCTCCAGCAAGACAGCAGGCATTTCCCTGGCATTGCCAACTGTGACTTTCTCCATCAGTGTTTCTGACCACCCACAGTCCCAGATCTGTAAGACTAAACCACTCATTCCAAGTCCAAGTGACACCCTGGGCTCTTTGCTGCAGACTGTTGTGCACTGCTAAGGACTGGGACCATCTGCAGATCACATCCCAAACACTCCACAAGAGGCCAGAGACCCCCTCACTCCTCTGAGCTATCAGCAACAATCACCCTGGGAGAAGAGCTCCTTCTCATTCGGAGGTGTTGTGCCTTCTCTCAGAAAGGGTTTTCTTATCAAATAGGAGGTGGCACACAGAATTGGGTAATGGTGAACTTTTCCTTCTCTGACAATAGAAGAGGATATAAGTGAGCAGGAGCCCTGCACTGAGCCTTCCCCAGCACACAGGTCTGTGCTGATTGTAGTCAGGACAATGAGGGACCCGGGCTGTACTGAGCATCTTCCAGTGAGATAAGGTAAATTCATGCCACAGTCCTCCAACTGAATAGCTGTAAATACAGGCAGGGCTGGATTTCAGCCAAGGCTGTGTTCAGCTGACAACAATTTTACAATTAGGCATGAGGCATGGATTTGTTTTAAATGGTGAGACTGCCTCCCCAGGGCTGCAGGGGATTTTCTATCAGTGGCATTATTTAAACCATCGGATGTCATACAAGAGGAGAGAAATGACGTTGGATTAGTCAATCCCTTTTTGGCTGTATAAGCCACTACCTCAGATACTAAAGGATCATGTGAAGGACTCTCATGGGCTGAGAACAGAACCTTGTTTTCTGAGAATACCTTTCTAGTCCATGTAACTAAACACCAGAAGAGCCTAGACAGCAAATGGTGCAAGAGATTCATCAACTCCCTGGCTTGCCAAGAGTTTTTGGCACAACAAAAAGAGTTTTTGTGGCACAGCCACATCTCAGCACAGTCCTAATGCTGCCATAGCGGCTTTGGGCTCACCTGGGCTTTTCACCCCAGCCTGGTGGGATTCTGCAAGACATAAGAGAGCTTTGCACAGCCAGAGCAACAGCCCCAGGCTGCTCCAGTGGCCTTTCCTTGAGGGATCTTCTTCTAATGGCAGGGGGAGAAAGGAGCTCCCACTGCCATGGGTGAGGGATGGGGCAGCACTACTAATAGGTCACATGGATGGACCAGAGACTGTCCCAGAGCTCCAGATTAGGGTTGACATCAAGGAGAGAAGAGGGAGGAACAGAGTAATCCACTCAGCCCTGCTGTATCCAAAGCCTTTGTGTTTGCCTCCACCGAATTACTCATTTTGGCTTGCAGTCACAAGCGAGTCTAACCAAAAAAAAAGCAAACAAATAATCTCCAGTTTGCTTCTGCAAATCCTACATCCCCCTCTGGAAACACGCACACAAGTGGTTACCCCAGCCACCAACATCTGCTTTAACCACTGACCCCCTCAACCTTGCAAATCTCCCAGAACTGCTCCACTCCAGAGCCAGCAGCCCCTCCATCAGTGCCAAATGCCCAGTTTTGGCATTTCAAACTGGGACCAAGGCACACCAGGGAAGGTGCCCTGGAGGCAGAGCACATTCTCATCTCTCCTTCCTCAGGGGTCAGCAAGGACCAAAGCCAGCAATGCTGGAGGAGACAGAGGCCCCAGCTTGGCTCTGGTCCCAGCTGAAGATGATGTAGTGAGCACATATCTATCTTAAAGAGGTCAGTCAAGTGCCTCCCACTTAATATTTAGAAGCTGTTTCTCTTTTCAGCCCAGGGTCCCTGGGGTGCTCATGGCTCACAACACAGCAGACCACATTCTCATTTTTAAGATGCGTATAAATGTTAAAAATAACCTGCCAGGTTTCTCTCAAACAGGGATGAGATAAGGCTTCTGAATAGCCCATTGCAACTACTTATCAACTTGTTGTGATCCTCAGGGAAGAAGGGAAGGGTAGGGGAAAGATGGAAAGGTATTTATAATGGAAAAAGTGATGAAATCAGCCATTTCCCTTCTAACCACTTGGTGTATTGCTGCAAGATCTCACCAGTTGAAGAGCTGAGTAACAGGAACAAGTCCATAAAAGACTCAAGGAAATTCCCATCACTGCTGAGCAAGGGAGGCTGCTCAGAAGAGGCAGAGAATTACCAAGATTTGTATCTCAAGAGATGGGACCTAACTGATAAAAAGGAGGGGAAAAGAAGAGGTTTCTGTTTCTTGAAGAGATGCCAGGAAAGGACGTTACAATCGTGGTTCTACCTGTCCACCACTGCTGCCTATGCCAGACCTTTGGAAAGATGAGAGGGTGGATCAGACAGACACAAAACTGTAATGGCAGTCAGAGAAGGACACAGTGACCTCAAGAAGGTGGTACCCAGGCTCCCCACTCTGAGTCTGGGTGTCAGCTGGGGCCCTTGGCTTTGGCCTGGGGGACAAAGCTATGTGACAGCCACTCTGCCAGACCCAAAAATGCAAGGTTACTGAACCTGCCTGTTTGGGAGTCACATCTTGATGTATTCTCCAGATAACTGAGGAAGGGAATAGCTGTTGACCCTCCTGCTACAAAGGGATTTCTGGAAATTGAAGGGGGTCTAGGAACTGGCTTTTCTGTTTCGACTGGGAATTGTTTTATAGAGGAGCTTAGCTTCCACCATTTCCATACCTCTATTTGTCCAATAAATTTCATTGCCAGCTGGATCAAAATTTAAGATACGGGGCAAAATCCTGGGTGCATTTCTGCCTTGGAAGCCTGACTAGGGTGATGTGAGAACAGGGAGAAATTCAGGGCAACGCCAAAAGGACTTATACAAGAAAAAGGAAGAGTGAAGAGGGTGCATTTCTTGAACTGCGGGTATTGCCTCATGCTTATATCAGCACAGCCTGCTCCAGACCCTCTTCCTGACCTCACACTCTTTGCTCCCTCTTGCAAATCCCACCAGCACATGGCTGGTGGCCCAGGAGCACATTCAGGGGCAGGGTGCTCCCAGCAGCAGCAGCAGCTGCCTGTCAGCGTGATGGATGGAGCAAGGCAGCAGCATCGACCACAGCCAAGCTCAGGCATGCGACAGAAAATCTTAGAGCAGGGGCCAGTGTGAGACTGTCCAAGTGTTTCAGAGGGTGGCCTTGGAGAAATAACCCCATGGACCCACCAGGCTGCAGAGCCATCCAGTGCTTCTTTTTTTAATTGGGATTTATTCCTCTGCTCACCAAGAGAAAGTTTAGAGGGTGTTTTTTTTGTGTCGGCAGGGAAGATGAGAATTTGTGAAGGATTAAGAAAGAGAAAGGGAGTTTTGTGGTTTGGTTTTCTTAGGGCTTCTTTTCTACCCCTAGTATTTGTTTTTCTTTGATTTTGGTGAGATAAATCTCCCCTCATTCCTCCCACCCCCAGACAGACAGAGCAGGAGCAAAGGACAACAGACATGGGGGGAAAAGGAACTCATCTTATGACAGGAGAGACAGGGGCAGGTCAGGCCCAGACTCCTCAGGAAAATAAAAACACTCATTGGTCCTCTAGAACAGAAAGAAGCAATCCTCTTCTCCCCACTGCTCTGTCCCTGCTTGGCAAATGCCCCTCCCTTGCCCCAAAATGTGAGAGCCTGATGTGAGATGAGGCCAGTCACGGTCTGGTGGGAATTCAGCAGCATCCCCACATCACGTGCGGCACCAAGGCACTGCATGGCTCTGCCTTGCACATGCCCCCCTGCAGCCCCTGCCCATCCCCTCCGTGGCCTGGTCCAACTGCTGGCACAAGACACGGACCACAGATAGGGACACAGGTGACATGTAGTGCTGGGTTTGCATGCTAGCCCCTGCCAGCTGCAGCTTTCAGGACTCGGAAAAGGAAGAGGATGGATGCAGAGGTCACCTGAACTGTATGGGTCCTCCCCATGGCTCTAAGTCCAGCAGCTAAAACCCCAGGTTTCTTCTTCCTTTCCCAGAGCTGACTCAGTGTCTGCTCCTCTTCCTCACTTCTGCACTGGCTGGGAAACCAGAGCGAGCAGGAGAGAGGAGAGTAAAGATCGCCTGTGCCAAAAATATTTACACACTGACATGGGGACACACAGAGACACACAGCTGCAGGATCTGGGCAGTTTTAGGCCAGGGGACTCCTCGTGGTAGGTCCTGCTGATGGGGCCAAGCACTTTCTGTTCTGCTGTCTCTTGTGCAGTGGAGGGATTGCCTGGGACACTTTTCTGTCCCCTCTCTGTTGGCACAGGTGTAAAAGCGGGAGTAGAGCTGTAGCTAACTTCTGCATGGCAGAAACAGGGACAGCTAGAGCAGTCACAGCATCACCTCTCACTGGCATCTCAAAAGGTGTGCCGTCCTCTTTCCCCTCTGGTCTCTCCGTGGCAAAAGGGACAGAGAGGACCTTGCAACTCAGCACATTTCTATGGGCCCTGCACACCTGCAGCACCCAGTTTTCCAAGCATCCTCCTCCCTGTGCTAGGGACTGTGGCTTCAAGGACAGACAAGGTCAACTGCATTAAGACCTGTGGAATTGGTTAAAATTTCTCCTCATCTTGGTCTCTTCCCCTCCTGACTCCTGGATTTCTGACACTTTCTCTGTACTCGCTTCTGTCTCAGGATGGACCAGACTGGGTGTTAGGCTCTTCGTATCTTTCTCTTTGTTCTCTATCCTGCATCTCTTCTTGCCTCTTCAGCTGTCAGCTCTATCTCACCTCTCATGTTCTTCAGCCAGAGTCCCTGCTCTCCAATTTCCACCCTAGATTTGCTCCAGTCTAGCTCCCAGAGAACTTTTCTAGCAGCATCCTCCCCAGCACTTTGAAACAACCAGCTGTGCTTTCCATATTCAGACTTTTCTCCCTTTGGCCTTATGACTTGTATCTCTCCTTTTTTTTCTCCCCCCAACTTCCCAGTCCTGCCCTGGGTTCCCCAGGACTGTGCTGTGAGCCCTGCCAGCTCCCTTCTGAGACTGCCCCTCACCAAGATGCCCACAAAAAAGGGAAGAATAAGGCCAGTCATGTGCTAAGACCTCATTATTTCATTACACTCCTCACTCTGTCACCATCTGAGGGCTCTTGTCTTGAGCTGTGATGGGGCTGCTTTCTGGCACACAAACATCCTTTCATTTGGAGCAGCCCGTGACGGGGCCTCTTCAGCATGAGGAGGATTGTGTATAAATAGCTCACAATGCACCTCACCCTGTGATCACTGCAGGGACACAATTAATGAACAAGCCCATGGTACATAAAGGTGCATTCAGACTGTGAATATCACAAGGATTTCAAAAAGTGGTTTATTCTGTGTTATCTCACCACCAGAGACTGGTGGGATTTGCTTTCTCAAGCTCTTTCCAACAGTGCTGCTCCTGGCCTTCCAAATATCCATCAGCCTGGTATGAAGCCCTAGGTTGCTATTACAAAGGAAAATTTGGATTCAGCAGTATTTTTTATGGATGTAGAGCAATTAAAGTTGGTTCAAAGAATCAGATACAGAGAAAAAGATCAAGATACATCAACTGTTCCTCTTCTCAGTGATAACCCATTTGTTTTCCCTGCCCTGTGGCCTTCTACAAAAGGAGGCAGAATAGACCCTCTTGGCTAAAACAGCTGCCTGAACCACCATGCACAAGGCTTATCAGAGTCAGGATCTGTGCAAGCCCAAATTACTACACATTGAAAAATATTTAACATTTTATTGTAGGGAGAGGGGTCAGCCTCCCCTTGCTTGATGAACCCTCAAGTACATCCTGCCAGCAGCTGTAGAACTAATTCCAGCCCCACGCCTACCCCACGGGACCTCATTCCTTTTCCCAGAAATGGGGGAGAGGTTCTTGCTCATACCAGTCTCCTCATGCAGGAATTGGGCTTGGTTTGTTTTTATGTTCTACATGCAAACTAAGAGCTAAGACCTGAGAGTCCATCTGAAAAAAATAAATTGGAAGGAGCCAATGTGCATAATCTCCAGTAAAATTCCAGTGAAAGTTTGTTCTGCCTCTTTGTTAGCCTCTTTCCATCTTTGTTTTCAATGGATTTTCTCCCAGTTTTAAAATCATATTCTCTAGGACAAAATGAAGGAGAAGGGAGCCCCAGTTACATGAGTTTAAGTGGTGCCTCAGGAGCATGTTACTTATCAGGTGCTGGAGACATGTGCAAGAGGAAGAAACAGACTCTGGATAAAAAAGTTTTGAGGCTTGGGAAGGAATCTGTGAATCCCTTCTGAGGGATCTGAAACAGATAGCTTAGGAAACCAGCAAGTGATGTGGGTAAGGTTCTTTCAGAGGTCCTCACCTTGACAGAGATGTGGCAGGCTTCCACAGAATGATAATTGCTGTCCTTTCCAGGCCCAGGGACCTCTCAGGGCCCCTCAAGTGCTGTCTCTTGGCTCTCTGCTATGCCATAAACACACATATCTCAGTTCACATACTCTCCACTGCAAAGTTTCCACCACTCTGCCATGCAAACACCTAAAGAGCAGACTGCATATATAAGGAATTGCTGGGTCAACATGACAGATGAGAGTAAATGCAGTGCCCAGATGTGCAAGCACCCCAATTCCTGTGCTATGGCTCACTGACTCTGCTCCAGGGCCTCAGCTCAGGGGGCTGATCCTGCTGCACTGAAGGGCAAGGAGAGCCACGAATGGGGATTGCAGGATGGCAGACAAAATACAGCCTCAGTCAAAAATTAAGGACTGTCCTTCCTGAGAATGAGCCATGGGCTGCTCCCACTCTAAATACCATTGGTGGGTGGCAATCAGAGACCATGGTTCCTCCCACTAGGACCAGCCCCAGGAGAGGTGGTGCTCCAGGGAGGACTGACCCTGGCAGACCAGGGAATTCAACACAGTCATTGCCTCCTCATCACCACCCTCAAAGAGCTCACCATGCAACCAGAAGAGCCAAAGGGCAGAGGGGATCTTCTCTGAGCCCTAGTGTGCATCCATGTCTGATGGAGAGCAGGAACCAGTCATCCCAGCACCCAGTAGTGTGGCAGTTCTTCTTCTCCCCTGACAGGGGAGGCCTTTTCAGAAGTCCTTGTTAAGAAAAAAGGCAAACTGGACTCTTGGTTGTTCTCACTCTCCAGGTTGTTTATTATTTTCTGATCAGCAATTTCTGCACACCAGGCTTTACACCAGCTTGGCCTGAGGGAGAAAAGGCACCAAAAATCTTCCAACACACAGAATCAAGGTTCTCTTAATGATAATTCACTCAATTATCATCAAGAATGGACATTATTTCTACTTTTCTACCAATAACTAACTAAATTTCTATTCACATGACACCACATTGCGGGAAATTGTGACCTATGATCCTGTGTCCCCAACACTGCAGAACGTGGAGGAGATGAAGAAGGAGAAAGAAGCCTAAATCAGCAAGGATCCTCCAGCTTGTCTTCATCTACTTACCATATTAACAAACCCAAAAATCTAAAATTCTCACCCTGTGATATATTACATATAATACTACTATCTAATTGACATTCTTGAAAATTCTGTTTCATCCCAGAGCCTAGGAAGCCCTTTCCATAGACGAAGGTTAAAAGTAGTGTTTGTCAGAGGGTTTGGATCCTTCAAAACATGCAGAGAACTATTCTCTGCATTCTGGGTTCCAACAAGTAGGGTCCCAGCTTTGCTGTTTTCTTCTCTGCTGTGCTCAGTGCAAAGATGAGAGCTCCTGGGATTCCAGGTGGGGAACATTTATGTGCTGTTGGATACAACCACTCTTCAATACCATCCTCCTGAAAAACATGGGCACACTGCCTCAGCACACAGGGTTTAATTTGTGTGAGGTGACGGACTCTGAGCCCACCACACAGCAGGAGTTTTTAATGTTATTGTTCTGCCTCAAAAGCGTGAGATTAAATTTCTGCACCTCTGTTTCTCTAAATGTCCCTCATGCTCAGGGAGCCTTTTCCCTTATGCATTATATTTGCATAATAACCACCCACCTTTGCAGGGGCTGCAAGCAGAGCTTTGCCAAGCCTGTGTTCTAGGAACTGGAAATTGTTTACCACTAGCCACAATGGTTATTTCACACCCACACCAGCAGCTCAGATAGAAGCTATTGATAAAATATTCTTTACGTGCTACAGAGAGCTTCCTTTGATGGCTCAGCTGTGAGAACACTTGCAAATGTTATATATCATATGCCTGTTAGAAATGAGTGCATTTACTGAATTTTCAAAGAGGTGGCTTAATGAAGTGAATGTCACATGGAGAAATGCCACAGTTACTGCACCACTTTTTAAGATTTTGAGCACATCAGGTTTAAGGCACAGACATTGTTCACCCAAACATATGAAGGTGATGAAATCCTGTTCACATCACCCACTCCAAGAGCCTGAGGCCAGGATGCCTTTGGATCACCTGGCAGCATCTGACCCTTACATTTTCTCTTGCTCTCACTGTGAGCCCAGTCCCCTGTGTTTGCCAGGCTTCAAGGCAAAAATAATCGACCATTTCCTTCTTTAGTTGTTCCAGTGGCTGATCACACTAACTATGATAAATGTGCAGCTTAATTCTGGCTTGTGTCTGTCTGTTGTCAGCTACAGGTTCTTGCTCTGTCCTTTATGTGAGGTAACCAGAAATTTCTCTCCAGGGAGATGCTATAGGGATAATAAAGTCACCTCACCATTTTCTTTCTGTGAAGAAAACAGAGCTCTCTGAGCCTCATGATTCAAAGTATCTTCTCCAGTCTTTATGCCTCTCCTGTGACTTCTTTCTCCAGGGACCAATGGCCCAAGCTGACTCTGCAGGGCAGTGAAAAAGGAACCATGGTTTTTACCCTACAGCCAGGTCCAGCCCTTCTGTGCTGCAGGGAGGTGTCTGTCACCATCTCCATGTCCCCAAGCAAGACCACAG
Organism: Certhia americana; assembly: GCA_018697195.1. NCBI lineage: Eukaryota > Metazoa > Chordata > Aves > Passeriformes > Certhiidae > Certhia > Certhia americana. Next base: position 58,402,725 of record CM031861.1, read on the forward strand.
CATCTCCAGGAGGTGATGACCCATTTGGCAGAAGTGACCTCTGCTTCTCTCTGAGTCTGGAATGAGATTCTGCAGTGTTCACTGTGTGAGCAGGCCTGACTTTACAAGAAACCCAGGGCACTGTTATCATCTTAACTACTTCTTGTCTAGTCACACATTCCTTTCTCAAGCTAAAAATGCTTTGAATGCCACAAACCAGATGGATTAAGGCATTGGGGTTACAGCTCTAAAATCATGTCCAAGAGAGATTCCCATGCCATTTGTTTCTCCCCTCTATGATCCCTTGCCACTGCCATTCATCAGCTCTCTTTCCCTCGCAGACTCAGATGTTTCCTGCAAGAAGAGAATAGAAGAGAAGTTAAGGAGGGCTGGATGAGAAATCCTTGGGGTACACATCATTCACCTGTGTGGGAGATCTCCTGACACCCAGCTACTGCTGCTACTGTAGGACATAAAATTTTAAAAGCAGAAATTGTCTTAGAGCCCCTAATTCCATTGGATCAGTGTAGCAAGACAGGAGGTAGGTGATGGTTGGTCAGTAAAGCCTTTGGAATCAGATTTTGTGGGTGTCCATCCATCCATGATGGGTGTCCTTCTCTCATCCATTCACCTAGGATGTTCCTTCCTCCATCCAGCCACCAAGACAGGTGCCCTTGGTGGAGGAAGACATGTACACACAGCAGCAGCCCAGAAAGACCTGGGACACCACGTAGTCACACAGTTCCAGGGGCTGGTGGGCTGATGTGACCATGGCCACCTCTTCCTGCACCTCCTCTCCTGCCACACTCCTCCGTGCTCACAGGCACGCTCAGCTGGGGATGGAGAGAGAGTGTCCTTTCAGCCTTTTGACTTCAAAGTGCAGGGATGTTTTTCTGCAGGGCTGCCACGGGGATTTTTAAACAGGCTTCCCATTCATACAGAGGTCAATTGCTCAGGCACCTACGGTGGTATTTCAGAAACCCCCAGATACTGGAGGGCTTTGAAACGCTGCCTGCAATCACAGAGCTGGGCTCTGTGATCACCTGGACCCACACAGCAGCACTGAACACCAACCAGCCCTGGGTTTTGACAAACACTCATTTACCTCTCCTCTGCATACACCACCACCCTGCAAGAAAGAAGGGTTGGTGTAATTAAGGACACCTAATCTGCTGGTTTCTGTATTATCTATGCCCAGAAGCTCCAGGCTGTTTTCTTCTCACAGTCATGGTGAAGAAAGAGCAAATCTGTACATGAGGGCAGTGATGCCTGCAGGACACAAGCAGACACTGTGATGTTAAACCTTTTTTTTTCCTCACGGCCCAACCCCATTCCTCTGTCCTTCAAAACATCCTTGCTCTGGGTGCCAAAGAGATAGCATCAAAAACCAGCTGTTGCTCGAATCTCACAGAAAAGGCCAAAGCTCCCATGCCCTCTGTACAGTTTACTTAGGGGTAAGGGGAGAAGAAACCCAGAACATCACTTGACTTGGCAGGTCTGTTCCTGGGAACCCTGAAGAATGCTTGACCTTCTCTAGTCCTGCACTTCCAGAGAAAGCTTCTGCAGTTCTGGGAAATTCAGGGAGGGATTCAGAGCAGGCACTGAGCTCTCTCAACCAGGAAATAGGAGGACAGTGTGCAAACCAGTTCACTCCAGAGAAGCCTGGATGGGGAGAAAAGAAACAAAGCACTTTTTCCACACTAAGATTAAACCTCGCTATGGGTGTTTCTGCACAATAACTTCTTTTGGCATTGCCCTTGGTTGGGTTTTGTCAGGAAGGAAAGAAGGAAAAACAGCTGAAACATTAACACTTGCCTGTCTAAGAGGCTGAACAGAGAGTCCTCAGCACAAACAAGAACTGCATTTCCTCTTGCAACGGTGAACCCTTGGGGAAATGGTCCCTATGTGGATGTGGTCCCAGGCATCAGGATGCTGAACGAAAGGGATATTCAGAGTGAGCTCAGATGGGACAAATGATGCTGATGATAAATCCATCCCCTGACTCTGGACAGACAGGGGTGTCCACAGCTAAAATAAACAAATGGTCCAGGCAAGCTGACAGGCTTGTTTAGATTCTGCTTGGGATAAATCTTAGTGCCCTTTGATCCTGTGATGTTTTTGGCGCCTGTGTTGCTGTCTAGCAGCAGGGTATATTTTTCTACCCTGAGGAGCAAGTGGATGCAGCTGCCTATAGCTGATTTATAGTAGGAAGTGATTAACAGGAAATCAAAGCTTCTCACACAGTAGAAATTGCTTGTCTTTTCACCTCCACCATCAGTGCAATGATTAGAGCTCTGGGGACTTTGGCTGGGAAGATCAGCAAAGTGTTTTGTGTTTAGCATAAATGACTTTCTGTCTGAGTCACAAAGGATGCTCACAGCAGGGCACACCTGCCTGTACATCCTGGGCATTGGCAACATTTGCATTCGGTCCCATCCCAGGGATTTGAAATTCACATTCCTGGGCTCTCTGCAGCAATACAGGGCAGCTTGTGGATTTGGATTTGCTCTATTATCTTGTCATTGTTTGGGATTTGGGTCTCCTGCACAACTTGTAGCTCAGAATAAGCATAAGTGCTGTGGGAGGATTGCCTCTGGCCAAAAAACCCATGAGTTATGTCAGGCAAAATGTCATCTTTTATCAAATGCCTGAAGCATGTAGCAAAATGAGGACTCAAGAACTCTAGACCCTACCGAAGTGTGCTTATCACCAGTAATAGTTCTGGATTACCAAACATGATTTAGGAGCTGGTTACTGCTTGCAGTTTCTGATAACTGCTCCCATCAGTCTCAGAAGCCAACGAAGCACTTGCTTATTACTGCAAAAAAAAAACTTGAGACCTTGTGGGACATCCAGCAAATATCTCTGTGCTTCTAAGAGAAGATTTGGCTCTGGCTGCATCCACTGCATGTGCAAGGCTGAGTCAAAGGAGGAGGATTTGCCATCAGCATAATCAGAAACGTGGTGAAAGGGAAGGATGGGATTAAGACTTGGCTGCTGGCAAGTGTATGTCCCTTCAATTAACTGTGCAGAAATTTCTGTGCTCAAGATGGTGATAAAAATCAAATGAAATGTAAAAATCTCAGCTCTGGTGCTCTGGCTAGTTAAACATAGAGGGGTGTGCACACAAACACACAAATGCAGGCTGATTTTTTTTTTGGTGTTTTCAAGCTCCCAGGGTGAATTTTCATCCAATCTGACATCTCCCCAGGCAACACTTCTCCCTGTTAACCTGTGACCTCACACAGCTCACATCTGCACAGCATCCCCTGTGCACTGCAGCAGGGCAGCAGAGCTACTTCTCTCAAACCTTCCTGGGCTTTCCCTTCTGTTTTTATTCCCAAGGCACAGGCTGCATGTACAGCTTAAGGGCATACACCCCTTAAGATGGTGCCAATACCTGAGGAGAAGCTCCATTTTTGGGTGGAAAACTGTTGTCTAGGTACAGTACTGAAGCCTGGTGTAATTTGTGTCCACAGAAGACATGGAATAGGGTTTTGAAGGAGCTGGGAGGAGGCAGTGCTGTCACACTAAGAAGAAAATGGCAGGGTTGAGAACAAGTGTGTCACACCTGTGTCACACCAGCAAATGCACCCCTGCAGGAATGGGACCCCACACAGGATCCTCAGGGTAAGGGATGTTTATAACAACACTCCTGGCAAGGTCTTGGCACCACTGAGATGTAGGAACTTCTCCAGTGTGTGAAGATGCACCACTGATCACACCTTGCAGACCAAGCCTCAGACAAGTTGGAGAGACAGCAGGAGCTAGAGCAAGACCCCAGCAGTCACAGAGCAGCAAACCAGGGACAGTGACTCCAGCTAAATGGGCAGACTGGGACATGCTTTGGGTAGAGAATCAGGGGATGGTTTGAGTTGGAAGAAAGATTAAAGACCACCTGTTTCCTACCCCCTGCCATGGGCAGGGACCCTTTTCACCAGGTCAGGTTGCTGCAAGCCCCATCTGGAACATTGCCAGGGAAAAGGCTTCCACAATTACTCTGGGCTACAAACAATCCATTGCCGTTGCTGCAGACCCCAAAAGGCATTCTGTAGGTTTTGGGGGGGACCCCTAGAGTAAAAGCACAAGGAAACAGAGGTGTTTTGTTTGGATAGAAGGCAGGATCTGTCCCAACTTGAGGGAAACAGGAGCTGTGGGCAAGCACACAAAGTACAATGTGATCCATCTTTAACCATCTCATGGTTTGCTGTGCTCAAGGTGCTCGGTCACTCTCTCTTTTCTATTTTGCAACTTTCTTTGTAGTGGATATCTGGTCTGGGGAAACTTTTTTTGTAATCATGGCAATAAGTTACTTTTATTGGCAGTAGTAGGAAAGATTCAAAACTCAGCAAAACAGGATTATTTCTCCAGCACAATAATAACAGGGATTTGAGAAATCTTGCCCCTGTATTTTATCTTTCATCAACATAAGACCAGAGGTCTTTCAGCCTGGGATTATTCCAGAAGTGAAAATTGCAGCAGAAATCCTTTTTCATGTCTTGCAAGAATTGCCCATGGATACGTTTTTTCCTCTAGAAAAACTGCTTGGTCTTTCTTCCCTGATCTGTCCCCCTCCCACTGACAACATTGTTTTTCAAAACATACATGTGTTTATTTGATCTTCCTTTATTTTAACTGGGGGTTTGATTTCTTTCCTGATTGAGTGGGATGCATTTAATTAAAAAAAAAAAGAAAACACCACGTCACCAACATCATTCATCCTCATGATTCTGTAAACAATGCTGTAGTGGTAGGTAGACACAGGCATCTGGTTTTTCCCTCTCTGTGCCTGTTGAGGTCAGAGAAGCAGGGGGATAATCATGTCTTTAGGGTAGGAAAAATATATGGATTTGTTTTATAGGCCAACACATATTTCTCCTCTGAAATGTATGGCAATGTTGCCAGCATGAGGCTGGGATGGGGAGGGGAAATGAACAATTATCTGCTCTTCCAGGGGGAGGGAAGGGGAGAGGAGAGGAGAGGAGAGGAGAGGAGAGGAGAGGAGAGGAGAGG